>SKCR01025208.1:0-541273 GCA_019454045.1 Zanthoxylum bungeanum
ACACGACACCGATATGGAACAAAGCCTCGTGATTAAAACAAATCTTCGACGGACAAGGGCTTGACTTTGGCCAACAACCCCTGCCAATCTCGGATCTTGAGTAAGAATCACTCAATGGAAGGAAAATAAACGCTTGATACTTAACGAGGGTTTTTCGCGTGCAAATTGGCTACCAATTTAATTATCTTTGTTAAGGTCTCATCATCATACACCCTTAAACATGCATTCTAAACACATAATAAATCGCATATGATAAAATAATAATGAAATGCGGATGGATATTTTACACATTGATCCTAGATCAAATCTCTCACTTTCTCTCTCCCGCTAGCACTTGTATTACTTCTACCCGTTACACTACACTTCTAAAGAAACCTCATTTACATTGAGGGGAATAAGTGAGAAGAGAATACAAAGAAATAGGAGATAAGGCTGGACACGCAGGTCCAATTAATAAATCAAATTTATTACAATTTCCAAAATCGCCCCACCCGACTAAATCCATCCGATATACATTATTCAAACATCACAACCATGTATTCATACAAGCATGTTATCAATCAATCTAATCAAATTAATTAATCTGATAATTAGTGATCATCCAATGTTCAAACAAAGATTTGATTTTGTTCGAGTCAAACTCGTATTGCGAACACGTACTCAAAGTACGATTTCTACGAGTTAAATTAAATTACATAATTAAATCCAATTTAATACGCATTTAATTCTAATTCATTATTTAATTCCAAATTAAATATTACACTTTATAAAATAAACCTTTACGACTTAAATTCCAAATTTAATCGTTACGGGTCTCAAAGCCCGATTAATATCCAATATTAATTTAATTAAAGTCCAATGGGCTTTTAATTAATTTCTTCAAGGCGTGGACTTTTGGTCAACTCAGGTCAAACCCGCAACCAAAGTCCAATCCGGGAGTTACCGCATAAGCCCATAAATTAATTTAGGCCCATTAGGCCCAATTAAACGTTAAAGGTCCATTAGTCGCATTTGGGCCTTTTGGAAGCGGTTTTGGGCCTAATTGGATCCAACCAATTTGGCCTAAACCAACTTGTACAACAAAGTCCAATAAACCCAATAATAACAACTTAAAGAGGCCCAAATCCAATTTTAAGCCCAATAATTTAATTCCAAAAATTCCAAATTTCCCAATTAAATTACCTAAAGTGTATATCATTATTAATTACCCAAATCAAAGTTTCCAAAACATCAAATTTGTCAATTAATCATGCTTATCATCAATTAATCATGTCCAACATAATTTGATCAAAATCAAACCCAATTAACACATGCTAAAGTCTCGGCCATAAGGGGAAAATATGCCCAAATCAAATTCAATCCAATTGAACCCAATCAAACATAAATTCAACATCCCTAAATGATTTCCAAGTCATCCAATGAACAAAAAATCAAAAATCCAAGACAATATTAGGGTTCATATTTTCGGCCATCACAAGCAAATTGGGGAAAAATTGTTCCAAACACTTTTCATCAAATTGATCTAATCAATCATCAATTAAACAACATTTAAGCATTCTAAATCATCCAATTTCATTAAACATGCTCAAAATCAAGTTTACCCAAATTGAAGTTTTGGCCAACATTAAGCAAATGGGGGAAAATCAATCCAATTAATTTTTCATCAAATTGATTACATATAACTCTAATTTATTCATATACAAGCATTCTTAAACAAACAATTTGTCAAAATCATGCTTAAATCAAAAAGCCCCAAATTTTGGTCAAGAACCCTAAATTCGTTTTATGCAACCAATAGCCCAAGATACCATTGCTGAGTTTCAATCAAGTCCCAAGATCATAAATCATGCATAAAAACGAGTTGAATACACATCAAAGGAGGTGCGGAATTCATACTCACATTGATGGGTTTTGATGAAATGAAGAATACAAGCCTTCAAGCTCCCTCCATAAGCTCGCCCAAGGCTTCTCCTTGCTGTGGACTGCTCAGTTTTGGTGGTGGTGGTCTCCTCCATGTTCGGCCATTGATGACCTCCATTGAAGCTCCAAGCTTCAAGCTTTCCAAGCTCACAATTCGTTTCCCTATCACCTATGTATAACCCAAGGTGTGCTAGCACTTCTTCATCTCCTTGCTTCTCTTCTTGATTCGGTCATACCAAAAATTTTGAGAAGAAATCAGCTCCAAGTCGAAAGTGGAAGAAGGAGAGAAAAAGAGAGGAGAGAAGAGATGCGTAAAAAAAAGGAGAGAGAGAAAGGTAAAAGGAAAATAAATGTAATAGGTTTTTTATATATTTTTTCAAAATTAAAACCTATTACCATATATATTTTACTTTTTTCCTTAAATGCTAAAGTCAAAAAGCAAAAAGCAAAAGTTGCTTTTTCAACTTCTACATCAATCACTCAAATCAAGTGACAACATGTCATATCACTCAAAGTGACATTTGATTCGACGCTTGATGTGACTAGCGATTTGACGCATGATTTGACTTGCGTGCCGCACTCGAATTCAAAATGTGAATGCGCTCGCAAATAATCCCGGGCTCGGGTTCGCTAATTCCAAATTAACGAATTTTCCGTTGCGTCGTAATTAAATGATTACGGCTAGCGAAATCACTATTCACGTCGCTAACGAATTAATTCTAAATTAATTCGTTCGCCCGAATTAAAATCTAATTTTAATTCCGCATCGAAATCCAATTTCTAATAATATATCAAATATATTATTTTATCGATTAATTCCAAATTAATCGTTCTCTCTCTTTAATTAATATTTTATCCCAGATAAAATATCTCCGTGATTAATCCCAGATTAATTTTCTCTCTCTTCTAATTAATCCCAGATTAATTAAGTGCGAGTTATACGTCATTGGTGAATCTTCGGGAAGCGACCCATGAGATCTCCGGATATGTTGGCAGTAAATACGGTCGTCGGACTATCCGAACACGTAAGTACCTCGTACTACGTTTTTACCGATTTACAAGACAAGGTTGGCTTCTAGCAAAGCGCCATGCCTACCCAATTCTCCAGAAATATTCTTACAGGAATATATAGATCTGTATCAAGCGTATTATACCGTAGTATTGTGCATATCGGCCCAGTATCGGATAGTCACGTGCTAGGGCTGGGGCTGGATAAGTGTCTGCCCCGTCCGAAGCACATGTCGGATGTCTGGTAACTAGTATCTATAATCGGATATACATGACATTGTCATAATATCCCGATGGCCGCGCAGCACTTAAGAGCACTAATACCGTATCCTGCGTGACATCATCTCCAATATGACTGAAGTGATACTTCCATCTTGACATCACACCCAATATACTACGACTCTCTGATAAACCCAGAAGTGGTGTACGCAGAACCGGTTAAAGCCCTGTACCACCAAGACCAAATTCCATCGATTATCGTAAGTATTAGCGATGTAAGTCTCAGGTTAAGACTTTACACACCTACCTTGATTTCGGCCTCCCATAGACACATAGTTATAATACCAATGGGATTCCGAGGGGTCTATCCAGAGCGAAGCTGTTTCCCGTACCATCGGTGAAACACGACCTCCTATCGCACTTGCATAAGTATCCAATACTTATATATATGAGAACTATGCCGTTGTGCCCTCACAACGCACATAAGTGCAATACTAGCCTATTCCGCATTATCGATGTCCAGTCTCGATAATACTCCGGCTAGGGATATTTAATGATTAATCCTTCGTGGACTGATACTGTCTCATATCATCTCAATCCAGGAACTAATCATATGGACCTCTCTTCATTTATACATCTATGGTGATCTAATCACAAATGATGAGAGTGCAATTTCCTTGTCACATAGTTAATTTGTACAACAACACCGTGATCTGTACAAATAGTGACGCTATGGGTCATATTATCCAACATATACCATAAGAGACGACACATTTTCCATTCATCCAATGGCCACAACACACATTAACCAACGACTCTCATGCAAAGGAAATTCAATAAATAATTAAAAGATGAATGAGAATAAATAAGAAAGGTGCCCTCAGGTCTAACCTTTTATGTCGACTCTTGGAAGTGCGTCACAAGGCCGTCAGAAGGGCTAAAACTCCTTAACTCTTCTGGTTCGCTGGTTCAGGTTCTTTCCTCGCTGTTTCACTGTTTGGGCTGCTGTTTTTACTCTGGTTTGCTACTACTTTGCTGCTATTTTTTAGTCACTGTTTTTGCTGTATTAAGGGACTGTTTTTGCAGTTTCTAAGGGGATTAGGGCTGTTGTTTTGTGTGGTAATTTAAGGGTTTTAAAGGGAAGTTTTCGGTGGTCAAAAGGTGCAGTTCATGGGCTGTTTTCGGTGGTCAGAAGGTGCAGTTCAGGGGGTGTTTATTCGGTGATTTTGGAGGTAGTTTGAGGTAGTTTACTCGGTGATTTTTGGGGCAGAACTGTTGGTTCTTGAATCGGTCAGTGGGCAGGCTGTGTCGGTGGGGGTTATTAGTGTTTATTGGTCATTTGGCTAGGTAAATGAGGGTGCTGGTTCATGGTTGATGTGGGATTTTGTTGGTTGATTTGTGCGTTCGCTATTTGTGGCCGTTAGTGGGAGTTTGTTGGTCTGATGGTGGGTGCGTGAGGTCTGGAGGTGTGGCTGTTGTGTTGGGTTGAATAGAGGCTGCCGAGTGTATTTATGAAGGGGCAGGTTTTGTTTTCATTTGTTTGGTTTGAGAGTGGCCAAGTGAAGGTATTTGGTGATAGGGTGGTTATTGCTATTTGTTTGTTCGAGTGTTGTTCATGTCTTTATTGGTTGTGAAGGACGTAGGGTTTATTGCATGGGCTGTTGCATGATAAGTGAGAGGGCCATGCAGCTTTGTTGATGAGGGGCGATTAAGGTTATTATTTTTCTTTTTTTGTTCACGGTTTTGCCGTGAGGAGTGACGGTCATGAGGAAAGAGTGTGTAGTGTTTGTGAATGGGTGTTTATTGTGTTATTGTTTCTGGTTTGGCCGAGAGAGAGGTGAGAGCCAAGGGAGTTTAGGGTTTTGTGTTATTTTTATGGTGATGTATTAGGGTTATGCATGGGTTTTGAAAAGGAAACAAGATCAAGTAAATTAAAGATGGATTTAATTAGTTTAAAAAGGGAAAGGATAATTGTATTTTGGTGGGGAATATATTTAAATTGGTAGGTGATTTATTTAAATTAGGAAGAGATTTGCTTAAATTAGGAATTTAATTTAATTGGATTTTAATTGGATTTAATTTAATTTAATTTTATTTCAATTTAATTTAATTTGTGTTTTAAATATGCTTTAATTATTTCCTGGATTGGGCTTGTGTGAGTTGGGCTTGGTGTGTGTCTTGCGGGGGTTTGGGCTAATGATGTTTTAAAACAGAAGTCCAACAAGCGAACCCGAAGCTAAACAAGCGAATAAAATCCAACAAAATATTGATTTTTGACTTTTCCCTTCCATCGTCCGTTTCCCGCGACTTCCGTGACTTAAAAGGTAGTGCCTCTAAATGAGACTCATCATAGGGACTTACATGCAAAAGTGCAGTGCCTACAATTGCCCCCACTTTGATGGGACTTGTGCAGTGTGTGACAATGACAATCCTATCAAAGTTGTGCAATGCATTTTTACTTACCTGGCTCGCCATCTGCCACCTGACTTGCCTGCTGATTCGAGCTGAGTTGATGATGCAGTGGACCTCGATCCTGAGACGTATCCCGATAACTGCAACCGACAGCGGGGGCCTCGACCTTGGGACGCATCCCAATATCACTGACAATGTGGGTCACGACCCTGGGACGCATCCCCAAAACTGATGATGCAGGGGGCCAACGACACTGGGATGCATCCCGATAACTGCAACCGAAAATGGGGGCCTTGACCCTGGGATGCATCCCAATACCGCTGACAATATAGGTCATGATCATGGGACGCATCCCCAAAATTACTGATGATGTGGGTCACGACCCTGTGACGCATCCCCAAAACTGCTGATGATGTGGGTCAAGACCTTGGGACGCATCCACAAAACTGCTGATGATGTAGGTCACGACCCTGGGACGCATCCCCAAAACTGCTGATGATGTGGGTCACGACCCTGGGACTCATCCCCAAAACTGCTGATGATGTGGGTCACGACCCTGGGACTCATCCCCAAAACTGCTGATGATGTGGGTCACGACCCTTAGACGTATCCCCAAAACTGATGATGATGTGGGTCACGACCCTAAGACTCATCCCCAAAACTGATACTGATGCTGATGTGGGTGTGGGACTTGCCCCCATATTGATACTGACATGGGCCTCGCCCCAAACTAATACTAACGTGGGCCTCGCCCCCAAACTGACGTGAGCCTCGCCCCCAAACTGACTTGAGCCTCGCCCCAAACTGATACTTATGTGGGCCTCGCCCCCGGGACCCATCCCCAAAACTGATACTGACAATGCTGATGTGGGCCTCGCCCTAGGGACTTACCCCAAAATTGATGATGATACTGATGTGGGCCTCGCCCTCGGGACTCATCCCCAAAACTGATACTGACAATGCTGATGTGGGCCTCGCCCTAGACGGTTATTGATGTGGGCCTCAACCCTGGACTGATAATGATGTGGGCCTCGCCCCCAAACTGATACTGATGTGGTCTCGCCCCCAAACCGATACTGATATGGGCCTCGCCTCCAAACTGATGCGGATGTGGGCCTCGCCCTTAAACTGATGCTGATGTGGGCCTCGCCCCCAAGCTGATATTGATGTGGGCCTTGACCCTGGGACTCATCCCCAAAATTGCTGAGGATATGTGTGGGCCTCGACCCTGGGTCGCATCCCAAAACTGCTACTGATGTGGGTCACAACCTTGAGACTCATCCCCAAAACTGATACTAGTGATGTGATGGTTCATTCCAACATATCGTACTGCCTCTCACGAGATAATCCTGATAACTAAACATATTTTCGTCCTCAACGGATGCTTTACATCGAAACTAGAGAACCTTCAAAGTACTTAATACACTTAGATCCGCTTGCCTGAATGAGTGATCTGAACTAGACTCCTAGTGTGTGTGTGCCAAGGCTCTTTCGCAGCTTAATCCTTAAGTAAACCAACTCGATGATTTTGTCTCGGAGAATCGGATGAGTGAGTCTAACCAACCTAGATGTCTTGATCACACTCTGTGATTACTTCCTCGTACTCAACATTATATGGTTTTCTTTTTTTTTTCTCTTGTCTCTTTCTCTTAATTTTGAACTTTTTTTTCTTTTTTTTTTCTTTTTTTCTCTTTTTTCAAGCACACCTACCCTTTAAGGTAGCATTTCTCCTCATGGTGGTCCTAATACTCGCCCATGGGTAGCTTCACGCTTATCGGTTATAGGCGGTTTATTTTTTCTTTTCTTTTCAGAGACTTTTTCTTTGTTTCCAACCATATTATATATCATAGAATAAGTAAACCATGATGTACATCTAGGCAAACGGTCATTCACTGATCCATCATCTCTTCAACTAGTCATCTTGCCAGCTACTCATGCTTCCACCACTAAGACCCTGTGATCAAGTCCTCGCGAGTCTAGCTGAGATCAACTATTCAGAATACCGAATGAGAGCACATCTCACACTTATCATTTCTAAGGTTTCTCCCTACAACAAACAATGTCGTAACCGGACATATGCCTGACTATCAAAGATTTCTCTCTGTTTTTTTTTTTGCACTCACTCCACGAAATTCTTCCTTTGAACCGCTGATAATGTGGGCTTCGCCTTCTGGGATCCATTCCTGAAACTACTACTGATATGGTCCTTAATGCTGGGATTTATCCCCGAAACTGACACTGATATGGGCCTCAACCCTGGAATTCCTTCCCGAAACTGATACTGATTCATTTCTGAAACTGACTGTACTATAGCTGCTTCTGATTGGCTTGCCTTTGCCACTTTCTTTGTTCCTTCTTTGAAACCTATGAATACAAAACAAAACAAACATAAGAATGTAAGATATGTTACGTGTATGCATGCATGCGTGAATGAGTTTCCTATCCCGTTGGGTTAGCTCTTCCGCCAATTCCATTGGTGACTGTGTTGGACAAAATGACCTATAGCGTCACTATTTGCACAGATCATTGTGTTGTTGTAGAAAATTAACTATGTGACAAGCAAATTGCACTCTCATCATTTGTGATTAGATCACCATAGATATATAAATGAAGAGAGGTCCCTATGATTAGTTCCTGGATTGAGAATGATATGAGACAGTATCAGTCCCCGAAGGATTAATCATTAAATATCCCTAGCCGGAGTATTATCGAGACTGGACATCGATAATGCGGAATAAGCTAGTATTGCACTTGTGTGCGTTGTGAGGGCACAACGACATAGTTCTCATATATATAAGTATTGGATACTTATGCAAGTGCGATAGGAGGTCATGTTTCACCGATGGTACGGGAAACAGCTTCGCTCTGGATAGACCCTTCGGAATCCCATTGGTATTATGACTATGTGTCTATGGGAGGCCGAAATCAAGGTAGGTGTGTATAGTCTTAACCTGAGACTTGCATCGCTAATACTTGCGATAATGGGTAACTTTGGTCTTGGTGGTACAGGGCTTTAACCGGTTCTGCGTACACCACTTCTGGGTTTATCGAGAGTCATAGTGTATTGGGTGTGATGTAAGACGAAGTATCACTTCAGTCATAGTGGAGATGATGTCACGCAGGATACGGTACTAGTGCTCTTGAGTGTTGCGCAACCAATTGAGATATTGTGACCAGGTCATGAATATCCGATTATAGAGACTATGTTACCAGACATCCGATATGTGCTTCGGACGGGGTAGACACTTATCCAGCCCCAGCCCTAGCACGTGACTATCCGATACTGGGCCGATATGCACAATACATTGGTATACTACGCTTGATACAGATCTTTAATATTCTTAAATGGATATGTCCGGAGAATTGGGTAGACTTGGTGCTTTGCTAGGACTTGACCTTGTCTCGTAAATCGGTAGAACGTAGTACTTGGTACGTACGTGATTCGGATACTCCGACGACCGTATTTACTGCCAACTTATCCGGGGATCTCATGGGTCGCTTCCCGATAATCCACCGATGACGCACAACTCGCACTCTTGAATAATCTGGGATTATATAGAGAAGAGAGAGAAAATTAATCTAGGATTAATTACGGAGATATTTTATCTAGGATAAAATATCGTCTAGAGAGAGATAACGATTAATTTGGAATTAATCGGTAAATTAATATATTCGATATATTAAATGAAATTAGATTTCGACGCGGAATTAAAATTAGATTTTAATTCGGGTGAACGAATTAATTTAGAATTAATTCGTTAGCGACATGAATAGTGAATTCGCTAGGCGTAATCATTTAATTACGACGCGACAGAAAAATCGTTAATTTAGAATTAGCGAAAACCCGAGCCCAAGTGTTATTGCGAGCGCATTCGTATTTCGAATACGAGTGCGGCATCGCAAGTCGCATCAAGCGTCAAATCAATCGTCACATCAAGCGTCAAATCAAAAGTCACTTTGAGTGATTGATTGATTGATTGATGGATTGATGGATTGACTTGCATCACATCACTTTATTAAAGTGACATGTGAATAGTTGATGTAAGTTGGTGTAATAGTGTTTGGAGGGAAAATCATTTGCTTTTGGTTTTTTTAAATCAATTAAGTAATTGGTTTTATTATTTTTTCTTGGAAAATATATAAAGGCTTTTTGGAAAAGCTTTTTACCAACTATTACACACAACTTTCATCTCTCTCAATTTCTCTCTTCTCCTCACGCCAAAACAGTGAGTTTCTTCACTGGTTTGAACCAGTTTGGCGTGACAAATAGGGGAGCAAGAGTGGTTTTTCATGGTGAGAAATCAAGTGCTAGCACACTTACGAGTCTTGCGAAGGTGGTAGGGAGGTTTGCCCATGAGCCGAGATCCGTTAGACGAGGCTTGGAGCTCCGTTTCGCAGCTCAAAAACAGAAGACAGTGAGCAGTGGACTGCTGCAGTTCACGCATGAAGCAGTGAGCATTTTGGGCTTCATTCATCTCCAAATCGACTCAACCAATCAATGTGAGTATTCCGCTACCTTCGTTGATGTATTCACGCATTGTTTTCATTGCTTGTTTGATCTTGGGACCTAGATAATAACCAACAGACTGCTCGGTCTTCTCTTCTTTAAGCAAAGTATTGTTTCACTCTGTCTACGTTGATCGGCTCAGTGGACTCATTCCCTTCCAAATCGACAGTCTCACTGCCCCATTTCCCATTACTTTCTACACTATGTAGGGTCCTTCCCAGTTGGGTCTCAACTTTCCTCTTGGGTCTGTTGTCGACGGCCTTGACTGCTTAAGCACCAGATCCCCCTTTCTGATCTTGGTAGGACGCACCTTTTATTGAATGCTCGAGCCAACCTCTTCTGGTATATCTGCATGCGATGTAAGGACTTCATTCTCTTCTCATCCAGTAGTGTTAACTGTTCAAATCTCTTCGCGGTCCATTCTTGCTCTGATAACTCTGCTTCTGCTAATACCCGCATGGACTGTATCTCAACTTCCTCTGGTAGTACTGTTTCCATTGCTTTTCAAGCTTATTCTTTTCTTAAACACTTCAGCTGAATGCCATTCGCTTGTCTTTTATATAGTTCTCTCTTCAAACTCACGTATTGAGAAGCCAACTCCTGAATGATTATCTTGTTCTTCTTGAAAGGTAGAGAATCAGGCAAGTAAATGAAATGAACGTCTTTATTAAGAAAAAGGTTCGAATAAGTAGACAAAATCAATGTCTTATGATTAATGGATGTGACATCACAATTGAACGAGATCAGGAAAACAAACATCCCCATAATTTGCAACTTTGTCTTCTTCCGTCTTCTTGCTTTTTCCGGACATCAGATCCTCTAACTCCTGTAATTCTTTTTCCCATTTACTTTCCCTTTTCTGCTCTATCTCATTTTTACTATTGTTGCCCCATATCCTCATGCGGGAAGCTTGATGGTCATGAGTTTGGAAGACAGTGCTGTCAGGTAAGCCGGATTTAATCATATCGGTAGGCGGTGGGACAGAGTGATAGTTAGGTATGGGGTTTCTCTGTGTGTTGGGTTGTTCTTTTTCTGGGTCGAGTATTTTATGGGAATCTATGAGGTCTTGGATTTCATGCCTGAGGCGGGTGCAGTTATCGGTGTCATGGCCATGTTGCTGGTGGAAGTGACAATAAAGGTTCACCTTGAGGTAGCGTGGCACAGGGTTTGGAAGTGGTTTAGGCTCTAAGGGATTTAAGAGTCCTTGCCTTTTCAGCTCTTCAAATACCTCTGACAAAGGTCTACCAAGATTGGAGAATCGTCTGTTTCTAATAGGGGCGATCTCAGAGGGAGTGGGCTTGGTCCTTGAAGGTCCCCTAATGGCCTTTCCATTCTGGTTGTAAAACTTCCTATTACTGGCTATATGGGGTACGGTCAAACTGGCCACAGCATTGGTCAAAACTTGCAACATCTCAATAATTTCGGTTACTTTGGTCTCCAATTGATCCAGGCGGGATCCCTCGTTGACTGACTTACTCATGTTGGCTGATTGTCTTCTGAAAAGTCTCTCTTCTCTCCCAACCCAACGGGAATCTGTGATGGATTTTTGAACACAAGAGGTTAGCATGATGCGTGTATGCATGAGGTGCATGAGATGCGTGCGATCTATATAAGTTAGCCTTTTGTCATTTTAAAGCATTCAATCACATTATCGCGAGGTGAAAACTTGTCCCAGTTGAAAAGGCCCAACATGTTTACACTTTTGCGATAACATGGCTAAATAACTTCAAATGATAAGGGGCCCAATCAAAGGATGGCCCATCGACATTTTAGAAATTTTTAGCCCAATTGTAAAAAGATACGAACTCATCCCAGTTTAAATGGCCCAACAAGTTCGCATTTCTGACAAGAAGTCTAACTGAGTCCAAATGATGATGGTCATAAGCATAAGCATAAAGAAACAATTTCTATAGAGTGGCCCATCGGTATTTTAGAAACTTTTAGCCCAATTGTCATAAGATACGAACTCATCCCAGTTTAAAATGGCCCAACAAGTTCGCATTTCTAACAAGAAGTCCAACTGAATCCAAATGATGATGGTCCCTAAACACAAGCACAAGGAAATAATTTCTATTGATCATACAACTATGGTCTACATGTGGGTTTACGGGAGTGCGGACGAAGTCTCCCGCTGGCGAAGGATTGCCCACAACTAGGACTCCCCACTCAAGGGTTCGAGCGACCAAGTGGGCGTACCTTTTTTATACCTTAATGTACGTGCCAACGAGTTATGGTGCGTGATTGACTATCAAATGGATTTCCTGTTTTTAAGAGAACTCTCTTAAAAACCCAAGCCTCTTAGTCTCTTATCACTTGGTGACAGGAATAAACAACGAGTCCTCAAAATTAGTCCATCACAGTAGGCTACGAGTACATGATTATCTAGGTGCCTTCACAGCTTTTCCTTATAGAAAAGTAGTGAATGAAGGAAGACACCGAACTATTACCTAGCTTAGAAAAAGTGCCTTTGATTAAACCATTTTCAACCCACGGTAAACACGGTTAACTAAAGCATAAATCACAATCATTACAAGACATTATTTTGGGGCCAATTCTCTATCCCCAGTGGAGTCGCCAGACTGTGGGACACAGAAATTGACGATGCTGTTCCAGGCTCGCGGCCTAGTTGGGAGTACGGAGTAGTCCACGGGGGAACTAAACCGGTGAAATAACATGGAGTCGCCACCTGGTGTGAACCGGGAAAATGATTTAAGACCGCACTCACCCCTCGCAAGGGAAGACCTCAAACCGTTGGGTTCAGAATGGTCCCTTACTTATGCCACTTGTAAGGAAGTGATTTGTACAATAACTTAACCGAATCTATGCAACATACATCTCCAATAGTATTCTATTTCTAGGTTCACGTGCATGAAAGTAAACCAGACTAACGGAAAGCATATAATTTCATGAACAATTATATTGATAAACAGTGAGACGCAAATAAACAATAATTGTACAATCATGCATATTAAAGAGAGGCAATTAAATGCATAATGTAAAGAGATAAATAAAGAGGCAATTAAGTGCATAATGTAAAGAGATAATTAAAGAGGCAATTATACATTAAACTAAACGTGCCATGATGCGATGCAAAAGAAGATAGACAATAAAGGTGAAAGAAAAGAGATACAATATATGCCCACATCTATATAGGACTTCAAGTGTTCGATTGAACGTATCTCACGTTCAATCGAACGTGCTTTGTCCGGCGCGACAAAACGTCATAGCAAAGGTAGCCCTTAGGCTTTTCATCTCTCGAAATGGAGGACATTTAATCCAACTTGATTTGCCCATGCGCTTTGCAATATGATGCATGATTATGCAAGGATATGACATACAAATAGTAAATAACGGAATAATAAAAGGCGCGACAAAGTATTGTCGTAAAGGTAGCCTTTTAGACTTTTCTTCCCTCAAATAGGGAACCTTTAGACCAATATACTAAGCCCATGCACATTACATCACAATGCATAGAAAATAAAGACAACAATATAGGATTTTGTATACTCAATTAAACATATCTCACATTCAATCAAACACACTTCGTCTGGTGATGAGCGGAAAATATATCAATATTTACCGCCCATTTTACTTAATATTTTATTTAGTTTCTCGGGTTTGATGAACGTTTTGATATGTTTTAGTTTATTTTACAGATAAAATAAAATTGGGACTTAATGAAATCATTTAGGACGAAATATGGGTCAAATAAGGGCAATTATTGGACTTGATATTTTAATTTTGGAGATTGGAAACTTGAAAGGGCGTTTTTGACGAAGTGCAGTTTTGGAAATTCCAGTTTTGCGCATCTGTCGTATTTTGAGCATAACTTTTTACTCCAATATCAGATTGAGCTGATTCAAATTCCTGATTAAAGAAGCCTCAAAGATCTACAGCTTTGAAAGACAAAATAATTTCGAATTCTGAAGATTTCATGCCCGAAATTGATGAACCATCCAGAAGTGTGTTGTGTGTAATTATTAAAGTCACTTTCAATCATTTTCAAAGCAAAAAAATAAATTAATAAAAATAATAAAAATTATCAAATCATCACCAAACATGATAAGAGATTAGTGGAGCAATTAATAATGGATTTGGTGGAGCAATTAATAATTGATTTGGTGGATGATTTGATGGATGATTTGATGGAGGCAAAATTTTGCCTATAAATACCAAGCCATTTCATTTGTAAAATTCATACTTTCTTCTAAGGAATTCCTTAAGAATACTAAGAAGATTGTATCTTGTTTGTTTATTTACAGCTTTCAGTAATTAATTTCTCCTTTCGCACTTTCTTTTCTTTACTTTTCAGTTTTTACTTTCCGCAATTTACTTTTACGCACAGTACTTTTCTTTCTTTAATTTTCAGTTTTTACTTCTCAGCAATTTACTTTCAGCAATTTACATTTAAGCAATTTACTTTCAGCAATTACTTTCAGTAATTTACTTTCAGTAATTTACTTTCAGCATTTAATTTCATATTTAATTTCAGCATTTACTTTCAGCATTTACTTTTCAGTATTTAATTTTCAGTATTTAATTTTCAGTATTTTACTTTATGTCTTTTATTTTATTTAAGTTTTTTTTACTACCCGTAAATATGTGTCGTAAGTAAGCCAGTTATCTGGGGTTGTGATGAAATCCAATATCACCGGTTTATAAGGGGTTAGATTATAGCTTGGGTAATATAAAGATTTATTTATTGAGTCTTAATCTTAATGCTTTTTCATTAACTGGCCATTAATAAAATTGAACTAGGAAACTTAAAATGAACTAGACATAGGGATTTTAAGTTTAAGACCTTAGACTCAATAGTCCACGATCTTCATTGAGGATAGATAACCCTTTAATAGATTTCCTTACAGGATAGACATATACCTGTCGGGCGGGGGTAGCCATAATTGGAACTTAAACTTAATGAATCCAGATAATTTGGTTGACATAGACATATGGTTCAATTGGGTTAAACTGGGTATTTGTGTCTCACCATCGACAGAGGCTTACACATAATTTAGTGTTCCAGGTTAATAAATCAATATATTACCCAACTTTAAGATAACCACTTCATCTTTAAAATGATATTGGAAGAAATCACAACCCTAGATAGTTTTTTTAATATTGAATTTTCTTAAAACCTACTTTCGAATAATTTTATTTACTTGTTTTTAAATTTAGAATCGTCACCATTTCAAATCAATCAATCAACCTGTTAGATACTAGTAATCATTTGACCTCATAAAATTAATAGATTAGGTATTAAGTCCTCGTGGGATCGATACTTTTTATACTACTTGAACGATACGTGCGCTTGCGTTATACGCGTGTGTAAGCACCGGTCAAGTTTTTGGCGCCGTTGCCGGGGACTTATTTATCTTTCACTATTAATTTTGGGGTTAGATACGTTACTTGTATCTAATTTCTTTTTACTTATTATTTTTGTTTTCTTATGTTTCAGGTTCTCAGAAACTACATGAGATGAACCAGAAGCTTTGAACTCCCATCGCTTGACCCAGAAATTGAAAGAACCATCAGACAGTTGAGAAGGGAAAGGCGAGAAGGCCAAGAAGCTTTAGTCAACATGGAACCTGAACCGTTGGAGGTTGCACCACCAATTTCCATTAGACAGAACCATTCCGGTGGTTGACAGACTCATTTCCTGTATTGTATTTCCTCCCTTACCAGCAAATGCGTGTGATATCAAAACATGCATTCAGATGATTCAGCAGTCAGTTCAGTTCGGGGGGAATGCAACTGAAGTTCCTAATGCCCACATCAGTAACTTCCTGGAAGTTTGCGGCAATTTCAACTACAACAGAGCATCATAAGAAGCAATGAGACTGCGTGTTTTCCCATACTCCTTGAAGGACAGAGCTAAAGCTTGGCTACATTTACTACCAACAGGTTCTATCACAACTTGGAACACTTTAGCCACCAAATTTCTTACAAAGTACTTTCCACCAGCCAGAACCGGAAAGCTGTGGAATGACATCACATCCTTTGTACAACAAGATTCAGAATCCCTCTGCGAATCTTGGGAAAGGTACAAAGATTTGCTTCGGAAATGTCCTCACCATGAGATTCCAAAATGGCTTCAAGTCCAAACATTCTATAATGGACTTTCTGGAATAATGAGAACCACAATCGATACTGCTGCTGGAGGAGCTTTAATGGCAAAAGGAGAAGATGAAGCCTGGGACCTAATCGAAGAAATGGCCAACAACAATTCTTTATGGCCAACAGAAAGGATCATGATCCAAAGAATTGCAGGAATTTATGATGTTGGAGCCAACACAGCACTGAATTCCAAGCTGGATGTGATTTGCAAAAATCTGGAAACTCTTACCACTGGATCCACAAGTTCACCATATGGAGGAGCACCAGAGTCGAACCAACTTGAAGAGACGGTGAATTATGTCAACAATTTCAACAGACAGGGGAACAATCCATATTCCAACACCTACAACCCAGGGTGGAGGAATCATCCCAATTTTTCATGGAGCAATAATTCAGGCCAACAGCAGAACTATCCACCACCCGAATTCCAACAACAGAACAAAAGCCAGGAACATGCAAATGAACCAGGAATAACAGAAGTGTTGACCCCTTGAAAAGATAGAAGCAAAACACGACTCTCAAGCAACAAGATATGATGCTATGTTTCAATCTCAAGCAGCAAGATATGATGCTATGTTTCAATCTCAAGCAGCAATATATATTGCTATGTTCAATCCCAAGCAGCATTAATTCAAATTCAATCAGCTTCTATTAAAGCACTGGAGAATCAAATTGGACAACTGGCCAATGCTCAGAGTTACAGACCGCCAGGTACCCTTCCTAGCAACACAGAGCCAAATCCAAAGAACATGGGGAAGGAGCAATGTCATGCCATCATGTTAAAAAGCGGTACTGAAATCAACAAAGATGTTGGAATCAAGGCAACAACAATGAAGATTTTCCAAAAGAAACAAAGCAACAGATGGAGGAAAAAGAAGCAAAGGAAAAAGAACAGATCACTCCACCTCCACCTTTTCCTCAGCGTCTTCAGAAGAATAAACTGGACAAGCAGTTTGCTCGATTCTTGGAGGTGTTCAAAAAGCTGCATATCAACATTCCATTTGCAGAAGCGTTGGAACAAATGCCCAGCTATGCCAAATTCATGAAAGACATTCTTTCACAAAAGCGGAGATTGGGAGATTATGAGACAGTAGCATTATCAGAAGAATGCAGCGCCATCATTCAGAGAAAACTTCCTCCAAAGTTGAAAGATCCTGGCAGTTTCACTGTTCCTTGCACCATAGGAGACATGACTTCGGTAAGGCTCTGTGTGATTTAGGTGCTAGTGTTAACTTGATGCCTTTTTCTATTTTCAGGAAACTGCAGATTGGAGAAACAATGCCACTTCAGTCTCACTACAACTTGCTGATAGAACGCTCGTATTTCCAAGAGGCGTAGTTGAGGATGTGCTGGTCAAGGTTGACAAATTCATTTTCCCAGCAGATTTTATTGTCCTTGATATGGAGGAAGACGCAGACGTGCCAATCATCCTCGGGAGACCATTCTTGGCTACAGGTCGAACCGTTATTGATGTACAAAAAGAGAACTAACCATGAGGGCCAAGAAGTAACATTCAATGTTTTCAAGGCCATGAATTTCCCAGATGATGAAAAGAAGGAGGAATGTTTCAAACTTGATGTGATACACAGTACCGTTCAGAACTTTGATTAAAGACAAAGTTCTACTGACAAACTTAAAACATGTCAATTACCTGTGGAGCCTAAAGATAAAGCGTCTTTTGTACTGAAGAAGCCAATTCTTGCACTACAAGCAACAGAAGAGAAAAAGTTCCACCAGCTCAATGAATTGGAGGAATTTCACAATCAGCCTTTTGAGGATGCCAAAATGTACAAAGAAAGGGCAAGAAAAGACATGATGAGAAGTTAGTGCGCATACAACTGGACCAGGGCAGAAGGTACTGTTAAACAAATCAAGGGTGAAATTCTTCCCATGGAAGCCAAAATCACGGTGGTCAGGTCCATTTGTGATCACCAAATTTTTACCAAATAGAGCCGTTGAGATACATGATCCTGACTCCAACAAAACTTTCAAGGTTAAAAACAAGCGTGTCAAGCACTACTGGGGAGAATCATTTGAGCGACAAAAAGAAAGTGTTGCACTTTCAGATCCAGCTTAACGTTCGAGAAGTCAAGTCTAGCTGACGACTCTAAAATTAGCGCTAGGCGGGAGGCAACCCATGCAATTTTTGTATATATTGTGATCTGGTGAGTTTTATTTTTTGTGTGTGTTTAATTTTTGCAGGTATAGTCATTTCAAGATGGAAGAAGCTCTCGTAAATCTTCGCAAGCAATTTCCTTCACTCCCTCAAAAATCTCTGATGAAAGTTACAAAGCTCGCTTGGAAACAGATGAGATTACTGATGATTAAAGGTATTCCTACTGACATTCGTTGGTTATTAAAGCACGGTTCGATTGGCAGGTGAGTCTTCTAACTCTTTTATTTCACATCTGCCTGGTTTTGGAAGAAGCACCTATGCAAAGAAACGTAGAGCTAAGAAAATGAGTGTTTGTTACAACTGTGCACGCTGGAATTGCAATACTCGTTGTCGTTCTTTAGGAATGATGTCTGATAATCGCAAGACAAAAATATTCATTAGGGATGGCTTGAGTAAGGAGTCTTTAGATGATATATCTTCAACTCTTGAGACATATCCCAATGGATATGTTCACATAGCCATTCGCAATTTACATACACAATTCCAAAAAGAAAGACAACATTAAGTCTTGGGAATCTGACTCAAAAAGACCCTGTTTGCCAGTTTATAAGAAAATTGGATGGGAAGCTTGTCCCTGACGCATAGACGTCAATCAAACCATTACTTTTCTTATAAATATTATATCTCTTTGTCTTTTCTATATAATTGTATTTGTTTTGTTGTTTTCTTTTATTTTCTCCGACAGGATCCAGACCTTTTTGACTATCACGATATTAATTCGCTACTAATCGTCCTCTGGAAGATACTTGTGCTATTTTTACTCACCCTTTTCAGGTACTATAAATTCAGCCCGTCATTGCACTTTTAAGGCATCCAGAGTTGAGAAAGAAATACAAATGAAAATGGAAGCCACTTCAAGAAGACGAATTGAGAACATCTGTGTGTTTTGCGGTAGTAGTGTTGGTGTTAAGCCACAATATATAGAAGCAGCACATGAATTGGGTCGAGTCTTAGCTGCAAGGAATATGCACTTAGTATATGGCAGAGGCAATCTTGGACTTATGGGGATCGTTTCAAAAGCTGTACAGGAATGAGGCATTCACGTTTTGGGAATCATCCCAAAACCCTTGGCAGAAGCAAATCTTATTGAACCATCAAACAGAGAGGAACTGATCGTGCCAGGTATGTCTGAACATTTGGTAGAAATGATTAACCGTGCTAATGCTTTTATTGCTTTCCCAGGTGGCTTGGGTACATTGGAGGGAATTTTTTTTTGTGCTATCTTGGGCGAACCTGAACATACACCAGAAACCAATTGGTCTGTACAACGTTGATGGATTTTATGATTTTCTTTGTGTGTTTCTTGATGATGCCCAGAGAAATGGGTTCATGTCAAAACCTTTGAAAGAATCTCTTTACTCCCAGAATGCTTTGGATCTAATAGACCAACTCATAGCCTATGAACCACGAGTTGACCAAT
Organism: Zanthoxylum bungeanum; assembly: GCA_019454045.1. Lineage (NCBI taxonomy): Eukaryota > Viridiplantae > Streptophyta > Magnoliopsida > Sapindales > Rutaceae > Zanthoxylum > Zanthoxylum bungeanum. The sequence continues at coordinate 19,777 of SKCR01025208.1, forward strand.
CCTTTCAAAGATAAATTGGTCGAGGACGATCCATGGTAAGAGGCGTCAGATTAATCTGGATCTTAACCTTTAATTTCCTGTAGAATTTTAGCTAACCAAGTACTCTTCTAAACTCTTCTTCTACTGTTTAGGACATTGGGGACAATGTCTCATTTAGGTTTGGGGGAGGAAATTAGTTGATCAGTACCTTGTTTTTAGTTTGTGTGTTCTTTTTATTTTTAGTCCCAAATTTTCGAAAAAATATTAAAAAATTGAAAATTTTCAAAAATTACAAAAAAACTTTTGTGTTTTTGTGTTTTTATTTTGACTAAAAAGGGAATGAAATTGGGTGAGAGATAGCTGAGTAAGGAATTTCCACTCCTGATATGTATCTCAAACCTATATCGGAACAAGTTAATTTTTTTTTATCCTTTTGAATTATTTAATTTGTAAATTCTCCATAAAATTGACTAAAATGGATCTTCATATGTTCAGTTAGCAGATATTATCAACATACATAGTAACATACGGATATGAACTAAAATGAAAAGTTTGTAATATTCAGTGCTCTAGTTTAATTAGGAGGGCAGCATCTCAAAAAGCAATGGAGTAAAAAAAAAAGAAAAAAAATCTGAGATCCGAGTTATTAAGTCTGTAAGGGTGTTTTAACACCTAGTGCCCTAAAACCAACTGGTTTGGGAGTCACTGGCCCAAAGCTTGTTACATGGATCAAAGATGCTGCCAAAATATATATATATGAATTCTGAGTAATTAAGTCCGTAGGGGTGTCTTAACACCTGGTGTCCTAAATCCAACTGGTTTGGGAGTCATGACCTAAAGCTCGCTACATAGACGGAAGATATTGTATATAAATAAAAAAAAATCAAAGAAAAAATAAAAAAAAATCAGAAAAATTATTCCATTGCAATAAAAAAGGTGTGAAATCTGATAGAACTTTAGGACAAAAATATTACTCTCTTATCAACTACACTTGTGACTGTTGTGGGTAAAAATGAGATTGACTAATACTTTGTTGGTTGTGTATATGGAGAATGGTAAATATAATCGGAGAATTTACTTATTCAGTAATTTAGAAAGAAACAAAACAACTATTGATTTGGAGTAGAAGTTTCACCTGATTAGTCACTAACTTCCTTTATTCTCTTTTCTCTTGTCTTTTTTCTTTTGTGTCCATTAGTTTTACTACCTTTTTACTTTTGTAAAATATTTGTGGGTATCTTTTCTGTAAACCCTCACGAGACTACAACTCGTCCACTAGGGGTTTAAAGGCTTGTTGCATACGCTAAATGCAACCGTATCCCTATGAAAGTGTCTTAGTTTACTTTTTATTATTTCTTGTATTTTATTTTTTTATTTTTTTGCTCGAGGACTAGCAAAATGTTAGGTTTTGGGGTGTGATGAGTGGAAAATATATCAATATTTACCGCCCCTTTTACTTAATATTTTGTTTAGTTTCTCGGGTTTGATGAACGTTTTGATATGTTTTAGTTTATTTTGCAGATAAAATAATATTGGAACTTAATAAAATCATTAAGGACGAAATATGGGTCAAATAAGGGCAATTATTGGACTTGATATTTTAATTTTGGAGATTGGAAACTTAAAAGGGCGTTTTTGACGAAGTGCAGTTTTGGAAATTCCAGTTTTGCGCATCTGTCGTATTTTGAGGATAACTTTTTACTCCAATATCAGATTGAGCTGATTCAAGTTCCAGATTAAAGAAGACTCAAAGATATACAGCTTTAAAAGACAAAATAATTTCGAATTCTGAAGATTTCATGTCCAAAATTGATGAACCATCCAAAAGTGTGTTGTGTGTAATTATTAAAGTCACTTTCAATCATTTTCAAAGCAAAAAAATAAATAAATAAATAAATAATAAAAATTATCAAATTATCACCAAAAATGATAAGAGATTAGTGGAGCAATTAATAATGGATTTGGTGGAGCAATTAGTGGAGCAATTAGTGGAGCAATTAATAATTGATTTGGTGGATGATTTGATGGAGGCAAAATTTTACCTATAAATACCAAGCCATTTCATTTGTAAAATTCATACTTTCTTCTAAGGAATTCCTTAAGAATACTAAGAAGATTGTATCTTGTTTGTTTATTTACAGCTTTCAGTAATTAATTTCCGCTTTCGCACTTTCTTTTCTTTACTTTTCTTTACTTTTCAGTTTTTACTTTCCGCAATTTACTTTTACGCACAATACTTTTCTTTCTTTAATTTTCAATTTTTACTTTTCAGTAATTTACTTTAAGCAATTTACTTTTCAGCAATTTACTTTTCAGCAATTTACTTTCAGCAATTTACTTTCAGTAATTTACTTTCAGCATTTAATTTTCAGTATTTAATTTCAGCATTTACTTTCAGCATTTACTTTTCAGTATTTAATTTTCAGTATTAATTTTCAGTATTTTACTTTATGTCTTTTATTTTATTTAATTTTTTTTACTACCCGTAACTATGTGTCGTAACTAAGCCAGTTATTGGGGGTTGTGATGAAATCTAATATCACCGGTTTATAAGGGGTTAGATTATAGCTTGGGTAATATAAAGATTTATTTATTGAATCTTAATCTTAATGCTTTTTCATTAACTGGCCATTAATAAAATTGAACTGGAAACTTAAAATAAACTAAACATAGGGATTTTGAGTTTAAGACCTTAGACTCAATAGTCCACGATCTTCCTTGAGGAGATAGATAACCCTTTATAGATTTCCTTACAGGATAGACATATACCTGTTGGCGGGGGGGGTAGCCATAATTGGAACTTAACTTAATGAATCCAGATAATTTGGTTGACATAGACATATGGTTCAATTGGGTTAAACGGTATTTTTGTGTCTGACCATCGACAGAGGCTTACACATAATTTAGTGTTCCAGGTTAATAAATCAATATATTACCAACTTTAAGATAACCACTTCATCTTTAAAATGATATTGGAACAAATCACAACCCTAGATAGTTTTTTTAATATTGAATTTTCTTAAAACCTACTTTCGAACAAATTTATTTACTTATTTTTAAATTTAGAATCGTCACCATTTCAAATCAATCAATCAACCTGTTAGATACTAGTAATCATTTGACCTCATAAAATTAATAGATTAGGTATCAAGTCCTCGTGGGATCGATACTTTTTATACTACTTGAACGTTACGTGCGCTTGCGTTATACGCGTGTGTAAGCACCGGTCATCCGGCGCGGTAAAGTATTGTCGTAAAGGTAGCCTTTTGGACTTTTCTTCCCTCAAATAGAGAACCTTTAGACCAACATACTAAGCCCATGTGCATTATATCACATTGCATAGAAAGTAAGGACAATAATATAGGACTTCGTATACTCGATTAAACATATCTCACATTCAATCAAACACACTTTGTCCGGCGCGGCAAAGTATTGTCGTAAAGGTAGCCTTTTAGACTTTTCTTCCCTTAAATAGAGAACCTTTAGACCAACATACTAAGCCCATGTGCACTATATCATCAATACACAAGCAAGTAACGTGCGGAAAGTAAAAGACAGAATATAAAATGCGAATAATAAACAAACAAGATAAAATAAAGTGAAAGATATGCCATTTTCTCAAGCGGTACGTGAAGTTGTTTCCCAAGTACAGACCGTACTACCGTCTATTCGGATTCAGCTACGGAATTTACGTATGGGTTTCCATCCGATATACCATAAGAGACGACACATTTTCCATTCATCCAATGGCCACAACACACATTAACCAACGACTCTCATGCGAAGGAAATTCAATAAATAATTAAAATATGAATGAGAATAAATAAGAAAGGTGCCCTCAGGTCTAACCTTTTATATCGATTCTTGGAAGTGCGTCACAAGGCCGTCGGAAGGACTAACACTCCGCAACTCTTCTGGTTCGCTGGTTCACGTTCTTTCCTCGCTGTTTCGCTGTTTGGGTTGCTGTTTTTACTCCGTTTTGCTACTGCTTTGCTGCTATTTTTTAGTCACTATTTTTACTGTATTAAGGGACTATTTTTGCGATTTCTAAGGGGATTAGGGCTGCTGTTTTGTGTGTTAATTTAAGGGTTTTAAAGGGAAATTTTTGGTGGTCAAAATGTGCAGTTCAGAGGCTATTTTTGGTGGTCAGAAGGTGCAGTTCATGGGGGTGTTTATTCGGTGATTTTGGAGGCAGTTTGGGGTAGTTTACTCGGTGATTTTGGGGGCAGAACTGTTGGTTCTTGAATCGATCAGTGGGCAGGCTGTGTCGGTGGGGGTTCTTAGTGTTTATTGGTCAGTTGGCTAGGTAAATGAGGGCGCTGGTTCATGGTCGATGTGGGATTTTGTTGGTTGATCTGTGCGTTCGCTATTTGGCCGGTTAGTGGAGATTTTGTTGGTCTGATGGTGGGTGCGTGAGGTCTGTTGAGGTATGGCTGTTGTGTTGGGTTGAATAGAGGTTGCCGAGTGTATTTGTGAAGGGGCAGGTTTTGTTTTCTTTTGTTTGGTTTGAGAGTGGCCGAGTGAAGGTATTTGGTGAGAGGGTGGTTATTGCTATTTGTTTGTTCGAGTTTTGTTCATGGCTTTATTGGCTGTGAAGGACGTAGGGTTTATTGCATGGGCTGTTGCATGATAAGTGAGAGAGCCGTGCAGCTTTGTTGATGAGGGGCGATTAAGGTTATTATTTGTTTTTTTTGTTCACGGCTTTGCCGTGAGGAGTGACGGTCGTGAGGAGAGAGTGTGTAATGTTTGTGAATGGGTGTTTATTTTGTTATTGTTTCTGGTTTGGCCGAAAGAGAGGTGAGAGTGGAGAGCCAATGGAGTTTAGGGTTTTGTGTTATTTTTATAGTGATGTCTTAGGGTTATGCATGGGTTTTGAAAAGGAAACAAGATCAAGTAAATTAGGGATGAATTTAATTAGTTTAAAAATGGAAAGGATAATTGTATTTTGGTGGGGGAATATATTTAAATTGGTAGGTGATTTATTTAAATTAGGAAGAGATTTGCTTAAATTAGGAATTTAATTTAATTTAGTTGGATTTAATTTAATTTCAATTTAATTGGTTTTAATTTAATTTAATTTAATTTGTGTTTTAAATATGCTTTAATTATTTCTTGGATTGGGCTTGGGTGAGATGGGCTTGGTGTGTGTCTTGCGGGGGTTTGGGCTAAGGATGTTTTAAAACGGAAGTCCAACAAGCGAACCTGAAGCTAAACAAGCGAATAAAATCCAACAAAATACTGATTTTTGACTTTTCCCTTCTGACGTCCGTTTCCCGTGACTTCCGCGACTTAAAAGGTAGTGCCTCTAAATGAGACTCATCATAGGGACTTACATTTAAAAGTACAGTGCCTATACTGCTATAGTCCAGCCAATGGCCTTCTTGTGCTCTCGTAATACTCTCAACAATTTTTCTTCCTGCTCCAATGTTAGCGAAGAATAAATAATAACAGGTAATTCAGATGAGTTTCCAAGAAATGCGTACCTGAGATTGCTCGGAAGTAACTTCAGTTCCAACTGCGGTAGTTCTTCAATTGAAGGCTTGATTTGATTTTTCTTTGGCAGTTCTAGCTTTCCACTTGTGGTGTCACTTTGAATCGGAATGGTTTATCAAGGTAGTTGATACATTCTAGGATTTCAGCATCTAGCTCGTTGTCAGTCATGTTGGTGATGCAAGCTTCAAGTGTATCCGTGGGATTTGGCTCAGTATCCTGAACGATACTATCAACAACATCAACTCTGAAGCTTTCTTCTTCTTTTTCATCGCTCAGGAATTTCATGGCTTTGAAAACATTGAAGGTAACTTATTGGTCCTGCACTTTCATGGTAAGTTCTCATTTTTGCACATCAATCACAATTTTACCTGTAGCCAAGAATGGTCTCCCAAGAATAATAGGTACTTCTTTGTCTTCTTCCATATCAAGGATAATGAAATCTGTGGGAGAATGAGTTTGTCAACTTTGACCTGTACATCTTCAACAACACCTCTTGGAAATGCGAGCGATCGATCAGCAAGTTGCAACGAGACTGAGGTAGGCATTGCTTCCCAATCTGCAGTTTCCTGTAAATAGAAAAATGCATCAAGTTAACACTAGCTCCTAAATCACATAAAGCCTTACCAATGTAATGTTCTCCAATGGTGCATGGGACAATGAAACTGCCAGGATCTTTCAACTTCGGGGGAAGTTTCCTCTGAATGATGGCACTGCATTCTTCCATTAATGCTACTGTCTCGTAGTCTCCTAATCTCCGATTTCGTGAAAAAATGTCTTTCATTAATTTTACATAGCTGGGCATTTCTTCCAAAGCTTCTGCAAATGGGATGTTGATGTGCAGCTTTTTGAAAACCTCCAAGAAACGAGCAAATTGCTTGTCCAGTTTATTTTTCTGAAGTCGCTGTGGAAAAGATGGAGGTGGAGTGATTTGTTCTTTTTCCTTTGCTTCTTTTTCCTCCGTCTGTTGCCCTGTTTCTTTTGGAAATTCTTCAATGGATGCCTTGATTCCAATATCTTTGTTGATCTCAGTACCGCTTTTCAAAGTAATGGCTTGACATTGCTCATTCCATCTATTCTTTGGATTTGGTTCTGTGTTACTGTGAAGATTACCTGACGGTCTGTAACTCTGAGCATTGGCTAGTTGTCCAATTTGATTCTATAGTGCTTTGATAGAAGTTGATTGGTTCTGAAACATAACATCGTACTTTTTTAACTGAGCCATCAATTCTGTTATTCTTGGTTCATTTTCCTACTCCTGGCTTTTGTTCTGTTGCTGGAATCCAGGTGGTGGATAGTTCTGCTGTTGGAACCCAAATGGTGGATTTTTCTTTTGCCCTGAATTGTTGCCCCATGAAAAATTGGGATGATTCATCCACCATGGGTTGTAGGTGTTGGAATATGGATTGTTCCACTGTCTGTTGAAATTGTTGACATAATTCACCGTTTCTTCAATTTGGTTTGGTTCTGGTGCTCCTCTATATGATGAACTTGTGGATCCAGTGGTAAGAGTCCCCATGAATTTTCATATCTGATCCAGATTGGCGTTGACTGCTGTATTGGCTCTAACTTCATAAATTCCTGCAATTCTTTGGATCATGCTCCTTTCTGTTGGCCACAAGGAATTGTTGTTGGCCATTTCTTCGATTAGGTCCCAGGCTTGATCTTCTCATTTTTCCATTAAAGCTCCTCCAGCAGCAGTATCGATTGTGGTTCTCATTAGTCCAGAAAGTCCATTATAGAAAGTCTGGACTTGAAGCCATTTTGGAATCTCATGGTGAGGACATTTCCGGAGCAAATCTTTGTACCTTTTCCAAGCTTCGTAGAGAGTTTCCGAGTCTTGTTGCACAAAGGATGTGATTTCATTCCTCAGCTTTCCAGTTCTCGCTGGTGGAAAGTACTTTGCAAGAAATTTGGTGGCTAAAGTGTTCCAAGTTGTGATGGAACCTGCTGGTAGTGAATGTAGCCAAGCTTTAGCTCTATCTTTCAAGGAGTATGGAAAAACCCGCAGTCTCATTGTTTCTTCAGCTCCTCGGTTGTAATTGAAAGTGCCACAAACTTCCAGGAAGTTGCTGATGTGGGTATTAGGATCTTCAGTTGCTTTCCCCCCAAACTGCACTGACTGCTGAATCATCTGAATGCATGTTTTGATGTCACACGCATTTGCTGGTAAATGAGGAAGTACAATACATGAAATGAAGCCGTCGACCACCGGAATGGTTCTGTCTCGAATGGGTATTGGTGGTGCCACTTCCAAAGGTTCAGGTTCCATGTTGACTAAAGCTTCTTGGCCTTCTCTCCTTTCCCTTCTCAATTGTCTGATGGTTCTTTCAATTTATGGGTCAAGCGGTCAGAGTTCAAAGCTTTTGGTTCGACTCATGTTGTTTCTGAGAACCTGAAACACAAGAAAACAACAACAATAAGTAAAAATAAATTAGATACAAGTAAAGGTATCTAACCTCAAAATTAATAGTGAATGATAAATAAGTCCCCGGCAACGGCGCCAAAAACTTGACCGGTGCATAATCACACACGTATAACGCAAGCGCACATATCGTTCAAGTAGTATAAAAAGTATCGATCCCACGAGGACTTAAAACCTTTTGTTATCAATTTATGAAGTTAAATGTTTACAAGTATCTAATGGATTGATTGTTTGATTGGGTGGTGACTTTAAAATTAAAACAAGTAAATTAAATTGCTTGAAAGTAGATTGAAGAAAATTCAAATTTATAAAACTATCCAGGGTTGTGAATCCTTCCAATATCTTTTTAAAAGATGAAGTGGTTATTTTACATTAGTTGTGGAACACGAAATTATGTAAAAGCCTCTTCCGATGGTCAAATACAAATACCCAGTATAACCCAATTAATCACATTCCTATGTTAACCAAGTTATCTGAATTTATTAAGATTAAGTTCCAATTATGGCTATGTTGGACAATTATGACCCATAGCATCACTATTTGTAAAAGACATTGTGTTTTTTGTACAAATTAATTATGTAACAAAGGAAATTGCCTTTTATCATTTCGTAATTAGATTACTTAAATGTGTGAATGATGAAAGTCCTTATGATTAGTTTCGGATTGAGATGATATAAGACAGTATCAATCCACGATGGTTTAATCATTAAATATCCATAGTCGTAGTATTATCGAGACTGGACATCGATAATGTGGAATAGACTAGTATCGCACTTGTGCGTGTTATGGAAGTGTAACAACATAGTTCTCATATATTTAAGTATTGGATACTTATGCAAGTTTGGTAGAAGGTTGTGTTTTAATGATGGTACGGAAAACAGCTTCGCTCTGGATAGACCCCTCGGAATCTCATTGGTAGTATGACTATGTGTCTATGAGAGTCCGCATCAGGGTAGGTGTATTTGGTCTTAACTGAGACTTGCATCGCTAGTACTTGCGACAATCAATACGCTTTGATTTTGGTCATCCAGGACTTTAACAGGTTCTATGTACGCCTCTTCTGGGTTTATTGAGAATCGTAGTGTATTGGGTGTGATGTCAAGACGGAAGTATCACTTCAGTCATATGGAGATGATGGTCACGCAGGGCTACAGAACTGGTTCTATAAAAGGGTTGCAACCATCGGGATAATATGACTAGGTCATGATTGTCAGATAATAAAGAGACTAGTTGCTAGTGATCCGATATATGCTTCGTACATGGCAGACACTATTCCAACCCCAGGCCTTGCATGTGACATCCGATACTGGATCGAAATACGCAATACTACGTATACTACGCCTGACATAGATTATATATTCCATTAAGAATATTTCTGGAGAATTGGGTAGGCATGGCGCTTTGCTAGAAGCCAACCTTGTCTCGTAAATCGGTAAGAATGTAGTACGAGGTACGTACGTGTTCGGATAGTCCGACGACCAGATTTACTACCAACATATCCAAGGATCTCTTGGGTCGCTTCCCGAAGATTCATCGATGATGTATGATTATTTGAAGAGAGAGAACGATTAATTTGGAATTAATCGATAAAATAATATATTCGATATATTATAGGAAATTCGATTTCGACGCGGAATTAAAATTGGATTTTTAATTCGGGCTAACGAGTTGATTTAGAATTAATTCGCAAGCGATGTGAATAGTAATTTTACTAGGCATAATTATTTAATTAAATTTGATTTAATTACGACGCAACGAAAAAACTCGTTAATTCGGAATTAACGAAACCGAGCCCGGAATGTGTTTACGAGGCCACTTCGATTTCGAATCAAGTGCGGCCCACAAGTCACATCGCGAGTCACATCACTTGTCACTTTAGTGATATATGTCAAGTCACCTTTTTGGTGAGTGACATGCAGTCACTATTCATGATAGAAGTTGGTGTGGGCATTAAATGGATTTTTGGAGCCAAAATTTTGATTGACTTTTGGAAAGATATACCAAATATTTTGGTAAAGGATTTTTCCATTATTGTTTTAAGAAAAAAAAACACAAAATAGCAAATACTCTCTCCTTCTCTTCTCATTGTCGTGAGCCTTTCCAAGGTGAAAGAGAAATTGTTTTTCTTCCTCATTTGCTAGCACACTTCAAGGATCAATACAAGGTGTTAGGGAAACCAATCTAAGAGCTTGGGATCCATTTAAAGCTTGGAGCTTGTTCATCTTCATCAATAAAATCTTGCCTTGGCCGAAAGCATCAAGCAAGGAGAAAATTTTTGTTGATCTTCGCATCCAAAAGCCGTTCAATGCAAGTGTAATTCTGCCACTCTTCTTTGCGTATTCATTCTATTTCTATGCTTAAATGATCTTGGGATTAACCTAGAAACCCAACAATGGTATTTTGAGCATGAAATATTCTTAGGGTAAAATTTGGGTAAATTGGATTTGAGCATGTTTTGACTAAATTACTTGTTTGAGCATGCTTGTATATGAATGACTTGGAGTTGTTTGTGATCAATTTTGTGAAAAATGGATTGGATCAATTTTTCCCCAAATCATTGGCTTGGCCGAATGCTATTAGTGCCCTAAAGTCATGGTATTTTTTGTTCCTTTGATCATTGGATGACTTGAAACAATTGGGAAATGTTGATTTGTAATTCAATCGGATTGAAAAAGAAATCGGACATAAAAAACCCATGAATGCCGTGAGCTACCTAGCATGAAATGAGATGATTTTTTAATAAAAATTATGTTGGACATGTGTTGATGATGAAAGCATGATTAATTGGTTAGATTAGTATTTTGGAAATGTTAATTTAATGGTTAATCATGGCTTAACACATTAATTAATTGAATTTTAAAATTTGGAATATTAAAGTTTAATTAATTAGGCTTGATTTAGAATTGGGCTTGTAATTGTTGTATTTGGGCCTAATGGGCTTGGTTGGGCCAAGTTGGTTTAGGCCAATTGGATTGGATCCATATTGGGCCTAAATCATTCCATTTAGTCCAAATATAACAAATGGGCTTTAAAAGTTTAATTGGGCCTTATGGGCCGAATTTGGTTTCTTGGCAAATGAGGGTGAATCCTTAATTGGGCTTGGTATTTGGGTTTGAGCCATATTGACCAAAGCCCATGCCTTATGAAATCAATTGAAAGCCCATCGGGCTTTAATTAAACAACGTTGGATGTTAGTTTGGCTTTGAGACCCGATTAGATTAGATTTGGAATCTAAGTCGTTAAAGCGCATTAAAAAGTGTAGTTATTTAATTTGGGATTAAATAAATGAATTAGTATTGAATACAAATTAAATTAGATTTAACAAGTAGTTCGATATAATTCAAGAATTCGTACTTTGAGTACTTATTCTCAAACGAGTTGGACTCGCGCAAAATCAAATCGTTGTTTGAACATTGGATGATCATTTAATTCAAAGATTAATTAATTGGATTAGATTGATTGAATTACATGCTATGAATGAATACATGGATGTGTTGAATGAATAGCGTATATCGGATGGATATTAGAAGGGAAAGGGCAATTTTAGAAATTATTGTATATTTAGAATCTATAAATTGGACCTGCGTGTCCAGCCTTCTCTCTTTATTGATTCTTTGTATTCTCTTCTCACCTAATTCCCCTCAATGTTAATGAGGTTTCTATTATTGTATTAAGTAATTGGGTAGAAGTAGAATAGTGCTAGCCGGGGAGAGGAAATTGAGTGATTTGTTCTAGGAACAATTTGTTAAATGTCCATCCACATATCGTTATTAATTTACTTTCCGCGCCTCATTATGCTTTTAGAATGCATGCTTAAAGGTGTATGATGAGACCTAACAAAGATAATAAATTGGTTGCCAATTTGCGCGAAAAACCCTTAGAACATATTAAACGTTTTCCATCCATTGAGTGATTCTTACTCAAGATCCAAGATTGGCACTGGTTTATTGGCCAAAGTCAAGACCTTTGTCAATTGTGGATGTGCTTGAATCATGAAAGCTTTGTTACATATCGGTGTCTTGTCCAAGTTTTGATTTGTTGGCCAAAGTCAAGATCACTTCTTGTCCATCGACATTGATTACGAAGCTTTCCAAGGTCAATGGGTCCCGTTTAACTGGAATCATTAAGCTTGTTGTGCCAAAGCCAAGGCTTAGTTGATTCAGAGGAAAAGGTTAGGAAAATATATTAGATATATTGGCATATATATTGTATATATGTTTCGGACTTGGAGGTCCACCTACCGGATCTAGGAATTGGATGAGATCAATTGATCTTCGAGATCTACCTAGTTAAATATCATACAGCTTGTTGGCCAAAGTCAAGGTTGTGTGTTATTTAACTGGATCCTAGCCCACTAGGAAACTAGGTTTCCCGAGTACTCCACAGAGGGTTAGAGGCTAGCCAAAAAATAGTGGGAGGCTAGTATTGAATTTGCAATTTCGTTAAAATACTTAGCTTTACACGCTTTTAAAATTATTTCGTCAAAATTATTTTATTAGTTGGACTAATATTGTGTTATTTTTCTTGTAACAGTTAGACTGTACCCTTACATTGTTAATTAGATAGTTGGACTATCGCAATTAAAATGACTGGAAAGAACAGTGTCCGGGACATCATCATGGGCGATAATATCTTTAACGGGACTAACTTTTCCAATTGGGAAATGAATCTAAAGATAGTCCTTGGATCCGAGAGGCTGCTATATACTATAGAGAGACCTCTTGGGCCTAAGCCCGGATTTGATCAGTTGCTCGAGCTCGAGCTAGAGCTTTGGAAGACTCATAGCGATGACAACGCAACTGCTCAATCTATTATGCTTGCTGCTATGACTCAGCAATTCTGTCGACAGAACAAGGGATTGGATCCCTATAACATGTTGACGAAGTTGAATGATCTACACCGATCTAATCGTAGATCGCAAATATATGAGTTACAGAAGAAGCTCTTCCGCGCTCGGATGTCGGAGGGTACATCTGTTGAACATCATGTGACACATATGATTGCCGATATCGAGCAGCTTGGACAAATGGGGATTGTCTTTGAGATAGAGACCTCTATAGATTTGATCTTACAGTCTCTCCCCGACACTTGGAGTGGGTTCATCATGAACTACAATATGATGAACCAAGAGCAGACTCTTGGAGAGTTGATGTCCACGTTGTGTCAGGCAGAAAATGAGCTTCTTAAGGGCAAGAAGTGTGAGGCGCACTTCGCTTCTACATCTCAGACTCCGATGGCTGGGCCCAAGGCGACTGGAGGTGTCAAGAAGAAGAAGAAGAAGAAAGGCAAGGCTAAATCGTCAAAGGCTTCTGGGAAGCCCAAGGATAAATCCCAAGATGTTTGTCTTCAGTGCAGACAGTGGGGTCACTGGAAGCGTGATTGCTGCGAGTACAAGGCACTCAGAAAGGAAATCAATGTGGGCAAGGCACCGGCCTCATGTATGTTTGTTATAGAAATAAACATGACTACTTCTAGTTTTAAAAATTGGATTTTTGATTTTGGTTGTGGTACTCACATTTGTACTGATGTGCAGGTTCTGCGGATTAGTAGGAGACTGGCTTCCGGAGAGATTGACCTCCGTGTTGGAAATGAGACACCAGTCACCGTTTTGGCCGTTGGCATTTTTGTTTTAGAAATGCCCTCGGGGCATGTACTTGAACTTACAGACTGTTATTATGTACCTAGTTTGACTAGGAATATTATTTATGTATTGATGTTATCCCAATGTGGGTACACTTTTGTATTTAGAAACACTGGGTGTTTTATGTATAAAAATGATATAGAAATTTGCACTGCTGTTGTAAATAATGGTCTTTATATTTTGAATATAAACCAATCTCAAAATGTAACAAACAAAAGGCTTAAAGTAAGTCATAAAGATGAAACTTATATGTGGCATTGTCGTCTGGGACACATAAATAAGACTTGCATATCCACACTTTCGAAGAGTGGGTACTTGGACAGATTTGATCCAAATTCATATGACCTCTGCGAATCTTGTTTATTAGGCAAAATACCTAAATCACCTTTTAGCGGTAAAGGTGTACGCGCCACCGAACTGTTAGCCCTTATTCATAGTGACGTTTGTGGGCCCATGTCTAGAGGTGGATATGAATACTTCATAACCTTTACGGATGATGCATCGCGTTATGGTTATGTGTATCTTATGAGACACAAGTCGGAAACTTTTGAGAAATTCAAAGAGTTTCGACACGAAGTAGAAAAATAGACCGGTAAAAGTATTAAGACATTACAGTCGGACCGTGGTGGCGAATACTTGAGCAATGAGTTTCTTGACTACTTGAAAGAATATGGTATTCTTTCACAGTGGACTCCTCCCGGAACACTGCAATTAAACAGTGTATCCGAACGGAGAAACCGAACCTTGTTAGACATGGTAAGGTCTGTAATGAGTCGCACTGAGCTACCTATTTCGTTATGGGGATATGCAATAAACAGTGCAATACTTATTTTGAATAAGGTTCCGTCAAAGTCTGTTCAACAGACACCATATGAGATATGGACAGGAAAGAAACCGGGTTTCTCATTCCTGAAGATGTGGGGTTGCTGGGCATACGTCAAACGTTTGGAAGGTACCAAACTAGAACCCAAATCGGATAAATGCCTATTTGTAGGATATCCTAGGGAAACCAAAGGATATTACTTCTATCACCCACGAGAGAACAAAGTTTTTGTTGCTCTACATGCGGTTTTCCTTGAGAAGGAATTCCTAAATGCAGTGATAAGTGGGAGGAAAGTAGAACTCGATGAAAATCAGAGTGATACTGTTCCGGGCATAGAATCCTCAACGGAACATGAACAGTTCATCGGGGATGAAGCTGTACCATAATCTTCGAATACACAAGGACCACGTAGGTCGGAGAGTCAGAAAACAACCTGAGAGGTATGGGTTTCTGATCTCACCTCATGTAGATATCAATCTCATTGAGGAAGACGAGTCGGCTACGTATGAGAAAGCGATACAAGGTATCGACTCAGGTTTATGGCAAGATGCCATGAATTCCGAAATTGATTCCATGTATACCAACCAAGTTTGGACACTGGTTGATGCACCAGAAGGCGTAAAGCCTATTGGTTGCAAATGGATCTTCAAGAAGAAGACCAACATGGATGGCAACGTACAAACGTACAAAGCTAGGCTTGTAGCGAAGGGGTATCGTCAACGACATGATGTCGATTACGACGAAACTTTCTCACCCGTTGCCATGATTAAATCCATTCGGATAATGCTTGTTATTGCTGCATATTTTGATTACGAGATATGGCAGATGGACGTCAAAACCGTTTTCCTTAATGGAAACCTGTTGGAGGATGTTTATATGCAACAGCCTAACGGTTTTTTCGTGCCTAAACATGCAAACAAGGTTTGCAAGTTAAATCGGTCCATTTATGGACTGAAGCAAGCGTCGCATTCTTGGAACCAACGTTTTGATGAGATCATAAAAGAATATGATTTCGCTCAAAACGAAGATGATCCTTGTGTATACAAGAAGGTTAGTGGGAGCGCACTGACTTTCATTGTCCTTTATGTTGACGATGTATTTCTTATGGGCAATGACATTCCCATGTTAACATCGGTGAAAGCTTGGCTTTCATTAAAATTCTCCATGAAAGATCTGGGAGAAGCAGCCTTTATTTTGGGAATAAAGATCTACCGGGATAGATCTAGAAAGCTGCTTGGACACTCCCAGAGCACGTACATTGATGAAGTGTTGAAGAGATTTAACATGGATCAGTCCAAGAGGGGATTGTTGCCAGTGTCACATGGCGTCACTCTATCTAAGGACATATGTCCTACAACTCAAGATGAGAGAGACAACATGTGTCAGATACCGTTCGCCTCGGCAATCGAATCGATCATGTATGCCATGATATGTACACGACTTGATGTCTCCTATGTTTTGAGCATGTGTAGTCGCTATCAGGCCGATCCAGGTGAAGGTCACTGGATAGCGGTTAAGAATATCCTTAAGTATCTTAGACAAACTAAGGATGCTTTCTTAATCTATGGAGATGGAGAACTTGAGGTAACTGGGTTTACCGATGCAAGTTTCCAAACCGATAAAGACGACTGCAAGTCGTAATCTGGGTACGTGTTTTGTTTGAATAACGGAGCAGTGAGCTCGAAATCTTCCAAGCAATAGACTGTTGCCGATTCAATAACAGAAGCGGAGTATATCGCTGCAGCTGAAGCAGCAAAAGAGGCAGTTTGGATCCGAAAATTCCTAATTGGATTAGGAGTAGTTCCGTTAGCAGCTGAGCCCGTTCCATTGTATTGTGACAATAATGGGGCTATAGCGCAGGCTAAGGAACTGCGGTCACATCAATGATCCAAGCATGTTCTTCGACGTTTCCATATGATTCGTGAGATCATACATCGTGGTGATGTGAAGATCGAGAAGGTCGCATCTGATGACAACATTGCAGATCCGCTGACGAAAGCCATTCCTCAGCAAAAGTTTGAGCGACATGTACATAGTTCAGGTGTCAGATGCTTGAGTGACTGGCTATAGGCCAAATGGGAGATTGTTGGACAATTATGACCCATAGCGTCACTATTTGTAAAAGACATTGTGTTTTTTGTACAAATTAATTATGTAACAAAGGAAATTGCCTTTTATCATTTCGTAATTAGATTACTTAAATGTGTGAATGATGAAAGTCCTTATGATTAGTTCCGGAATGAGATGATATCAGACAGTATCAATCCACGATGGTTTAATCATTAAATATCCCTAGTCGTAGTATTATCGAGACTGGACATCGATAATGCGGAATAGACTAGTATCGCACTTGTGCGTGTTATGGAAGCGTAACAATATAGTTCTCATATATTTAAGTATTGGATACTTATGCAAGTGTGGTAGGAGGTTGTGTTTTACAGATGGTACGGTAAACAACTTCACTCTGGATAGACCCCTCGGAATCCCATTGGTAGTATGACTATGTGTCTATGGGAGTCCGCATCATGGTAGGTGTATTTGGTCTTAACTTGAGACTTGCATCGCTAGTACTTGCGACAATCAATACACTTTGGTTTTGGTCGTCCAGACTTTAACAGGTTCTGTGTACGCCTCTTCTGGGTTTAATGAGAATCGTAGTGTATTGGGTGTGATGTCCAGACGGAAGTATCACTTCAGTCATATGGAGATGATGGTCACGCAGGGATACAGAACTGGTTCTCTAAAGGGTTGCAACCATAGGGATAATATGACTAGGTCATGATTGTCCGATAATAAAGAGACTAGTTGCTAGTGATCTGATATATGCTTCGTACGGGGCATACACTATTCCAGCCCCAGGCCTTGCATGTGACATCCGATACTGGATCGAAATACGCAATACTACGTATACTACGCCTGACATAGATTAAATATTACATTAAGAATATTTCTGGAGAATTAGGTAGGCATGGCGCTTTGCTAGAAGCCAACCTTGTCTCGTAAATCGGTAAGAACGTAGTACGAGGTACGTACGTGTTCGGATAGTCCGACGACCGGATTTACTACCAACATATCCAAGGATCTCTTGGGTCGCTTCCCGAAGATTCACCGATGATGTATGATTCGAACTTTATTAATCTAGGATTAATAGAAGAGAGACTTTATCTGGGATAAAGTATTATTTGAAGAGAGAGAACGATTAATTTGGAATTAATCGAAAAAATAATATATTCGATATATTATAGGAAATTGGATTTCGACGCGGAATTAAAATTGGATTTTTAATTCGGGCTAACGAGTTGATTTAGAATTAATTCGCAAGCGATGTGAATAGTAATTTTGCTAGGCATAATTATTTAATTAAATTTGATTTAATTACGACACAACGGAATGTGTTTGCAAGGCCACTTCGATTTCGAATCAAGTGCGGCCCAAAACTCACATCGCTAGTCACATCACTTGTCACTTTAGTGATAGATGTCAAGTCACCTTTTTGGTGAGTGACATGCAGTCACTATTCATGATAGAAGGTTGTGTGGGCATTTAATGGATTTTTGGAGCCAAAATTTTGGTTGACTTTTGGAAAGATATACCAAATATTTTGGTATAGGATTTTTCCATTATTGTTTTAAGAAAACAAAACAAAAAATAGCAAATACTCTTTCCCTCTCTTCTCATTGCCGAGAGCCTCTCCAAGGTGAAAGAGAAATTGTTTTTCTTCCTCATTTGCTAGCACACTTCAAGGATCAATACAAGGTGTTAGGGAAACCAATCTAAGAGCTTGGGATCCATTTAAAGCTTGGAGCTTGTTCATCTTCATCAACAAAATCTTGCCTTTGCCGAAAGCATCAAGTAAGGAGAAAATTTTTGTTGATCTTCGCATCCAAAAGCCGTTCAATTTAAGTGTGATTCTGCCACTCTTCTTTGCGTATTCATTCTATTTCTATGCTTAAATGATCTTGGGATTAACCTAGAAACCCAACTGGCTACCCCCGCCCGACTGGTATATTCCTATCCTGTAAGGAAATCTATTAAAGGGTTATCTATCCTCAATGAAGATCGTGGGCTATTAAGTCTAAGGTCTTAAACCTAAAATCCCTTTTCCAAGTTCATTTTAAGTTTACCAGTTCAATTTTATTAATGGCCAGTTAATAAAAAGCATTAGGATTAAAGCTCAATAAATAAACCTTTATATTACCTAAACTGTAATTTAACCCCTTATAAACCGGTGATATTGGATTTCATCACAACCCCCAGATAACTGGCTTAGTTACGACACATATTTATGGGTAGTAAAAACTTAAATAAAATAAAAGACATAAAGTAAAATACTGAAAATTAAATGCTGAAAAGTAAATGCTGAAAGTAAATTACTGAAAAGTAAATGCTGAAAGTAAGTTGCTGAAAGTAAATTGCTGAAAAGTAAATGCTGAAAGTAAATTGCTGAAAAGTAAATAAATTAAAATTACAATAAAAGAAAATGCTGAGGTAAAATGATCCACTTTTATTACTTCTATTTTAGATATCTCCCTTAATATAATATATTAACTTTGCATGATAATTACGAACCAGCCATATAGGCGGTATCCAGATTAAGTCAAATTAATAATTAATTACCAACCGACCAATCAGGCGGTATCTAGTTTAGTCAGGTTAAAACCAATTTAAATAATTACCAACCGACCAATATGGCGGTATCCTCGTTAAGTCAGGTTTTAACTAGTTTATATATTATAATTAAGGGAGATTAATCTAAATATTAGTAATAAAAGTTTTACCTTTTACCCCAGCAAAGGGGAATTACCTCCTCATTATTGAAAAGTAAAAACTGAAAATTAAAGAAAGAAAAGTAATGTGCGTAAAACTAAATTGCGGAAAGTAAAAACTGAAAAGTAAAGAAAAGAAAGTGCTAAAGCGGAAATTAATTTCTAAAAGCTGTAAATAAACAAACAAGATACCATCTTCTTAGTATTCTTAAGGAATTCCTTATAAGAAAGTATGAATTTACAAATGAAATGACTTGGTATTTATAGGTAAAATTTTGCCTCCATCAAATCATCCACCAAATCTATTATTAATTGCTCCACCAAATCTATTATTAATTGCTCCACTAATTGCTTATCATGTTTGGTGGTGATTTGATAATTTTTATTATTTATTTATTAATTTATTTTTTTTGCTTTGAAAATGATTGAAAATGACTTTAATAATTACACACAACACACTTCTAGATAGTTCATCAATTTCTGGAATGAAATATTCAGAATTATAAATTATTTTGTCTTTCAAAGTTGTAGATCTTTGAGTCTTCTTTAATCTAGAACTTGAATCAGCTCAATCTGATATCGGAGTAACAAGTTATACCCAAAATACGACAGATGCGCAAAATTGGAATTTCCAAAACTACATTTCGTTAAAACGCCCTTTCAAGTTTCCAATCTCCAAAATTAATATGTCAAGTCCAAATTTTACCCTTATTTGACTCACATTTCGTCCTAAATGATTTCATTATGTCCCAATATTATTTTATCTGTAAAATAAACTAAAACACTGTTAGAGTGAAATCAAAGTCCCAAGGATCACAAATCATGCATAAAAAACGCATATGAACACATCAAAGGAGGTGCGGAATAAACTCACATTGAATTTCGGTTTTGATGAATGAAGAACAAGGTGCGATTTTAAGCTCCCTCCAAGCTCGGCAATGGCTTTCCTTGACAGTGGGCTGTGCGGTTTGGACTGGTTTGGCTTCCTCCATGTTCGGCCATTGAAGACCACCATTGAAGCTCCAAGCTTCAAGCTTTCCAAGCTCAAGAAGACACTTCCCTATCACCTATGTATTACTCAAGGTGTGCTAGCACTTATCATCTTCCATTTTGCTTCTCAAAAATTCGGTGAACCAGAAAAATTTGAAAAGAAGAAATCGGCTTGAAGCCGTGAGATGAGAGGAGAGAAAAAAGAGGGAAGAGAGAAACCGTACCCTTTGCATGTAAGAGAGAGAGGACCGAAAAGTGTGTGTGAAAGGAATAGAAAAATAATATATATTATTCATTTATTTTCCAAAAATAAATAAAAATATATATATATACAAACCTTTTCATATTCCAACACTTTTACTTTTAACTTTAAGTCATATCACATCACTTTTCACATCACATCTATTCACTTTAATAAAGTGACATATTGTCAAGTCACATCACTCAAAGTGACAATTGATTTGACGATTGACGCGACTAGCGAATTGACGCTTGATGTGACTCGCGTGCCGCGCTCGAATTCGAAATGCGAATGCGCTCGCAATCACTCTCGGGCTCGGGTTCGCTAATTCCAAATTAAGGAATTTTCCGTTGCGTCGTAATTAAATGATTACGCCTAGCGAATTCACTATTCACGTCGCTAACGAATTAATTCTAAATTAATTCGTTCGCCCGAATTAAAATCTAATTTTAATTCCGCGTCGAAATCTAATTTCTAATAATATATCGAATATATTATTTTATCGATTAATTCCAAATTAATCGTTCTCTCTCTTTAACAATATTTTATCCGAGATAAAATATCTTCGTAATTAATCCCAGATTAATTTTCTCTCTCAACGAATTAATCCCAGATTAATTCTATCTCTCTCTTCTAATTAATCCCAGATTAATCAAAGTGCGAGTCATACGTCATCGGTGAATCTTCAGGAAGCGACCCATGAGATCTCCGGATATGTTGGCAGTAAATACGATCGTCGGACTGTCCGAACACGTAAGTACCTCGTACTACGTTTATATCGATTTACAAGACAAGGTTGGCTTCTAGCAAAGCGCCATGCCTACCCAATTCTCCAGAAATATTCTTACAGGAATATATAGATCTGTATCAAGCGTAGTATACCGTAGTATTGTGTATATCGGCCCAGTATCGGATAATCACGTGCTAGGGCTGGGGCTGGATAAGTGTCTGCCCCGTCCGAAGCACATGTCGGATGTCTGGTAACATAGTCTCTATAATCAGATATACATGACCTGGTCACAATATCCCGATTGGTTGCGCAACACTCAAGAGCACTAGTACCGTATCCTGCGTGACATCAACTCCAATATGACTGAAGTGATACTTCCGTCTGACATCACACCCAATACACTACGACTCTCTGATAAACCCAGAAATGGTGTACACAGAACCGTGTTAAAGTCCCCTACCACCAAGACCAAAGTCTATCGATTATCGTAAGTATTAGCGATGTAAGTCTCAGGTTAAGACCATACACACCTACCTTGATTTCGGCCTCCCATAGACACATAGTCATAATACCAATGGGATTCCGAGGGGTCTATCCAGAGTGAAGCTGTTTCCCGTACCATCGTGTGAAACACGACCTCCTATCGCACTTGCATAAGTATCCAATACTTATATATATGAGAACTATGCCGTTGTGCCCTCACAAACGCGCACAAGTGCAATACTAGCCTATTCCGCATTATCGATGTCCAGTCTCGATAATACTACGGCTAGGGATATTTAATGATTAAACCTTCGGGGACTGATACTGTCTCATATCATTCTCAGCCAGGTACTAATCATAGGGACCTCTCTTCATTTATATATCTATGGTGATCTAATCACAAATGATGAGAGTGCAATTTCCTTGTCACATAGTTAATTTGCTACAACAACACAATGATCTGTGCAAATAGTGACGCTATGGGTCATTTTGTCCAACAATCTCCCACTTGGCACATAGCCAGTCACTCAAATGTCCCACACCTGAGCTATGTACGGTTCGCTCAAATTGCTGAGGAAAGGTTTTCGTCAGCGGATTTGCTTAATTATCGTCTGACGCGATTTACAAGATCATCACATCGCCACGATGTATGATCCGAACGAATCAGATGATATAGAAGTATATATCTGGATCGTCGATGAGACCTTTAATTCTTTAGCCTGTGCTGACGCCTAGCTCAGCTGCTAACAGAACTATATCTAATCTAATTAGATTTATTATCGATCCAAATGGCTTCTATTGCTGCCTCAGCTGCAGCAATAATCCGCATTGTTTGTTAATTCGGCAACAGTTATCTTGCTCGGAAGATTTCCAGCTCACTGTCCAGTGTTCAAACTTTATAGTACCGCAATATTTACCGGTTGGAAACTTGCAGCAGTGATCCCAGTCACTTCAAGTTCTCCATCTCCATAGTTTAAGATAGCATCTTTAGTTCTCTGAGATACTAACAGATGTTCTCAACTTCAATCCAGTGACTATCACTTGGATTGACCTGATTGTGACTCCATATGCTCAAAGCGTATGAGACACCAATATAAGTACATTTTAAATGTACAATTTCTCAGAAAGTGTTACCAACTCCAAATCTAGCCCAGTAGATCTTTATTCCTTGAATAAAAAGGTTGTTACTCCCCAGAATTCTACGGAGAATTTCTTATGAAAGCCAAGCTTTCACCGATTTTTTATGGGAATTTTTCACTGTCAGTGCGCCCTCCCACTAACCTCCTTATATACACAAGAATATTTCGTTTTGAGTAAATCATAAACCATTATGATTATTTCAAAACGTCAGTTCCAAGAACCTATGCTTGCTTCAATCCAAACATGGATTGAAAATCCGCAAACCTTGTTTGTCGGTTATACAAAATCGTCAGAATGTTGTAAACATTCTCCAAAAGGTTTCCTTTTCAGGAAAGCGATTTTGATTATAACTGACATATTCACAAATGAAATATACAGTTATCAACAAGCATCTTCAAAATGGATTTACCATGGTAACAGGTAAAAGGTTGAACCGTTATTAACACAATGTTGATAACGATACCTTTCCGTCAAAAGCCTAGCTCAGTACGTTGGTGTGTTGCCATCCATGTATGTCTTCCTTGAAGACGTATAAAGTACCAATAGGCACAATGCTTTGTGGTACAACAACTAGTATCCATAATAGTCGTTATACATGGAATCCATTTCGGACTCATGGCACTTTGCCATGACAGGGAGTCGATACCTCGTATCACTTCCTCAAAACGTAGTCGGTGGATATACCTTCATAAGATTGACATCTTAATGAGGTTAGATCAGAAACCCATACCCTAGGTTGTTTTCTGACTCTATCGATCTACCCGATTTCTTGTGTATTTGAAGATTAATGGTACAGATTCATCATAGATGAATTGTTTGTGTTCCATTAAGGACTTCGTGCTTTGAATAGTATTACTCCGATTTTCATCGAGTATCACTATCCTCCACTGACCACTGCATATCGGTATTCCTCTCAGGAAAACCGCATGGTCAGCAACAATCACATTGTTCTCATGTGGGATTTATAAGTACTATACTTATGGTTTCCCTTAGGATAACCTATATTGGCACTAATCCAATTTGGGTTCTTAGTTGGTATCATCCAAACTTTATGCCTGGCATACCCAAATTATCAGGAATGAGAAACCTCGTTTCTTTCCTGTTCATATCCTATATGATATCTGTCAAACAGATTTACATGGAACCTTATTCTAAATAAGTTTTGCACTGTTAATACATATCCTGATGAAGGAAACAGTAGCTCAGAGTGACTCGCGAAAAACTAATCATGTCCAACAAAACTTGGTTTTTAGTTCTGACACACCGTCAATTGACGTGTCTCGGGAGGAGTCCTCATATGAAAGAATACCGTACTCTTTCATGTACGTATGAAACTTACTGCTTAAGTATTACCAATACAGTCTTACCGTAGCGGCATAATACTACAGCCGATCTGTTTGTATACTTCGTGTCGAAACTCAAAGTTTCGTATTTGTGTTCTTCAAAAGAAACACATAACCATAACGTGATGCCACATCCGTTAAGGTCACGAAATATTCATGTACACATCTAGCCAAGCTAGATATGGGCCACTTACTTCACCATGAATAGGGTTTACAGATCGGTGGCCTTTACACTATTACCTAGTAAATAGTATTTTAGGTACTTTACCTAGTAAACTAGATTCGTAGACCTTATTTGAATAGTCAAATCAGTCCTAGTACCCACTCTTCAAAAGTGTGGATATACGAGTCTTGTTTAATTGTGTCCCAGACAACAATGCCACAATAAGTCTCTATTGATCAAATCAATATGAGCTAATTTATTTGTCATTTTATATGTTTGAGATTTTATTTATATTCAAAACATAAATTCTGTTATTCACATCTAATATGTTTATCTCGGTATCATCTATATAATAAAACACTTAGTGTTCTAGAATATAAAGGTTTATCCGCAATGGATTAAACACTGATATAGAGATAATGTCTAGTCAAACTAGTTACATTATAACAGTTCCTAATTTAAGTACATACCCAAAGGGTAGTTCCTAAACTTAGGTATCCACGTCGTCGAAACAGCGACCTTCGTCCAGTTTCCGATTTGCAGAGAAATCTCGGTTTAAAGTCAGTATCCAACTCATAGCGGTTTCTGAACATCAATACACATATTATGTACCACACTAAGTATTTAAAATCTAATTTCAATACTAGTAGTGAACATAACTTTGACAAATATTTTTAAAGTTAGGGCCTCGCCCTTTCTTAACTCCTTCGTGTCTTCCATATCCAAATGGTAGTCACTTCGGGATATGTCAATTATTCTTTTCAATATTTCACAAACCTTTGGCCAAGCCTGGGTTTCGGAATATCGAAACGATATGCACCTTGTGCTACATGCCCAATTGCAAACTTTGACTTTTCTCCACTAGAATAGTCAATTAATTCTCAAGAATTATTAATTGCAATTTTAATACTTTTAAATCTAAAGATAGATTTATTATAAGTATATTAATTAAGCATTAAAGTCATCATCACATAAATCTTCCAAAGATTTTATGCTCTACTATTTGCTTAATTTTGAGCGTAACGTATAATAAGTTATTTTATCAAATAAAGTAACCTATTATTTATTCCCAATTTGAAAATTAAATCATTTAAAATATTTTAATCCCAGATTATATTTTAAATATCCAACTTTTCAATTTCTTATCTTGATTACAATAGTCCAACTATTTAATCAACGATTAGTGGTACTATCTATTATAATGATTATAATAGTTCAACTATATAATCAAATATAATCCAAATTAATTAACCTCAATTACATTGATTACTATAATCCAATTATAAAATCAACTGTAAACTGAAATTAATTAATTCAAATATATTGATTAATATAATCCAATTATATATAATCAAGTATAATACAGTCCAACTGTTTATTAAAACAACAATTTAAATATTAGTCTAACTAACATTTAATATAACGATGAAATAATTTTTAAATGAGCGTGTTTAGCGAGTAATTGAACGAATGTTGCAATTCAATACTTGCCTCCCACTATTTTTCGTCGAGCCTCTAACCCTCTGTGGAGTACTCGGGAAACCGCGTTTCCTAGTGGGCTAGGATCCCGTTAAAGTATCATACAATCCTGACTTTGGTCAATAAAAATTGTATGATAATTAACAAGGTAGATGTCGAAGATCAATTGGATCCCATCCAACTCCTAGATCCAGTAGGTGGACATCCAAGTCCGAAACATATATCTAATATATGCCTATATATCGAATATATACCCTACCCGTTTCCTCTGAATCAACTAGGCCTTGGCTTTGGCCAAAAACAAACCTAGTGATTCCAGTCAAGCGTGGACCCATTGACAGGGAAGCTTCGTAATCAAATGTCTATGGACAAGAAGTGGTCTTGACTTTGGTCAAAAACAAACCACAACTTGGACACGACACCGATATATAACAAAGCCTCGTGATTAAAGCACATCTTTGACTGACAAGGGCTTGACTTTGGTCAAAAACAACCCCTGACAATCTCCGATCTTGAGCAAGAATCACTCAATGGAAGGAAATGACGCTTGATATTTAACGAGGGTTTTTCGCGTGCAAATTGGCTACCAATTTAATTATCTTTGTTAAGGTCTCATCATCATACACCCTTAAACATGCATTCTAAATACATAATAAAGCGTATATGAAAATAAATAATAATGATATGCGGATGGATATTTACATTGATCCTAGATCAAATCTCTCACTTTCTCTCTCCCGCTAGCACTTGTATTACTTCTACCCGTTACACTACACTTCTAAAGAAACCTCTTTTACATGGAGGGGAATAGGTGAGAAGAGAATACAAAGAAATAGGAGATAAGGCTGGACACGCAGGTCCAATTTAATAAATCAAATTTATTACAATTTCCAAAATTGCCCAACCCAACTAATATCCATCCGATATACATTATTCAAACATCATAACCATGTATTCATACAAGCATGTTATCAATCAATCAATCAAATTAATTAATCTTGATTATTAGTGATCATCCAATGTTCAAACAAAGATTTGATTTTGTTCGAGTCAACTCGTATTGCAAACACGTACTCAAAGTACAATTTCTACGAATTAAATTAAATTACATAATTAAATCCAATTTAATACGTATTTAATTCTAATTCATTATTTAATTCCAAATTAAATATTACACTTTTATTAACGAACCTTTACGACTTAAATTCCAAATTTAATCGCAACGGGTCTCAAAGCCCGATTAACATCTAATGTTTTATTTAATTAAAGTCCAATGGGCTTTTAATTAATTTCTATAGGCGTGGACTTTTGGTCAACTCGGGTCAAACCGAACAACCAAAACCCAATCCGGGAGTTACCCCATAAGCCTTTAAATTAATTTTGGCCCATTAGGCCCAATTAAATAATTAAGGTCCATTAAGTCATAATTGGACCTTTTGGATTCGGTTTTGGGCCTAATTGGATCCAACCAATTTTGCCTAAACCCAACTTTGTTACAACAAAGCCCAAAAGCCCAATTACAACCTAACAAGCCCAATTTCCAAAATCAAGCCCAAATTAATTAACTTATAAAATTCCAAATTTCACAATTAATTAACCTAAGTGTAATACACAATCAATTACCCAATTAACATTTCTAAAATATCAATTAGCCTAATTAATCATGCACTTTAACAACCAAATAGTGTCCAACACAATTCAATTAAAATCAAACCCAATTAACATGCTATTAAGTCTCGGCAATTAGGGGTTTTTCAATTCGATTCGGTTTCAATCCAATTGAGTCCACAATCTTAATTTCCCAAATAAATTCAATTCATCCAATGAATTAAAACAAAAAATCACAAAGAATTTCATGTTCCATAGAATTCGGCCAAGCCACTTTAAAAGGGAAAAAATGTTCTAAATCAAAATTCAATCCAATTGAACTTCAAAGCAACATTAACCAATTGTTTTAAGTCATCCAATGATCAAACAAAACAAAATTACCAAGACATTAGGTTTCTTCCAATTTTCGGCCAAGCCTCCAATTTGGGGAAAATTGAATCCAATCCAATTTCATGAAATTGATCACACACAATCTCAATTAAACATGTTCTAAGCATACTTAAACATCCAATTCAATTAAAACATGCTTAAACACATTTTACCCAATTTCAAGTTTCATTTCAACCTAAAGAATTGGGGAAATTGATCTAATCCAATTTTCTTGAAATTGATCATGCACAACTTCAATTCAACCTCATTCAAGCATAATGCATCAAACAATTCAACCAAATCATGCCTAAATCGAGTTTACCCAAATTAAAGTTTTGACAAAAAATAAGCAAATTGGGGAAAATCAATCCAATCAATTTTTTTATCAAATTGATTACATACAACTCAAATTCAATCATATATAATCATTCTCAAACAATCAATTTGACAGAATCAAGCTAAAATCAAAAAGCCCCAAATATGCTCAAGAACCCTAATTCGGTTTTCATGCAACAAAAGCTCTAGATACCATTGTTAGAGTGAAATCAAAGTCCCAAGGATCACAAATCATGCATAAAAACGCATATGAACACATCAAAGGAGGTGCGGAATAAACTCACATTGATTTCGGTTTGATGAATGAAGAACAAGGTGTGATTTTAAGCTCCATCCAAGCTCGGCAATGGCTTTTCCTGACAGTGGGCTGTGCGGTTTGGACTGGTTTGGCTTCCTCCATGTTCGGCCATTGAAGACCACAATTGAAGCTCCAAGCTTCAAGCTTTCCAAGCTCAAGAAGAGACTTCCCTATCACCTATGTATTACTCAAGGTGTGCTAGCACTTATCATCTTCCATTTTGCTTCTCAAACATTCGGTGAACCAGAAAAATTTGAAGAAGAAATCGGCTTGAAGCCGTGAGATGAGAGGAGAGAAAAAGAGAGGGAGAGAGAGAAACCGTACCCTTTGCATGTAAGAGAGAGAGGACCGAAAAGTGTGTGTGAAAGGAATAGAAAAATAATATATATTTATTCATTTATTTTCCAAAAATAAATAAAACATATATATATATACCAAACCTTTTCATATTCCAACACTTTTACTTTTAACTTTAAGTCATATCACATCACTTTTCACATCACATCTATTCACTTTAATAAAGTGACATATTGTCAAGTCACATCACTCAAAGTGACAATTGATTTGACGATTGACGCGACTAGCGATTTGACGCTTGATGTGACTCGCGTGCCGCGCTCGAATTCGAAATGCGAATGCGCTCGCAATCACTCTCGGGCTCGGGTTCGCTAATTCCAAATTAAGGAATTTTCCGTCGCGTCGTAATTAAATGATTACGCCTAGCGAATTCACTATTCATGTCGCTAACGAATTAATTCTAAATTAATTCGTTCGCCCGAATTAAAATCTAATTTTAATTCCGCGTCGAAATCTAATTTCTAATAATATATCGAATATATTATTTTATCGATTAATTCCAAATTAATCGTTCTCTCTCTTTAACAATATTTTATCCGAGATAAAATATCTTCGTAATTAATCCCAGATTAATTTTCTCTCTCAACGAATTAATCCCAGATTAATTCTATCTCTCTCTTCTAATTAATCCCAGATTAATCAAAGTGCGAGTCATACGTCATCGGTGAATCTTCAGGAAGCGACCCATGAGATCTCCGGATATGTTGGCAGTAAATACGATCGTCGGACTGTCCGAACACGTAAGTACCTCGTACTACGTTTATATCGATTTACAAGACAAGGTTGGCTTCTAGCAAAGCGCCATGCCTACCCAATTCTCCAGAAATATTCTTACAGGAATATATAGATCTGTATCAAGCGTAGTATACCGTAGTATTGTGTATATCGGCCCAGTATCGGATAATCACGTGCTAGGGCTGGGGCTGGATAAGTGTCTGCCCCGTCCGAAGCACATGTCGGATGTCTGGTAACATAGTCTCTATAATCAGATATACATGACCTGGTCACAATATCCCGATTGGTTGCGCAACACTCAAGAGCACTAGTACCGTATCCTGCGTGACATCAACTCCAATATGACTGAAGTGATACTTCCGTCTTGACATCACACCCCATACACTACGACTCTCTGATAAACCCAGAAATGGTGTACACAGAACCCGTTTAAAGTCCCCTACCACCAAGACCAAAGTCTATCGATTATCGTAAGTATTAGCGATGTAAGTCTCAGGTTAAGACCATACACACCTACCTTGATTTCGGCCTCCCATAGACACATAGTCATAATACCAATGGGATTCCGAGGGGTCTATCCAGAGCGAAGCTGTTTCCCGTTCCATCGGTGAAACACGACCTCCTATCGCACTTGCATAAGTATCCAATACTTATATATATGAGAACTATGCTGTTGTGCCCTCACAAACGCGCACAAGTGCAATACTAGCCTATTCCGCATTATCGATGTCCAGTCTCGATAATACTACGGCTAGGGATATTTAATGATTAAACCTCGGGGACTGATACTGTCTCATATCATTCTCAGTCCAGGTACTAATCATAGGGACCTCTCTTCATTTATATATCTATGGTGATCTAATCACAAATGATGAGAGTGCAATTTCCTTGTCACATAGTTAATTTGCTACAACAACACAATGATCTGTGCAAATAGTGACGCTATGGGTCATTTTGTCCAACAAACACATCAAAACGTTCATCAAACCCGAGAAACTAAATAAAATATTAAGTAAAAGGGGCGGTAAATATTGATATATTTTCCGCTCATCATCTAACATAAATATTTTGACCGAATTACAAGCATATTGTGTTTATACTTTCAAAGCATCCTAACATAATTTATTAGCCTTATTTCAACACTAAGCTATGCGATCATGCATATAATACATAATTCATAACTTAAGAGAAGTTCAAACTTGCCTAGCAAAGCTTGATGCAAGATCCAATCTACTTCTTTTTGTTGAAATGGTTGGAGAACGTTCAAGGTGTGAAAACTTAACTTGAAGATCCAATCTTGATTTCCAATGCTAGCAAGCTTCACTTCAAGATCTAATCTTGATTTCTCCTAGATGAAATGTTGTAGAGACCTCACAAGCTTCTCTAAATACATTTCTAACTTAGACTAATTTTTCTAAGAATTTGCTTATACTTGTACTTGTAATTAAAACCTTCCTAAAGCTTGCTATTTATAGCAAAACTTAGGCAATTTTTAATTAATAAAAGTTGTAATCAACTTTTAAGTGGGCTTAATCTAATTTTTCCAAATATGTATAATTAAGTGTGAATAATCTCCATTGTCTCCCACTTTAATTTAATCCAATTAAATCAAGCCAAGGATTAGGAAATGGATTAGTGAAATATTTGCCACCTTGATTTAATCCAATTAAATCAAGCCAAAATCACCTATTAGTACATGATTACAATTACCATTATATCCTCAAATGGTAGAGATAATTATGATTTTTCAATTAAGCCCTTATGTAATTATTGAATTAATCCAATTAATCCAATTAGGTCAAAGTAAATAATCAATGTTATCCAATAACACTTGATTATCTTAGTTGATAATTCTAATATCGAATATTATATTTTATCAAAATTAATCGGCTACCCAAGTTCTCAACGAGTACACTTCATATTGGGACTCTCTAAGTTCAGACACGTTCTTCATATAAGCCTAGCTAATATGTACGGAATTCGACCACCTCCGAATTCACGAAGAACACGAATGACCTTTCTGTACTATATAAGTCGAGGTCATCACATATGTCTAACAATCCCTCAGTCGTAGGCTATCCAAGTTGTGCTTAGGAAATATAGAATATACCGTCAAGTTTCCGAGGTGCACATCTCATGTCGATATATCCACAATTCTTCATAACTGATGCGATCCACCCAAGGTGATCGAATTTGGCCAAAGATTTAATAATCGTGACTTTATTAACATGGATACCTAAACCCCTTATGGTACATATTCGGGCTGACAGATTCTATCTTGATTCGTACTTGATTACTGAGTGCATCGGTCTACACCCAACGAACATCTAGAGGCCAGACCATGAAAGGTTTCTAACATACATGGCATAAAAATATGGAGGATCTCACACAAAATTAATGATATCCTATAGTCAAAGGATTACATATGCTACTCGACTCGATGAGATTCCTATTAACGGTGGTGTGTACTTCCAACTATTAGGAATCATCTATGAGTCATTCAGTATTCGCTTCAACGAATATCCACATGTCTATACGAGTTTCCAAAACTCATAGTACATCGGGTTAATGTTAGTGTTCCTAGAACATGCCAAAGATCTCTAAGCGTGATTCGTGTGTGAATTTTACCAAAGAAATTTGTGGAATACTTACATTGGTTTGGATGAATTTGAAAACCTTTTCTTTGAAGATAGAAGCTCCAAGCCTTCTATAAGTGTTCCAACACTTGGGTGAGTCTCCCTATCACCTTCCTTTGACTCCTTAATGTGCTAGCATGCTTGATTTTTGAAACAAAAATCCATGGGAGAATGAGAGAAGCTCACGGCCTCAAGGAGAAAGAAGAGAAAAATGGTTGCTGTGAATAGTGAATTCTACACTTCCAAAGTTGACCAAATTAATTTATATTGAGGTTGAGTGTTGATATTGGTTTGAGTGTTATATAAGAAAAGCCAAGCTTACTTTTAATAAATCAAATCCAAAATTTTAAGCCACTTCCATCATATGTCTAACATGTGATGTAAGTGAAGTGGGTCCCACCACTTTTAAATTCCAAATTTAAGTCGGCTAAATCAACACGCAACTTCGCTCGGGCCCGGGTTCGTTTAATTTTGAACTAAACGAATTTTCCGTTGCGACGTAATTAAATCTAATTTAAATAAATAATAATGCCAAGCAAAATTATTATGAAAGTCGCTTGCGAATTAATTCTAAATTAATTCTTTCGCTAGAATTAAAATCCAATTTAATTCCTCATTGAAATCTAATTTCAATTAATATATCCAATATATTATTTTTGCCCAATTAAATAAATTAAATAGTGAAATCTAATTTAACTATTAAATTTACTTTGCCGATTAATTCCAAATTAATCGCGTTCTCTCTTATAGTCGAATTAATCCCAGATTAATTCTTACCGTAATTAATCCTAGATTAATTTTCTCTCTCTCATAATTAATCACAGATTAATTTTGTTCGAGTCAATTGTAATCGATGAATATTTGGGAGGCGACCCAAGAGATCCTTGGATATGTGTTAGCGATATGCCTTATACCCAACTTATGGATTGGCTTATGTACATGTATTTGTAATATTTTCATTAATTAATAAAATGACAATCTTTATTATACGTTTCTTACATAACTTATATGAATCATCAAACACTGTAATAAAGCCCTTGGAGTAATAAGATGATGGCTTCCACGCCTTATGAGAATCATTACTCTTAAACGTTCATAGTCATAGTTTTGTGAATAATCTGGACGTTCACAAAGTGGAGAGACTATCATGATGATATGATCCACCCTTAAGTGGGGTAGGCGATCTCATAGGCTACTAGCGGAGATCTGTCCGCTTGGTGTATCACATGGATGCATGAGTTGCTCGTGTCCATCGAACTGATCACCGACAGTTTTCACATGGAGTGTTTGTTAGTCTCCAAGACATGCCACAAGATCACTAAGCATGATTAAAGTGCGAATAATCAAAAGTTTGTGGAAAAAACTTACAATGATTTGGATGATTTCAATGTTGGGTTTCTAGGTTAGTCCCAAGATCATTAAGCAATAGAAATCATGTGTGAATACAATAAGAAGTATGGCAGAATCATACTTACAAAGATCGGCTTTTGCGATGCGAGGAACAACAAAAATCTTCAAGCTTTTCCTTCATTGAAGCTCACGACAAAGCTTCTCTTTTATGCTCCATTTTGAATCTTCAAGCTCCAAGCTTTGGGTAAGGATTCCATGCCCATGGGTGGGTTTCCCTATCACCTTTGGATGACTCATTGGATGTGCTAGCATCTTGGAAAAGTTTCCACAAATCTTCCTATTGCTTTTGTGACTCTCGGCTTTGCCAAGAAATTGAGAGAGTTTTGGCCCCTTGGTCGTGAGAGTGGGAGAAAGAGAGGAAGAGAATATGTTTGTTTGATTTCCAAAATAAATTAAAAATGATATAACAAAATTTGAATATCCAAATCCAAAAAGGTATATGGCATTTATGCCTTCCAACCACCTCCATCAACTATTCACATCAATCAATGATGACAAACATCACTTCACTCAAAGTGATGTGACTTCCATTACTTGATTGACTAGTGATTTGACGTTTGATGTGACTTGTGGGCCGCACTTGAATTCGAAATACGAGTAGGCCCGCAAACACTCCCGGGCTCGAGTTCGCTAATTCCGAATTAACGAATTTTCTGTTGCGACGTAATTAAATCAAATTTAATTAAATAATTATGCCTAGCAAAATTATTATTCACGCTGCTAGCGAATTAATTCTAAATTAACTTGTTCGCCCGAATTAAAATCTAATTTTAACTCCGCGTCGAAATCCAATTTTGTATAATTTATCGAATATATTATTTTATCGATTAATTCCAAATTAATTGTTCTCTTTCTTCAAATAATATTTTATCCCAGATAAAATATCTCCGTAATTAATCCCAGATTAATTTTCTCTCTAATAATTAATCCCAGATTAATAAAGTGCGAGTCATACGTCATCAGTGAATCTTCGGGAAGCGACCCATGAGATCCCCGGATATGTTGGCAGTAAATCAGGTCGTCGGACTATCCGAACACTTACGTACCTAGTACTACGTTTTTACCGATTTACAAGACATGGTTGGCTTCTAGCAAAGCATCGTGCCTACCCAATTCTCTAGAAATATTCTTAAAGGAATATGTGATCTATATCAGACGTAGTATACGTAGTATTGCATATTAAGATCCAGCATCGGATGTCACGTGCAAGGCCTGAGGATGGAATTGTGTCTGCCCCGTGCGAAGCACATATCGGATCTCTGGTAACTAGTCTCTATAATCGGATAATCATGACCTAGTCATATTATCCCGATGACTGCAGTATATAAGAGCACCAGTTCCGTATCCTACGTGATCATCATCTCCACTATGACTGGAGTGATACTTCCATCTTTACATCACACCCAATACACTAAGATTCTCAATATACCCAGAAGAGGCGTACACAGAACCTGTTAAAGCCCTGGATGACCAAAACCAAAGTATATTGATTTTCGCAAGTATTAGCGGTGCAAGTCTCAGGTTAAGACCAAATACACCTACCATGATTCGGACTTCCATAGACACATAGTCATACTACCAATGGAATTCCGAGGGGTCTATCCAGAGAGAAGCTGTTTCCGTACCATCGGTAAACACAACCTCCTATTACACTTGCATGAGTATCCTATACCCAAATATATGAGAACTATGCTGTTATGCTCCCACAACGTGCACAAGTGTAATAGTAGTCTATTCCGCATTATCGATGTCCAATCTCGATAATACTACGACTAGAGATATTTAATGATTAAACCTTCGTGGATTGATAATGTTTCATATCATCTCAATCCGGAACTAATCATAAAGACCTTTTATCATTTATATATCTTGGTAATCTAATTACAAATGATAAAAGAGCAATTTCCTTTGTCACATAGTTAATTTGTACAACAACACCATGATCTGTACAAATAGTGATGCTATGAGTCATAATTGTCCAACAATCTCCCACTTGGCCTATAGCCAATCACTCAAATGTCCTACACCCGAACTATGTACGGTTCACTCAAACTTCTGCTGAGAAAATGCTTTCGTCAGCGGATTTGTAGTGTTATTATCTGATGTGATTTATTCGATCATCACATCGCCACGATGTATGATCCGAACGAATCAGATGAATATTTGAAGTATATATCTGGATCGTTTATGAGACCATTAATTCTTTAGCCTGTGCTGTAGCCTAGCTCAGCTGCTAACAGAACTACTCCTAATCTGATTAGGATTATTATCAATCCAAAAGGCTTCTATTGCTGCCTCAGCTGCAACAATATTCCACATTTATTGTTTATTCGGTAACAATATCTTGCTTGGAAGATTTCTAGCTCACTGTTCCGTTATTCAAACTTTATAGTACCTTTATTACGACTTATAGTCGTTTTTATCGGTTAGGAAATTTGCAACGGTGAACCCAGTCACTTCAAGTTCTCATTCTCCATAGTTTAAGAAAGTATCTTTAGTTCGTCTAAGATACTTAAGGATGTTCTTAACATCAATCCAGTGACTATCACTTGGATTGGCCCGATTGTGACTCTATATGCTCAAAGCATATGAGACACCAGGTCGCGTATATTTATTTCAATGTACGAGTTCTCGGAGAGTACCAACAACCTTTAGATCTATCCCAGTAAATCTTTATTCCTAGAATAAAGGTTGTCTCTCCAAAGAATTCTACGAAGAATTTTCATGAAAGCCAAGCTTTTACTGATTTTATTATAGGAAATATCATTTCCAAGAAATGATATGTCATCATTACTTAGGACATTCATTGTCAGTGCGCTCCCACTAACCTCATTCTATACACAAGAATCATTTTCGTTTTGAATTAAATCATATACCATTATGATTACATCAAAACGATAATTCCAAGAACACAATGCTTGCTTCAATCCATTGATGGATCGAATAACTTGCAAACCTTGTTTGCTCGTTTTGGTACGACAAAACCGTCAGGATGTTTTAAACATTCTCCAAAAGGTTTTCGTTTAAGGAAAGCGATTTTGACGTTCAGCTGCCATATTTCATGAATGAAACATGAAGCATAAGCAAGCATTGTCCGAATGGATTTAACCATGGCAATAGTTAAAAGGTTTCGTCGTAATCGACACAATGTTGATAATGATACATTTTCGCTACAAGCCCAGCTTAGTACGTTGGTATGTTGCCATCCATGTATGTCTTTCTTGAAGACTTATATAGTACCAATAGGCACAATGCCTTCTGGTACAACAACCAGTTCCAAACTTGGTTGATATACATGGAATCCATTTCAGACTTCATGGCACTTTGCCATAATAGGGAGTCGATACCTTGTATCACTTCCTCATAAGTAGTCAGTTCGTATTCCTAAATAAAATTGACATCTTTATGAGGTGAGATCACAAACCCATACCTCCCAGGTTGTTTTCTGACTCTCTCCGACTATCGTGGTTTTTGTTTATTTAAAGATTATTGGTATAGTTTCATCCTTGATGAACTATTTGTGTTCCATTAAGGAATCGGTGCCTGAAATAGTATTACTCTGATTTTCATCGAGTTTTACTTTACTCTCACTTACCACTGCATATCGGTATTCCTCTTAGGAAAACCGCATGGTGAGGAACAATTAAATTGTTCTCTTGTGAGTTGTATAAGTACTATACTTTGGTTACCCTAGGATAACCCACAACTTATGCACTTATCCGATTTGGGTTCTAGTTTGGTATCATCCAAATATATGCCTAGCATACCCAAATCTTCAGGAATGAGAAAACCCAGTTTCTTTCCTGTTCATATCTAATATGAAGTCTGTCAAACATATTTTCATGGAACCTTATTCAAAATAAGTTTTGCACTATTAATGCATATCCTTTGAAGGAAATAGTAGCTCAGAGCGACTCATGATTAACCTTATCATGTCCAACAAAATTTGGTTTCTCTGTTCGGACACACCATCAAATTGACGTGTTCCGGGAGGAGTCCTCATTTAAAGAATACTATACTCTTTCAAGTATTTGAGAAACTTATTGCTTAAGTATTTTCATCATGGTCTAACCGTGACGGTTTTAATACTTTAGCCGGTCTGTCTGTCTACTTCGTGTCGAAACTCTTTGAATTAATCAAAAGTTTCTGATTCGTGTTTCACAAGAAACACATAACCATAACGCGATGCCACATCCGTAAAGGTTACAAAGTGTTCATATCCACCTCTAGCCTAGCTAGACATGGGCCCACTTACGTCACTATGAACGAGGGCTAACAGATTGGTGGCACTTACACTTTTACCAAGTAAAAGGTGTTATAGGCACTTTGCCTATTAAACTAGATTCGTAGACTTTATTTGATTAGAATCTAATCTGTCCTAGTACCTACTCTTCGAAAGTGTGGATATACGAGTCTTGTTAATTGTGTCCCAGACAACAATGCCACTTATAAGCTTCAACTGATTTACTCAGTTTGAGCTATTTGTTTGTCATGTCATATGTATGAGATTTATTTATATTCAAAATATAAATGTTGTTATTCACATCTAATGTGTTTATCTCAATATCACCTTTATAAAATAAAACACTTTAGTGTTCTAGAATATAAAGGTATACCCGTAACAGGTTCAACCCTAATATAGAGATAATGTTTCTAGTCAAACTAGTTACATTATAACAGTTTCCTAATTTAAGTACACACCCGAAGAGTAGTTCCTAAACTTAGGTCTCTACGGTTAAAACAGCGACTCTCGTCCCGTTTCCGACTCGCAGATAAATCTCAATTGAAGTCAGTATCCTGCTGTAGGCATTGCATTTTTGCATATTAGCCCAATGATGAGCCTCGAATGGAGGCACTACTTTTTAGTTGCGGAAGTTGCGGAAAGCGGTCGTCGGAAGGGAATGGTCAAGAATTGACATTTTTATTGGATTTGGTTCGCTTGTTCAAGCTTCGGGTTCGCTCGTTCGGTCTCAATTTTTAATTTATCCTCAGCCCAAAATACCCACACCTCATGCCCATTCAATGCAATCAACAAGCCAAATCATCTACACAAACCACTCCACTCACCAACTTGCAATAAACCTAACCCTCTCCCACGTGAATAAAGCCATGCAACCACTACCTATGACAATACCCATAACCCTCCATGCAACACCCATACCTTGCCCATGCATCACTCATGTACCACACCCACTAGCCTCACCAAAATACGAAACCCATATCATATACCAACCCCTCCCACGTGAATAACAAGGAACAAGCACAAGGCAACAAAACTACCCATAACCACTCATACAAACTGCCCATCATTAACACATCACGCCATTCAGCAACCCATATCACCAGCCCCTGGCACACCCCACTCAGGCAGGAACATTCAACCCAGCCAACACCCTTCTCGGCAGCCCTTCAACGTGAAACCCTAGCCACTTCAGCAGTCCCCTCACAAACAGCCGAGCATACCACCTTCGCACCTAGCCTCATAACATTCACTGCCTCACGCCTAGCCAAAACCCTACTGCCCTTCAAGCTTAACGATTCAACTGCCCCTAACCTTCATGATTCACGCCAAGATCCCTTCACACAGCCCTCACGCATAGCCACACCACACTGCCACTGCCAGTCCCCTACGCCATTCAAGCACAACCCACGTAACTCTCAGCAGCTCACGCACATTCCTCAGCCATGATAATAACCCTAAACCACTCACGTTGATCAGCCCTTCACTAGCCAAGAATTCACTCCATCCAACAAAGCCTCACACAGCCACTGCAACCTTAAGACTGATCATCATATTCACGCACCAAAAGGGGGGACAGACACCATTTT
This sequence comes from Zanthoxylum bungeanum, assembly GCA_019454045.1. Taxonomy (NCBI): domain Eukaryota; kingdom Viridiplantae; phylum Streptophyta; class Magnoliopsida; order Sapindales; family Rutaceae; genus Zanthoxylum; species Zanthoxylum bungeanum. Next base: position 59,048 of record SKCR01025208.1, read on the forward strand.
GGGGAGCTCATAAATCACAAACTTACATCACTGCCCTTTTAAGCCATGATCTGCAGCCACTTAGCAACCCACACAGCCTACTGACCTTCACCATGCACATCACTACCCATTCATCATGCACGTAAATGCAGCACCCTCAACTGCCTCCAACTTCACGCATAAAACTCCCCCAAAACCAGCCTTCGATCACCAACCACGCCACTCACACGTCCCTAAAAGCCACAGACACGCAGCCACCCGACCGACTCATTCAATCATGCGCATAACACCCATGTAAAACCACGTAACCCTCATTCAAGCACAATGGCGGCATCAACCCCTCACAGCTCTCGCCCCTCTCATCAGCTCTTGCCCCTCATTTTGGATAAACATCTTCACTCACCAAAAGGAACTCACGCCACCTTCAAACTGGGCAAACCGTGAGCAAGGAAACAATAACCAAAAGACCATATCATTGCCCCTTCAAGCCCTCAGCAGCCCCCCTTAAAGACATCAAGCCCCACTGAATACGCAGCAGCCACTGCCATAGACCCTTCACGCCCTTGCCTTGTTCAGGCCCTTGCCTTGTTCACGCACCACCCTCACCTGACCCCCAGTGAATTCAACACACAAGCAGCCCTAATAGCACCACGATCACCCACTGCCTCACGCCATTCACTACCGAGAGTAGCACACTCCTTATTCACTCCGAGAGTGAACCACATGAGCCTCACCCCTTAATCCGAGAACCAAACCCTAAAGCAGTACCGAAAATAACCCCCTGACTTGCATCCAATTGCGGACACCTAGCCTTCTCTCATTGACGTAGCTCAGTCTTCAAGAGCCATCTCACCTAGTAAGCACTCACTCCCTTACAGACCCTCACGCACCTCCTCTCTCTCTGCCCCGTGCACTCACCACAAACCAACCCTTACTGACCAGCAACTCCATGCAGCCGAACTAAACAAATGAACACCATAGCAGCCTTCAACTCACGGCCACACGAGACACCCATACTGCCCCTACATTCACGTTCACGCTTGTCCACTGCTCACACCCTTTGCCGTCCATAAATAACCTACTCAAGCAGCCCCCTAACAACAGCAAAGCCACACATTCTTCACGCCCCTAACACAAAGAACGGCCCCTATACACAAACGCATACATGTACACAGCCTACACTTCAGCCCTTGCTCCCAGCCTCACGCACACTCAGTCGCTCACTGATCAGCACCCCTCAAGACCCCCTCATCACAGCCCACGCTCACCTTGCTCCCTGCCTCACTCTTCATCAAGCCATGCAAACGATAAACCTTAAGCTCACTTCAAATATCCCCACACGCCACTACTCCTTCATCACCTTCACGCATGATCCAGCCCTGCACGTACTACTGTTGTGATATTTTTATATCGTACCGCAAGTGTACGGTGTCAAGTTTTAGTATAAATGAGTTTAGAGTGTCGAACCCACAGGGATTGCGTTAACTCGCACTAAGTACTACAATTGATAATCCTAACTTTATTTAGAAAACAAATAATAAAGATTTATAATAGATAAATAAAATATACAAATAATAAAATAGGAGGAACTAATACAATAGAGACTCTGGATCCTGATTTCACCTAACTGTCACCTATGTATTTGTTATGCCAATTACCATTGTTCGGTTATATTATTTATAAGTCAAGATCCTAAAATATTCACTCCCTCTCTCGAGTGCCGAGTGAAAATATTATCAACTATAGACTTCGATATCTCTATAAAAATCCAATAGTTAATAACTCATTACGATTTGTGATTCTATGTTAACGACTTCAAAGGACTACAGATTCTCTCGAACTCTATAAAATCCTAGGTTATATTCTCTAGATCTATTCAAAATCCCCTCTCTCGAGTGATAGATTCTAAACATTCATCATCTTCAATTGTGGCCAACAATTAAGAAGCATTAAACTCAAAAGAATATAAATAATTAATAAAACTTCATTACAAAATTGATAAACAAAAATACAAGGTTCAAGCATCAATTACATCATTCTCCAAAATTAAGGAGTAAATTCATGACAAAAGATAAAACAATAAATAATCAAGCCACGAATTTAATGGAAATCATTAGAGTCTAAGAAAGAAATAAGAAGATAAAACCCGAATTGAATCTCTTCCTCTCCGGATATTACAGCTTTTTGTCTCCTCTTGTCGCTCTTCAATCTCCTCTCCTTGGATCTCTAAAAATATGTGTTCTGTTTTTGTGCTCTGTATTAGCCTCCATTTGGATGTTGGATGTAATGTTATATTTATAGTTGAGGCAGGGAGTCTTTTGGGTAGCATTAGGATTATTGAAAACCCTAAAATCAATTTCCTGATACGCGTGAAACTCTTCTCCCGCAGCGCCGCGGCGCCAAATTGTCGGGAAATTGTATGGGTGAGGAGGCGCCGCGGCGCCTTTGTTTAATTAATGAATGGGCGCCGCGGCGCCCATTGTTGCTTAATGAATGGGCGCCGCGGCGCCCATTGCTTTGATGAATGGCGCCGTGGCGCCATTCTCCCTGGAACTTGTATGGGATTTTGGCGCCTCGGCGCCATTCTTCCCTGCTCGTCCTGTGTCTTCCCTGAAGTTTCCAAAACACGTGCAATTATTCCCCGATCCATATATTAATGCTCCTATAAATAAAACATAAAATAAATTATAAATCATATTAAATATCTCGAATTGTAACAAAATAATAAGCTGAGAATGCCATAATAAGTGGGTATAAACCACACTTATCAAATACCCCCAAACTTAAGGTTTTGCTAGTCCCGAGCAAAAGATAAAAATAAACTAAATTAACTAAGCCACTTTCGTAGGGATCACGATTGCATTTAGCATATGCAACAAGCCTTTAAACCCCTAGGCGGCCCTAGTGGACGAGTTATAGTCTCGTGAGGGCTTACAGCGACGACACCCACAAACGTCATTCACACACAATCATGCAAAAATATAAAAATAGCAAAACATAGTCTCGATAGTTACGCATAAATATATCCTCAAAGAAAGCTTATAAATGAAATTAGAGAATCTTCAAAGTACGCAATTGCAGCTCGAATCCAAATTCTCGAATAAATTATCTAAGCTAGACTCAAGGTGTGTGTGTGTAAAGGTTCATCACAGCTTTGATCTTAAGTAAGCCAACTCAATGATTTCGTTTAAAAATTAGAATCAATGGGTCAAACCAACTAGATATCTCAATTATGCTTTGTAATTGCTTTATTTCGTGCTCAGTATGGTATGATTTTTTTTTTTTTTTCTTTTCTTGTCTCTTTTTGCTTCTCTTTTTGCTCTTTTTTTTTTTTTAATCAACACACCTACCCTTTAAGGTAGCATTTCTCCTCATGGTGGTCCTAATACTCGCCCATGGGTAGCTTCACGCTTATCGGTTATAGGTGGTTTATTTTCTTTCTTTAGAGACTTTTTTCTTTTTCTTTTTTAGCTATACCATACTTCATAACACTAGCAAATCAAGATAGATATCTAAGCAAACGGTCATTCATCGACATGCAATTTCTTCAACTGACCACCTTGTCAACTACTTAAGTTTTACTGCTAAAAACCTATTTTTAAGTGCTTACGAGTCTAACATAGATCAATTATTCAAGGCATCAGATAAAAGTAAATTAGGCACTTATCGTTTCTAAAATTCACCCATAAACAAACAATATTATCACAAGATTTATGCTTTACTATCAAAGACTAAAACAAATTTTTTTTTTTTTTTTTCAATAAATTTAAATAACTAAATAACAAAATTTAAACAACTAAATAACAAGTAAGCAACATGCACACACCCCCAAACTTAAAATTTGCATTGTCCTCAATGTAAGATAAAAATTTAAAGAACAAGAGTAGGAACAACACTACCGTGCATGGAGTTGATCAGACTCTTGCTGGTTAGAATTTGGTTGCGCGGGCTTTGTGTCTCATGCTACCTGCATAAATAACATGCAAATAAATAAATAGCACACAATAAAATAAAATAAGATAAAATAAAAATAAAAAGTAAGAAAATAATAATAAAAGAAATGCAAGGGTTGCCTCCCCGCTAGCGCTAAGTTTAACGTCTTCAGCCAGACGCAACCACCCAAATGGTGGTCATGGTAGCTTCTTCTTTTGTATCCACTGACTGCTTTGACATGAAAAAGATAGCTTGGCGGCTGTGACAGTTTATTCAAATGCCCCTACTGCTGCTGGTTATGGAGGATGCAATCTGCCCAATTTGTGTTTCTAAAGACTTCATTGTAGCCTCCATATTTTCCATGTGTATCTCAATATTGTTTAGCCTTGACTCAGTCTTCTCAAATCTCTCTGAAGTACTAGCAGCAAACGTGCTCACGAAATCTTCTAAGGAAGATTTCTGCTCATCCTTTTATAGTCAAAACCAGAAAGGTTGCAAAGTATTCTCTGTGTTAGCATATGACAGGTTTGGATGATAACGGTTAGGCATAAGATTTCCTCTATAGCTGTTGAAGTTCCGATTGTTAACATATTGGACTTGTTCAATGTTCGGGTTTCCTTCCACTAACTGCATATTTATAGCTGCCGCTGATTCAATAGATGATACTCGTGGTTTTGTCAGGGCTGCTACTTGAGTGGCCAAGGTGGAAATCTGAGCTGTAAGTGCCACAAGAGGGTCTACTTCATAAATCCCAGCCACTTTGGTTACCGTAGCGCGTTCACTTGGCCATTGATAATGGTTAATGGCCATTTCTTCCAATAAATTGCGCGCTTCCTCAGCTGATTTCCTGAATAGAGCTCCCCCAGCTGCTGCATCAACCACAGTCCTATTCGGACCATTTAACCCATTATAGAACAACTGAATCTGGACCCAATCTGCATAATCATGATGTGGGCATCTTCGTAGTAAATCCTTAAAGCGCTCCCATGCTTCATACAAAGTCTCAGTTTCCAGCTGCTTAAATACACTGATTTCTGCCCTCAGTTGAGCTGATTTAGCTGGTGGAAAGAATCTCTCAAGAAATTTTGTGGCCATATCCTGCCATGTCATGATACTCCCTGTCTGTATTGATTGCAGCCAATCCCACGCTTTATCCCGTAAAGAGAATGAAAATAAGCGTAGTCTGATAGCCTCTTTACTCACGCCATTTACTTTTATGGTATCTGCGATCTCCAGGAACATCCTTAAGTGCAAGTTGGGATCCTCTACAGCTGAACCCCCAAACTGATTCCTTTGTACCATATTGATCAATGCAGGTTTTAACTCAAAACTGTTGGCGTTGATTGGTTGATGGGCAATCCCAGAGCATATATTATCAAGGACCGGTTTGAAGTGATCTCTGATTGCCACATGGAGTGGGTTGTTCTCTATGTTTTCAGCTGCCATTGCTTCTTTTTTTCAATTTTCCTTTCTTTTCTTAGTCTCCTCGCAGTTCTTTCTATTTCAGGATCAAACAGGAGCGAATTGAGACTTGTGGCTTTTCGCATTCACTGAAGCACCAAAAGAAAAATAAAAATCAATAAACAAAATAAAAATAAAAATTAAATACAAAACAAAAATAAACTAAAAATAAAAATAAAAATCTAAATTAAAGCTAAAATTACTTGGTAGTAGTATTAATGTGAATTAACAAACAATCCCCGGCAACGGCGCCAAAAACTTGTTGTGATATTTTTATATCGTACCGCAAGTGTACGGTGTCAAGTTTTAGTATAAATGAGTTTAGAGTGTCGAACCCACAGGGATTGCGTTAACTCGCACTAAGTACTACAATTGATAATCCTAACTTTATTTAGAAAACAAATAATAAAGATTTATAATAGATAAATAAAATATACAAATAATAAAATAGGAGGAACTAATACATAGAGACTCTGGATCCTGATTTCACCTAACTGTCACCTATGTATTTGTTATGCCAATTACCATTGTTCGGTTATATTATTTATAAGTCAAGATCCTAAAATATTCACTCCCTCTCTCGAGTGCCGAGTGAAAATATTATCAACTATAGACTTCGATATCTCTATAAAAATCCAATAGTTAATAACTCATTACGATTTGTGATTCTATGTTAACGACTTCAAAGGACTACAGATTCTCTCGAACTCTATAAAATCCTAGGTTATATTCTCTAGATCTATTCAAAATCCCCTCTCTCGAGTGATAGATTCTAAACATTCATCATCTTCAATTGTGGCCAACAATTAAGAAGCATTAAACTCAAAAGAATATAAATAATTAATAAAACTTCATTACAAAATTGATAAACAAAAATACAAGGTTCAAGCATCAATTACATCATTCTCCAAAATTAAGGAGTAAATTCATGACAAAAGATAAAACAATAAATAATCAAGCCACGAATTTAATGGAAATCATTAGAGTCTTAAGAAAGAAATAAGAAGATAAAACCCGAATTGAATCTCTTCCTCTCCGGATATTACACAGCCTTTGTCTCCTCTTGTCGCTCTTCAATCCTCTCCTTGGATCTCTAAAAATATGTGTTCTGTGTTTTGTGCTCTGTATTAGCCTCCATTTGGATGTTGGATGTAATGTTATATTTATAGTTGAGGCAGGGAGTCTTTGGGTAGCATTAGGATTATTGAAAACCCTAAAATCAATTTCCTGATACGCGTGAAACTCTTCTCCCGCAGCGCCGCGGCGCCAAATTGTCGGGAAATTGTATGGGTGAGGAGGCGCCGCGGCGCCTTTGTTTAATTAATGAATGGGCGCCGCGGCGCCCATTGTTGCTTAATGAATGGGCGCCGCGGCGCCCATTGCTTTGATGAATGGCGCCGTGGCGCCATTCTCCCTGGAACTTGTATGGGATTTTGGCGCCTCGGCGCCATTCTTCCTGCTCGTCCTGTCTGTCTTCCCTGAAGTTTCCCAAACACGTGCAATTATTCCCCGATCCATATATTAATGCTCCTATAAATAAAACATAAAATAAATTATAAATCATATTAAATATCTCGAATTGTAACAAAATAATAAGCTGAGAATGCCATAATAAGTGGGTATAAACCACACTTATCAACTACCCTCTCACGTTAATCAGCCACGTCTAAACCCTAGAGACTCTCTCAGCTCACTCCTCTCAACTCACGTAACAGTGGACAAATTGCTCCCATGACAGCCCCGAGAAATATTCCCAAAATAGATAAATAAACTGCCCTCTGACCGTAAAAATGACAAACCCAAAAGCCACCACACCACTGACCAGAAAAGAAACAAAAACTGCCCCATAATCGAACAAAACCAAGACAGAAAACTGCCCAAAAATCATCCCAGAACCGTCCCAAAATCGGCCCAAAAATAGACTAAGAAATAACGAGTAAAACAGAGAAATAGCGAGCGGAAACCGCGAGTGAAAACGGACAAACCAGTGGAAACAGCGAAAAGAGTGAACTAGTGAAAACATCAGAAACAGTGAACCTGTGAAAACGGTAGAAACAACGGACCAGTGAAAACAGTCGAAACAACATCCCTTCCGGCACCGTGGAACGCACTCCCGGAAAGCGATTTAAAAGGTAAGACCTGAGGGCACCCTTTTATTTATTATCCTTTATTTTTAGTTATTTTATTATTTTATTTCGCATGAGTGTTGTGAATTAGTGTATGATGTGATTTCGGGTGAATGAAATATGTGTTCTTTTCGTGGTATATTGGATGGAAACCCGGACATAAATTCCATAGCCGAATCCGAATGGACGGTAATATGGTTTGCACTGGGGATACAATGCCCCGTACCACTTGAAAGATTCATATGTTTCATTCCACTCAAACTTGTATGTGAGCATGATTAGGCTATTAGAATGTTATTTTTATTTTTGGGCATGCCTTTAGTTATTTACCTTTTGTATTAGGAATTTAAATTAAGGCATGTTTAGATTACTATGTATGTAGCATGTTGATGTGTGATGTCGGATGTTTGCCGTTATGAAAAGTTTACTGTTGAAGCATGCAAACCTAGAATTTAGACTACTTTGACCAACATGTATGTTGAGTAGACTTGGTTAATATTGCACAAATCCATTCATTACAAACGACATAAGTAAGGGACCATTCCGAACCCAACGGTTTGAGGTCTTCCATTGCGAGGGGTGAGTGCGGTCTTAAATCATTTTCCCGGTTCACACCGGGTGGCGACTCCATTATTCTCCGGTTTAGTCCCCCGTGGGCTACTCCGTACTCCCAACCGGGCCGCGAGCCCGGAACAGCGTCGCCCAGTTTCTGTGTCCTATATCTGCTTATCAGTAGATTCTGCACATAAATATTTATGTACCACATCCAGTATCTAAAATCCAATTTTAATACTAGTAGTGAACATATTTATGACAAACATATTTGAAGCCGGAGCCTTGCCCCGCCTTTACTTCCTTCATGTCTGCCTTGTCCATACGGCAGTCACGCTTCCAGTGACCCTGTTTGCCACAGTTTTGGCAGACATCTTGGGATATGTCCTTTATCTTCCCAGAAGACTGTGACGATTTTGCCTTTGCCCCTTTTCCACACCCCAGAAGCCTTTGGCCAAGCCTTGGCCTTCTGGGATGTCGAAGTAAGATGCGCCTTGCGCTTCTTGCCCTATTGCAAACTCTGGCTTTGTCTTCTTGAGTATAGCCATTAACTCTCCAAGAGTTTTCTATTGCAATTAGTTCTTCTAAGATCTAAGGATAGATATATGAAGATCCTTCAATTTCATTATCATACTATAAGGATCTAATCCTTAGTTCTGATTATGAAATTAAGGAGTCTTTGCGGCAAACATAACGGATTAAGCACTAAAGTTATCATCACATGAATATTCCAAATATCATGTTCTACTATTTGCTCAACTCTGGGCTTAGGCTCGAGACGTCACTCTATCAAATAAAGTAACTTATCGGTCTCTAGGACTATCCTGAGATTTTATTCCCAATCTGAAAATTAAAGTCGTTTAATGACATTTTCTCCCAGGTTTATGTTTTAAACGCTAATCTTTCAATTATCTTGATTGCCATAGTCCAACTATCCAATCAACGATTTAAAGTACTATTTATTATAATGATTACTATAGTCTAACTATATAATCAACTATAATTTAATTGGTTTAAATTCAAATATATTGATTACTATAATCCAATTATTTAATCAACTATAATTGAAGTAGTTTGAATACAGTCCAATTATTTAATTTAAAACACATTAAATATTAGTCCAACTAATATATTAATTTATTGACGAAAAATGAAATGAGCGCGTATTGACAAGTAACTAAATGAATATTGCAAATTTAATACTTCCCTCCCACTATTTTTCGGCTAGCCTCTAACCCTATGTGGAGTACTCGGGAAACCTTGTTTCCTAGTGGGCTAGGATCCCGTTAAATAACACACAATCTTGACTTTGGCCAACAAATTGTATGATAATTAACTAGGTAGATCTCTAAGATCAATTGGATCCCATCCAATTCCTAGATCCAGTAGGTGGACATCCAAGTCCGAAACATATATCTTATATATGCCAATATATCCAATATATTCCCTAACCTTTTTCCTCTGAATCAATTAAGCCTTGGCTTTGGCACAACAAACTTAATGATCCCAGTTAAGCGGAACCCATTGACTTTGGAAAGCTTTGTAATCGATGTCGATGGACAAGAAGTGATCTTGACTTTGGCCAACAAATCACAACTTGGATAAGACACCGATATGGAACAAAGCCTTCATGATTCAAACACATCCGCGACGGACAAAGGTCTTAACTTTGGCCAATAAACCAGTGCCAATCTTGGATCTTGAGTAAGAATCACTCAATGGAAGGAAAAACGCTTAATATGTGTTGAGGATTTTTCGCGTAAATTGGCAACCAATTAATTATCTTTGTTAGGTCTCATCATCATACACCCTTAAACATACATTCTAAAAACATAATAAGGCGCGTATAAATAAAATAATAATGATATGCGGATGGATACTTAACACATTGTTCCTAGAAAAAATCTCTCAATTTCCTCTCTCCCGCTAGCACAAGTATTACTTCTACCCGATTACATAACACTTCTAAAGAAACCTCATTTAAATTGAGGGGAATAGGTGAGAAGAGAAATACAAAGAGTCAAGAGGTAATAGGCTGGACACGCAGGTCCAATTAATAAATTCTAAATTTATTACAACAATTTCCAAAATTGCCCTCACCCATCTAATATCCATCCGATATACATTATTCATACATCGCATCCATGTATTCACACAAAGCATGTTATCAATCAATCTAATCCAATTAATTAATCTGAAATTAATGACCATCCAATGTTCAAACAACGATTTGATTTTGCGCGAGTCAAACTCGTTTTGCGAATAAGTACTCAAAATACGAATTCTTGAATTATATTAAACTACAATATTAAATCCAATTTAATTGGTATTTAATACTAATTCTATATTTAATTCTAGATTAAATAATTACACTTTTTAATGTGCCTTTACGACTTAGATTCCAAATCTAATCGTTACGGCTCTCAAAGCCCAATTAACATCCAATGTCAATTTAATTAAAGTCCAATAGGCTTTCAATTAATTTCTAAAGGCTTGGACTTAGGTCAACATGGGTCAAACCCAAATACCAAAGCCCATTTAGGGAATCACCCTTATTTCCCAAGAAACCAATTTAGGCCCATTAGGCCCAATTAAAATATTAAAGGTCTATTTATTTATATTTGGACTTTATGGATATGGTTTTGGGCCCAATTGGATCCAACCAATTAGCCTAAACCAAACTTGGCCCAACCAAGCCCATTAAGCCCAAATACAACTTTTACAAGCCCAATTCCAAATTAAGCCCAACTAATTTAATTACAAAATTCCAAATTTCACAATTAAATTAACCAAAGTGTATAGTCATAATTAATTAGTCAAATTAACATTTCCAAAACACCAATTTACAAAATTAATTATGCTTATCATCATTAACTTATGTCCAACATAATTGAATAAAAAATCAATCATTTTCCATGGTACTAGTCACGGCAATTTGGGGTTTATTGTCCAATTTGGATTTTAATCCAATTAAATCCTAAATCAACAATTCTCAAATGATTTCAACTCATCCAATGATCAAAAACAAAAATCACCATAACTTAGGGCAAGCTAGTCTATTCGGCCAAGCCAAATATTTTCGGGAAAATTCATCCTATTTAATTTTCATCAAATTGACCATGCATAACACTATGTTATCATCATTCAAGCATATTTAAACAATCAATTTCATCCAAACATGCTCAAATCAATTTTACCCAATTTTACCCTAATTCCAATTTCATGCTTAAACAAGGCTCAAGATACCATTTTGGGTTTCTAGGTTAGTCCCAAGATCATTAAGCAATAGAAATCATGTGTGAATACAATAAGAAGTATGGCGGAATCATACTTACAAAGATCGGCTTTTACGATGCGAGGAACAACAAAAATCTTCAAGCTTTTGCTCCATTGAAGCTCACGGCAAAGCTCCTCTTTTGTGCTCCATTTTAAATCTTCAAGCTCCAAGCTTTAGGTAAGGATTCCATGCCCATGGGTGGGTTTCCCTATCACCTTTGGATGACTCCTTGGATGTGCTAGCGTCTTGGAAAATTTGCCACAAATCTTCCTATTGCTTTTGTGACTCTTGGCTTTGCCAAGAAATTGAGAGAGTTTTGGCCCCTTGGCCGTGAGAGTGAGAGAAAGAGAGGAAGAGAATATGTTGGTTTGATTTCCAAAATCAATTAAAAATGATATACCAAAATTTGAATATCCAAATCCAAAAAGGTATATGGCATTTATGTCTTCCAACCACCTCCATCAACTATTCACATCAATCAATGATGACAAGCATCACTTCAATCAAAGTGATGTGACTTCCATCACTTGATTGACTAGTGATTTGACGCTTGATGTGACTTGTGGACCGCACTTGAATTCGAAATGCGAGTGGGCTCGCAAACACTCTCGGGCTCGGGTTCGCTAATTTCGAATTAACGAATTTTCCGTTGCGACTTAATTAAATCAAATTTAATTAAATAATTATGCCTAGCAAAATTATTATTCACGTCGCTAGCGAATTAATTCTAAATTAACTCGTTCGCCGAATTAAAATCTAATTTTAATTCCGCGTCGAAATCCAATTTCGTATAATATATCTAATATATTATTTTATCGATTAATTCCAAATTAATCGTTCTCTTTCTTTAAATTATATTTTATCATAGATAAAATATCTCTATAATTAATCCCAGATTAATTTTCTCTCTCTAATAATTAATCCGAGATTTTTATAAAGTACGAGTCATACGTCATTGGTGAATCTTTGGGAAGTGACCCATGAGATCCCCGGATATGTTGGCAGTAAATCCGGTCGTCGGACTATCCGAACACGTACATACCTAGTACTATTTTTTTACCGATTTACAAGACATGGTTGGCTTCTAGCAAAGTACCGTGCCTACCCAATTCTCCAGAAATATTCTTAAAGGAATATGTGATCTATATCAGGTATAGTATACGTAGTATTGCGTATTACGATCCAGCATCAGATGTCACGTGCTAGGCCTGGGGCTGGAATTGTGTCTGCCCCGTACGAAGCACATATCGGATCTCTGGTAACTAGTCTCTATAATCAGATAATCATGACCTAGTCATATTATCCCGATGACTGCAGTACATAAGAGCACCAGTTTTGTATCCTACGTGATCATCATCTCCACTATGACTGGAGTGATACTTCCATCTTGACATCACACCTAATACACTACGATTCTCAATATACCCAGAAGGGGCGTACACAGAACCTGTTAAAGCCCTGGACGACCAAAACCAAAGTATATTGATTGTCGCAAGTATTAGCGATGCAAGTCTCAGGTTAAGACCAAATACACATACCCTGATTCAGACTTCCATAGACACATAGTCATACTACCAATGGAATTCCGAGGGGTCTATCCAGAGAGAAGTTGTTTCCGTACCATCGGTAAACACAACCTCCTATTACACTTGCATGAGTATACTATACCCAAATATATGAGAACTATGCCGTTATGCTCCCACAACGCGCACAAGTGTAATACTAGTCTATTCCGCATTATCGATGTCTAATCTCGATAATACTACGACTAGGGATATTTAATGATTAAACCTTCGTGGATTGATACTGTCTCATATCATCTCAATCCGGAACTATTCATAAGGACCTTTTATCATTTATATATCTTGGTAATCTAATTACAAATGGTAAAAGAGCAATTTCCTTTGTCACATAGTTAATTTGTACAACAACACCATGATCTGTACAAATAGTGATGCTATGGGTCATAATTGTCCAACATTCAAGACTTTTTCTTTGATTTAATGGAAGCTCCAAGCTTTCTTTGAGTGTTTCCAACACTTAGGTGAGTTTCCCTATCACATTTTTTTAACTCCAAATGTGCTAGCAAGCTTGAAATTTTGAAACAAAATTTCCAAGAGAGAAGCTCCAAGGTTCGGCAATGGTAGGATTTTTTAGAGAGAGAGAGTTTTGTGTTTTTGGTTTTCAAAACCTTAATGCCAAGTCATTCACACTTTTTGTATTTGATTTACCAAATGCAAAAATGCTTTACCAAAAGCAAAACAAGGTTGGTCAAAACTAAGTGGTTTTCCAAAAACCATTTACTTTTGCCAACAACCACCATTAATTAGTGGGCTCCACCTTACAAATTCAAAATTCAAGATGGCTTGCTCTACACACTTCGGGCTTGGTTCCGTTTAATCCAATTAAACAAATTTTCCGATGCAACGTAATTAAATCTAATTTAATTAAATAATAATGCCTAGCAAAATTATTACGGAAGTCGCTCGTGAATTAATTCTAAATTAATTCGTTCACTTGAATTAAAATCCAATTTTAATTCCGCTTTGAAATCTGATTTCATTTAATATATCCAATATATTATTTTACCCCAAATAAATAAATTAAATAGAAAAATCTAATTTAACTATTGAATTTATTTTACCGATTAATTCCAAATTAATCGCGTTCTCTCTTCTGGACGAATTTAATCACAGATAAATTCTCGACGTAATTAATCCCAGATTAATTCTTTCTCTATTAATTAATCCCAGATTAATTCTTGCCGTAATTAATCCCAGATTAATTTTCTCTCTCATAATTAATCCTAGATTAATTTTGCTCGAGTCAAATATTATCGGTGAATCTTTGGGAAGCGGCCCAAGAGATCACTGGATATGTTGGCAGTAAATACGGTTATCAGACTATCCGAATACGTGTGTACCCAGTACCACGTCCTTACCGATTTACAAGACATGGTTGGCTTCTAACAAAGCATCGTGCCTACCTAATTCTCCAGAAATATTCTGTAAACGAATATGCAATCGTTATCAGGCGTAGTGTACGTAGTATTGCGTATTACGATCCAATATCGATATCACATGCTAGACCTAGGGCTGGAATTGTGTCTGCCCCGTACGAAGCATATATCAGATCTCTGGTAACTAGTCTCTATAATCGGATAATCATGACCTAGTCATATTATCCCAATGAATGCAGTACTTAAGAGTACTAGTTCTGTATCCTACGTGATCATCATCTCCATATGACCGAAGTGATACTTCCATCTTGACATCACACCCAATACACTACGATTCTCACTATACCCAGAAGAGGCGTGCATAGAACCTGTTAAAGTCCCGGACGACCAAAACCAAAGTATACTGATTGTCGCAAGTATTAACGAGGCAAGTCTCAGGTTAAGACCAAATACACCTACCTTGATTCAGATTCCCATAGACACATAGTCATACTACCAATGGGATTCTGATGGGTCTATCCAGAGCGAAGCTGTTTTCGTACCATCGGTAAACACAACCTCTTATCACACTTGCATAAGTATCCAATACTTAAATATATGAGAACTATGCCGTTATGCTCCCACAACGCGCACAAGTGCAATACTAGTCTATTTCGCATTATCGATGTCCAGTCTCGATAATACTACGACTAGGGATATTTAATGATTAAAACTTAATGGATTAATATTGTCTCATATCTTATTAATCTGGTACTAATCATATGGAATTTTATCATTTATATATCTTGGTAATCTAATTACAAATGATAAAAGAGCAATTTCCTTTGTCACATAGTTTTTTTTTACAACAACACCATGTTCTGTACAAATAGTGATGCTATGGGTCATAATTGTCCAATAGTGTTTATCCCATGTGTCTGTGAGAACTTTCATGTATCGATTGTATGAATAGTCCTTAGACTTTAGGTCTTTACAATATTATGTGTGGATCAAATAACTTTGACATTCTCCTTCCCCGGTTCAAAAGATCCGGTCATAAGGGTATGATTGGTCATTTGTTGAAACACATGAAGTTTGTAAAGATACAACAGAGAATCGCCACTCTCTCGGATAATATTTTCTTATAAGAGTATTATTCAAGTTCGCGGGTTGATATGTGTGATCAGTGCTTGAGACTTTGGCCGCAGCGGAAGAATCATGTGAGATTCTTGGGTTAACACGATTCATGACACTATCAACATCATACCTTTGACTATATGGGTAGAAACTTTCCATACCCTAGGTCAAACGGTGAGGATACAGTGAGACGAGGGATCGTATCATATGTAAATCGCATACAGAATGGGTATATATCTTTCCTTCTCTTTTGGGGGCCTTGGCATGTTGCTAGATGTCAACCTTGGTCATTGAAATCGAACGAACATATGATCGGAGGATAATTTATGTTCGATTAAATTATCACGATTCATTTCATGTCCAACTTGAGGGGAACCCAAAAGGTCACACACAACAAAGTCGAAATCAATGGTTAACAGTGCACCGTACAAATTTAACAACGTATATGATTGCTGTAGGAATTGTTCATAAATGGTGCAATGTGTTTAATTATTGAACAGATCATTTATGAGGTTCCATAGTGGCTTAGGGATTGGTGAATGACGATAGGGGCACTTTGGGAATTGGAATAAATAAATAAATAAAACATGAATAGTAAAAAAAATTTATTTGTTATTTGTTTTGAATTCCAATTCAGTCCAAACTCTTATTAGGGTTTTATAATCTCATTAAACAACTAAATTAAGATCCAATGGCTAATATTAAATTAGTATTTATCCCACATCAGATTCTTAATTAATTTTGTTGTCTTTAGAGCACCTATATAAACCCAAAGAATTCTTTACAAATTTTTGCACCAAATATTTCATATCTTGGGTTTATATAAGTGAGCAACTCTAAAGTTTAAGAGTAAGCCACTGATTTGGAGGATCCTTAAGTCTATTTGACTAGAGGAACCTCGAGTTAAAAGTCTTGAGGTATTTGCCTACGCTAGCACCAATGGCAAAATACTTGTGCACTCAAGGCGTAGTCTTGCCGTTGAGTTTTGGCTTTCGTTCGCTAGAATTAAAATCCAATTTAATTTCGCATTGAAATCTAATTTCAATTAATATATCCAATATATTATTTTATCCCAATTAAATAAATTAAATAATGAAATCCAATTTAAATATTAAATTTACTTTGCCGATTAATTCCAAATTAATCGCGTTCTCTCTTCTAGTCGAATTAATCGCAAATTAATTCTTGTCGTAATTAATTCTAGATTAATTTTCTCTCTCTCATAATTAATTCCAGATTAATTATGTTCGAGTCAATTGTCATTGGTGAATCTTTGGGAGTAAATGCGGTCATCGGACTATCCGAACACGTACGTACCCGGTACCACGTTCCTACCGATTTACAAGACATGGTTAGCTTCTAGCAAAGCACCGTGCCTACCCAATTCTCCAGAAATATTCTTTTAAGGAATACGTGATCTTTGTCGGGCGTAGTATACATAGTATTGCGTATTACGATCCAATATGATCCAATATCGGATGTCACATGTTAGGCCTGGGGCTGGAGTTGTGTCTCCCCCATACGAAGCATAAATCGGATCACTAGCAACTAGTCTCTTTATGATAGGAAAGTCATGACCTAGTCATACTTTCCCGATGGCTATAGCACTATAGAGTACCAGTTCTGTATGCCTGCGTGATCATCATCTCCATATGACTGAAGTGATACTTCCATATTGAAATCACACCTAATACACTACGATTCTCAGTATATACCCAGAAGAGGCGTACAAAAAACCTGTTAAAGCCCCGGATGACCAAAGCCAAAGTATACTGATTGTCGGAAGTATTAGCGATGCAAGTCTCAGGTTAAAACCATATACACCTAACCTGATTCGGATTCCCATAGACACATAGTCATACTACCAATGAGATTCCGATGGGTCTATCCAGAGCGAAGCTGTTCCCATACCATCGGCAAACAAAACCTCCTATCACACTTGCATGAGTATCCAATACCTAAATATATAAGAACTATGTCGTTAAGCTTCCATAACACGCACAAGTGTAATACTAGCCTATTCCGCATTATCGATGTCCGATCTCGATAATACTCCGACTATGGATATTTAATGATTAAACTTTTATGGATTGATACTGTCTCATATCATCTCAATCCAGTACTAATCATATGGACTTTCGCCATTTATAAATCAAAGTAAATAATATTACAAAACGGCAAAAGGCAATTTCATTATCACATAGTTAATTTTGTACAATAATACAATATCATTTACAAACAGTGACGCTATGGGACACAATGTCTAACACAAAGCCAAAGTATACTGATTGTCGCAAGTATTAGCGATGCAAGTCTCAGGTTAAAACCATATACACCTAACCTGATTCGGATTCCCATAGACACATAGTCATACTACCAATGAGATTCCGATGGGTCTATCCAGAGCGAAGCTGTTCCCATACCATCGGCAAACAAAACCTCCTATCACACTTGCATGAGTATCCAATACCTAAATATATAAGAACTATGTCGTTAAGCTTCCATAACACGCACAAGTGTAATACTAGCCTTTTCCGCATTATCGATATCCAGTCTCAATAATACTACGACTAGAGATATTTAATGATTAAACCTTATGTGGATTAATACTTTCTCATATCTTATTAATCTGGTACTAATCATATGGACTTTTATCATTTATATATTCAGGTAATCCAATTACAAATGATTAAAGAGCAATTTACTTTGTCACATAGTTAATTTTGTACAAGAACACCATGTTCTTTACAAAATAGTGATGCTATGGGTCATAATTATCCAACAATCTCCCACTTGGCCTATAGCCAATCACTCAAGTGTCCAACACCTGAACTATATATGAGTCGCTCAAACTTCTGCTGAGAACTAACTTTCGTCAGCGGATTTCCAAGGTTATCATCTGATGCGATTTATTCGATCATCACATCGCCACGATATATGATCTAACGAATCAGATGAAATAATTGAAGTAGATACTTGGATCTTTGATGAGACCGCGGTTCTTTAGCCTACGATGTAGCCTAGCTAACATGCTAACAGAACTACTCCTAATCCAATTAGGATTTTATAAATCCAAAATGCTTCTTTTACTGCCTTAGCTGCAACAATATTCCGCTCTTGTTGTCTAATCGGCAACAGTATCTTGCTTGGAAGATTTCCAGCTCACTGTTCTATTATTCAAAATAAATATGTACCCTCGTTTCAACTTACAGTCGTCTTTATCGGTTTGGAAACTTGCTGCGGTGAACCCAATGACCTCAAGTTCTTCTTTCCCATATTCTCAGAAAGCATCATTAGTTCATCCAAGATACTCCAGGATATTTTTTACTCAATCCAGTGACCATCACCTGGATGGGCCTGATTGTGACTGCATATGCTCAAAGCATATGAGACATCCATTTTCGTACATATCAAAATGTACGAACTCTGGGAGAGTGTCAGCAGCTTTCTAGATCTATCCCAGTAGCTCTTTATTCCTAGAATAAAACCTGCTTCTCCCCAGGTTTTTCATGGAGAATTTTATGAAAGCCAAGCTTTCACCGATTGTAGTATGGGAATGTTATTACCGAGAAGCAATACATCATCAATTTTTAGGACAATAATTGTCAGTGCGCTCCCACTAACCCTCTTATATACACAAGAATCATCTTCGTTTTGAATAAAATCATATACCATTATGATTACATCAAAATGATGGTTCCAAGAATTCAATACTTGCTTCAATCCATAAATGGATCGATTTAACTTACAAGCCTTGTTTGCATGTTTTGGCAAAACAAAACCATCAGGATGTTGCATACAAACATCCTCCAAAAGGTTTCCATTAAGGAAAGCGGTTTTGGCGTCTAGCTGCCATATTTCATAAATGAAATATGCAGCATTATTAAGCATTATCCGAATGGATTTAATCATGGCAATAGGTAAAAGAGTTTCATCGTAATCGACACTTTGTTGATGATGATACCCTTTCTGTACAAGCCTAGCTGCGTACATTTGTATGTTGCCATCCATGTCTGTCTTCCTTGAAGACCATTTGCAACCAATATGTTTAACGCCTTCTGGTGCATTAACCAGTATCCAAACATGGTTCGTATACATGGAATCCATTTCGGACTTTATGGCACTTTTCTATAAAAGGAGTCGATACCTTGTATCACTTCCTCATACGTAGTCGGTTCATCTTCCTCAATAAGATTAATATCTACATGAAGAGATCAGAAACCCATACCTCCCAAGTTATTTTCTGACTCTCTCCGACATACGCGGTTCTTGTGTATTCGAAGATTGTGTTACAGTTTCATCCTTGATGAAATGTTCATGTTCCGTAAGGGATCGGTGCCTGGAATAGTATCACTCTGATTTTTATCGAGTTCTACTTTCTTCCCACTTACCACTATATTTAGAAATTCCTTTTCGAGGAAAATCGCATGGAGAGCAAAAAATACATTGTTCTCTTGTGAGTTGTATAATTACTATACTTTGGTTTCCCTAGGATAACCTACAAAAAGGCACTTATCCGATTTGGGTTCTAGTTTGGTATCATCCAAACATATGCCCAGCATTCCCAAATCTTCAGGAATGAGAAACCCGGTTTCTTTCATGTTCATATCTAATATGAAGTCTGTCTAACAGATTTTGACGGAACCTTTATTCAAAATAAATATTACACTGTTAATGCGTATCCCTAGAAGGAAATTGGTAGCTCAGAGTGACTCATCATTAACCTTACCATGTCCAACAAAGTTCGGTTTCTCCGTTCGGACACACCGTCAAACTGAGGTGTTCGAGGAGGGGTCCACTATTAAAGAATACCATACTCTTTCAAGTAATCTTGAAACTTATTGCTTAAGTATTCTTCACCACAGTCATACCGCAATGTTTTAATACTTTTGCCGGTCTGTCTTTCTACTTCGCGTCGAAACTCTTTGAATTGCTCCAAAGTTTCTGACTTGTGTTTCATAAGATACACATAACCATAATGCGATGCCACATCCGTAAAGGTTACTAAGTATTCATATCCACCTCTAGCCTAGCTAGAAATGGGCCTACTTATGTCAATATGAACGAGGGCTAACAGATCGGTGGCTGGTACACCTTTACCATGTAAAAGGTATTTTAGGCACTTTGCCTAATAAACAAGATTCGTAGACATCATTTGAATTATGATAAAATCCGTCCTAGTATCCACTATTCGAAAGTGTGGATATACGAGTCTTGTTAATGTGTCCCAGACCACAATGCCACAAATAAGTCTTATATGATTTACTCAGTTTGAGCCTTTTGTTTGTCATATTATATCTTTGAGATTCATTTATATTCGAAATATAAATACTGTTATTCACATCTAATGGCAGTTCCAAAACCTAGGTTTCTACGGCCAAAACAGCGACTCTAGTCCCGTTTTCGACTCGCAGGTCGATCTCAACTGAAGCCAGTATCCTGCTAATCAGCAGATCCTGCACATCAGTACATATGTATGTTCCACATGTTAGGGATATGCCCTATAACCAACTTGTGGATGGGCTATATGTACATGTATTTGTAAGATTTTCATTAATTAATAAAATGACAATCTTTATTATACGTGTCTTACATAACTTATATAAATCATCAACACTGTAATAAAGCCCTTGGAGTAATAAGACGATGGCTTCCACGCCTTATGAGAATCATTACTCTTAAATGTTCCTAGTCAAAGTTTTGTGAATAATCTGGGCGTTCACAAAGCGCAGAGACTAGCATGATGATATGATCCACCCTAAAGTGGGTTAGCCGATCTCATAGACTACTAGCGGAGATCCGTCCTCTTGGTGTATCACATGGATGCATGAGTTGCTCGTTTCCATCGAACTGACCGCCGAAAGTTTTCATATGGAGTGTTTATCCCATGTGTCTGTGAGAACTTTAATGTATCAATTATATGACTAGTCCTTTGACTTGAGCTCTTTAAAATCTTATGTGTGGATCAAATAACTTTGACATTCTCATTCCCCGGTTCAAAAGATCTGGTCATAAGGGTATGATTGGGTCATTTGTTGAAACACATGAAATTTGTAAAGATACAACAGAGAATCGCCACTCTTTCGGATAATATTTTTTTATAAGAGTAGTATTCCAGTTCGCGGGTTGATATGTGTGATCAGTGCTTGAGACTGTGGCCACAGCGGAAGAATCATGTGAGATTCTTGGGTTAGCACGATTCATGACACTATCAACATCATACCTTTAATAATATAGGTAGACACTTTTCGTACCCTAGGTCAATAGGTGGGGATATAGTGAGGCGAGGGACTGTATCATATGTAAATCGCATATAGAATGGGTATATATATCTTTCCTTCTCATTTGGGGGCCTTGGCATGTTGCTAGATGTCAACCTTGGTCATTGAAATCGAACGACCATCTGATCGGAGGATAAGATATGTTCAATTAAATTATCACGATTCATTTCATGTTCAACTTGAGGGGAACCCAAAAGGTCACACACAACAAAGTCGAAATCAATGGTTAATAGTGCACAGTACAAATATAACAACATATATGATTGCTGTAGGAATTGTTCATAAATGGTCCAATGTGTTTAATTATTGAACAAATCATTTATGAGGTTCCATAGTGGCTTAGGGATTGGTGAATGACGATGGGGGCACTTTGGGAAATGGAATTAAAAAAATTACTATTCACGTGAATAGTAAAAGATTTTTGTTATTTGTTTTGAATTCCAATTCGGCCCAAACTCTTATTATGGTTTTATAATCTCATTAAACTACTAAATTAAGATCCAATGGCTACGATTAAATTAGCTTTTATCCCACATCAGATTCTTAATTAATTTTGTTGTCTTTGGAGCATTATATAAACCCAAAGAATTCTTCACAAATTTACACACCAAACCTTTCATATCTTGGGTTTATATAAGTGAGCAACTCTAAAGTTTAAGAGTAGGCCACTGATTTTGATGATCCTTAAGTCTAATTGACTAGAGAAAACTCGAGTTAAAAGTTTTGAGGTATTTGCCTAGGCTAGCACCAAGGGCAAAATACTCGTGCATTCAAGGCGTAGTCTTGCCATTGAGTTTTGGCTTTTGTGTGTGCATCTTTGGAGGCCACAAACTTGGGTGGCTCTTTGGAATGTGGAAGAGCTTGCTAAGTTCGAGAAAAGCTTGTAAATTGGAGGGAGGCTGGAGAAGTCCACGGTTCAAGTAAGTCTTTTTCTTTCTTTATTTTATTTAGAGTTCTTATGATAGTTAGCATGTTTAGGTTTATGTTCTTTGCATGTTTTATGAGTTTTATGCTTAGAATATATAGTAACATGCCTAGGTTTGTAGAATAATCAAAACAAATGGGTCTTGGGCAAAGGGAAAGCGGTATAATAATTTTAATTTTCCGCTGCGCACTCGCGGCCGCTTCCCAACAGTGGTATCAGAGCCAGGTTTTTGTTTTGATTAGTTCTCACTCGTTTGAACTTGAAATTGGATGTTTAAAAGCACGTTGGAAAGCTAACACCCTGACCTTAATTTTAGGCACAAGTTTTGCATGATTTGGTTAAGATTTGAATTGTGAAATTACATTTAAAGTTCACGCGTCTGCAGAAAAATATGAATAGTAAATTTATTTGAATAAAATAAAATGCAATATCATAATTAAATATTAATCAAGGTTATTTAATGCCTAAAATAATTCCAACATATTAAAACTCATATGCTTGATGATTCTATGTATAATTAGAATTGGCATGATTATTTTAGGGTGCAAACATCTAGAGATTTTCTAAGAAATAGAGAGTGTATTGCTTATCTCTTTGCTAAGAAAATTATTTTGTGATGAACTTAGAGATTTATTACCATTAAGGCTAATAAATATAAATCACTTGTTTATAATAAAAGACATTATAAAAGATACAAGTGGGTTAGGACCAAGGGATTAATAAAACTTTCCAAACTAAAGTTAATTTAACCAAAGGTATTACTAGAGTTAGATAATGATTTGGTGTCTTCCTTCACTCACTCATTAATTTTTTATAGCCAAAAGGAAAAGCTGTGAAGACATCTAGATAATCAATTACTCAAAGCTTACCTTAAAGCATATTTAAAGTGTTGGACTAATTTGGAGGATCTATTATTTATTCCTGTCACCAAGGCAATAAGAGCCTAAGAGGTAAGGGTATTTAAGAGAGTTCGCTCCACCCTCCCTTTGGGGAATTTTAAATGGAAGAATCCATTTGACAGTTATTCACTTAAACTTGCTAAAATCCTCAATAATAATTTATGTCTAAAATTTTCCTCCCATTGTAAAGTATAGACCCAAAAGGCTTAAACCGTATTGGCAGGACTAGGCTTTACCAGACTGACCAATACCAATTTGTCCCTAATTCGTACTATTGAAAATGGTTTGACTTTTCTGAGTCATAAGACGCAGCGGCCCTTAGGCGTGGTCTTATAACTTACTGGCAAAGATTGGGTGTCCACAAAGACTAGCGTAAGCTATGTCATGTTTGATTGCCGAACCCAATGATCAAGGAATTGTGATTTATATCATAAATTGGTTGGGAACCTACCTAATTATCATATTTTATAAAGACCGGCCCTAGTCGGAGTTATGAAATGATGATAATGGGATCCTTGCCCACAAGAAATCCATCATATTGGGGTTGATGCGATTTGCTTAAAATTTTAAAATAATTGAGTGGGAGCACCTTCATAATATTAAAAGCCCATGTTATTATGAAACATTAATGAAATATATTCCTAATTTTAACATTTTCTTATAACAGGTGGGTTAAAATATTTCACAAACATTCAAATGGCAAACAGAGTATCACTTTTTTCATCATTGAGGATCATAAGCTCAAAGGGGACAACTACAATGACTGGTTTAGAAACCTTAAAATTGTCTTACGACAAGAAAAGATTTTCTATGTTCTTGAAAGACCATTTCCCCCTGAACCCGCAAAAGATGCTGACCAAGATACATTTGATACTTGGAAGAAACACGTCGATGATGATGAGCAAGCAATTTGCATAATGCTTGGCTCTATGTCGGACGAACTTCAGAAAGCTCACGAAGATATGGATGCTCAAACCATCATCTTTCACTTGAAGGAGTTATATGCAACTTTCGTTCATACCGTGAGATTCCAAGTGTCATGTGCCTTATTCAAAACAAGGTATAAGGAAGGATCTGTTAGTGGACATGAGCTTAAGATGATTGGCCACATTGAAAAATTGGCCAACCTCGGGTTCATCATGGATCATGAGATAGGTCACGATCTAATTCTCCAATCCTTACTAAAAGAATTCTCTAACTTTATTATGCAGTTTCATCTGTGTGATAAATAAGCTACTTTAGCAGAATTGCACAATCTGATAAAGCAAGTAGAGCAAGACTTGAAACCGGAGCTTAAAACCTCCATCATGCTTATGGGTACGGACCTGAAGCCACGAGGCCCAAAGAAAAATAAGGCCAAGGCTCCAGATCACCTTAAGCCCAATGGTAAGGTGGAGAAGAAAAGGGAAATAGGAAATGTTTCTTTTGTGGAACAAGGGTCATTGGAAGAAAGACTGCAGATCCTTGAAAGCAAAGAAAGCTAGGGAAGCCCAAGAGGCCAAGAAGCCCATTGCATCAGGTATGTTGTATATGATTGAACTATATTCTCAAAACTCTGAACCTTCTACTTGGGTGCTTGACACCGATTGTGGGACTCACTTGTGTAACAATATGCAGGGCCTGAGAAATAGTAGGTGACTCCGTCATAGGAAGGTTGACTTACGCATGGGTAATGAAGCAAAACTAGCTCCATTGTGCGTGGGACTTATTCATTAGTTTTGCCGAATGGTTTAGTTTTAGACTTAGAAGATTGTACTTATGTACCTTCTCTAGTAAAAAACATCATTTCAATTTCTTCTTTATGTAATAAAGGCTTTTCATGCCTAATAAGTTGTAATGAATGTTCTATTTATTTCAATGAAATAAAATATGGAGATGGTATTTTGAATAATGGTGTCTATGTCTTACAAACTAACAAAGAATGTTCAACCTCTAATATATACAACGTTAACTCGAATAATCTCAATGAATCACTTCTATGGCACAATCGCTTAGGTCATATCAATGAAACAAGATTAACTAAGCTACATAAGGATGGATATTTCAAACCCTTCAAATATAAACCTTATGGAACTTGTGAGTCTTGTTTACTTAGTAGAGTGACTAAATTACCCTTCAAAGGTTAAGGACAGCATGCAGCGGAGACATTAGAACTCATATACTCTGATGTATACGGACCAATGTCAGTCATCACTAGAGGTGGATTCTCTTACTTCATTACCTTTATCGATGATCATTCGTGATATGGGTATGTGTACCTTATGTGGTACAAATCTGAAGCCTTTGAGAAATTCAAAGACTTCAAGGCTGAAGTAGAAAACCAGCTTAATAAAAGTAATAAGTCACTAAGGTCTGGCCGAGGTGGTGAATACTTAAGCAACGAATTTCAAGATTACTTGAGAGAAAATGGCATTATTTCCCAGTGGACTCCTCTGGGAACTCCACAGCATAATGGGGTCTCCGAAAGGAGAAATTGGACATTATTAGATATGATCCAATCAATGATGCCAGGCACAGATCTACCTCTTTCATTTTGGGGTCTTGCTTTAGAAACTGCAACACTACTACGAAACCAAGTTCCTTCCAAGACTGTTAGTCAAACACCATATGAGTTATGGTCTGGGAAACGTCCTAGTCTTAGATATCTAAGAATTTGGGAATGTGACGCATATGTCAAGCTCACACAAACTAACAAATTAGATGATAGGGCAGTTAAATGTAAGTTTGTAGGATATGCCTTGAACTCAAGAGCATACGTGTTCTACGTCCCAAAAGAACAAAGAACATTTGTCTCACGAAATGCTAAATTTCTAGAGAATGAATTCCATCTCAAGAAATATAGTGGGAGTAGACTTGACAGCGATGAGGTACGAGAAGAACAAAATAACATATAACTAAACCCCAGGCCCCTCAAAAGGGCAGCGACGGAACAACCACAAGGTTATGAACTCAGAAGGTCTAGTAGGGAAAGACATGAGCCTAAAAGATATGGTTTCCATATTGATGAGGAACATGATCAGGTCATTGATAATGACGATCCCACCAGTTATGACGAAGCAATGTGTGACATTGATTCAGTCAAGTGACGATCCCACGCCTTATGAGAATCATTACTCTTAAATATTCCTAGTCATAGTTTTGTGAATAATCTGGGCGTTCAGAAAGCGGAGAGACTAGCATGATGATATGATCTGCCCTAAAGTGGGGTAACCGTTCTCATAGGCTACTAGCGGAGATCCATCCGCTTGGTGTATCTCATGGATGCATGAGTTGCTCGTGTCCATCGAACTGACCACCGAAATTTTTCATATGGAGTGTTTATCCCATGTGTTTGTGAGAACTTTCATATATCGATTATATGACTAGTACTATGACTTGAGGTCTTTACAATCTTATGTGTGGATCAAATAACTTTGACATTGTCCTTCCCTGGTTCAAAAGATCTGGTCATAAGGGTATGATTGGGTCATTTGTTGAAACACATAAAGTTTGTAAAGATACAACAGAGAATCGCCACTCTCTCAGATAATATTTTCTTATAAGAGTAGTATTCCAGTTCGCGGGTTGATATGTGTGATCAGTGCTTGAGACTGTGGCCACAGCGGAAGAATCATGTGAGATTCTTTGGTTAGCACGATTCATGACTCTATCAACATCATACCTTTGACCATATGGGTAGATATTTTTCGTACCCTAGGTCAATAGGTGGGGATACAGAGAGGCGAGGGACCGTATCATATGTAAATCGCATACAGAATGGGTATATATATCTTTCCTTCTCATTTAGGGCCTTGGCATGTTGCGAGATGTCAACCTTGGTCATTGAAATCGAATGACCATCTGATCGGAGGATAATTTATATTCAATTAAATTATCACGAATCATTTCATGTCCAACTTGAGGGGAACCCAAAAGGTCACACACAACAAAGTCAAAATCAATGGTTAATAGTGCACAGTACAAATATAACAGCATATATGATTGCTGTAGGAATTGTTCATAAATGGTTCAATGTGTTTAATTATTGAACAGATCATTTATGAGGTTCCATAGTGGCTTAGGTATTGGTGAATGACGATGGGGCACTTTGGGAATTGGAATAAAAAAAATTACTATTCACATGAATAGTAAAAAAAATTTGTTATTTGTTTTGAATTCCAATTCGGCCCAAACTCTTATTAGGGTTTTATAATCTCATTAAACCACTAAATTAAGATCCAATGGCTGACATTAAATTAGTTTTTATTCCACATCAGATTCTTAATTAATTTTGTTGTCTTTGGAGAACTATATAAACCCAAAGAATTCTTCACAAATTTACACACCAAACATTTTATATCTTGGGTTTATATAAGTGAGCAACTCTAAAGTTTAAGAGTAGGCCACTGATTTTGAGGATCCTTAAGTCTAATTGACTAGAGGAAACTCGAGTTAAAAGTTTTGAGGTATTTGCCTAGGCTAGCACCAAGGGCAAAATACTCGTGCATTCAAGGTGTAGTCTTGCCGTTGAGTTTTGGCTTTGGTGTGTGCGTCTTTGGAGGCCACACACTTGGGTGGCTCTTTGGGACGTGGAAGAGATTGCTGAGTTCGAGAAAAGCTTGTAGATTGGAGGGAGGACTGGAGGAGTCTATAGTTCAAGTAAGTCTTTTTCTTTCTTTATTTTATTTAGAGTTCTTATGATATTTACCATGTTTAGGTTTATGTTCTTTGCATGTTTTATGAGTTTTATGCTTAGAATATATAGTAACATGCCTAGGCTTGTAGAATAATCAAAACAAATGGGTCTTGGGCAAAGGGAAAGCCGCATAATACTTTTTATTTTCCGCTGCGTACTCGCGGCCGCTTCCCAAAACCACATCCAGTATTAAAATCCAATTTTAAAACTGGTAGTGGACATGTTTATAACAAACATACCTGAAGTCGAAGCCTTGCCCCACCTTCACTTCTTTCATGTCTGCCTTGTCCATACGGCAGTCACGCTTCCCGTGACCCCATTTGCCACAATTTAGGCAGATATCTTGGGATATGTCCTTTGTCTTCCCAGAAAACTGTGATGATTTAGCCTTACATTTTTCTTTACACCACCAGAAGCCTTCAGCCTTATGGGATGTCAAAGTAAAATGTGTCTTGCGCTTCTTGCCCTTGTAGAAGCTCTGGTTATGCCTCCTAGAGCATAGCCATTAACTCTCCAATAGTTTTTATCTTTTGGTTCAAGATGAACCCACCCCAGCTTTCGGGTAGAGACTTTAAGATCAAATCTATGGGAGTCTAGGCCTCATAGGTAATGCCCAGCTAACCTAGCTGTTCGATGTCAACAAACATCTGCGACACCTAGTGCTCGACAGATGTACCCTCTTACACACGCGAGCGAATAAGCTTCTTTTGCAATTCGTACTTCTAAGATCTAAGAATAGATCTATGAAGATCCTTTAATTTCAACATCATGATATAAGGATCTAATCTTTAGTTCTGACGATGAAATTAAAGATTCATTGCAGTAAGCATAACGGATTGAGCACTAATGTTATCATCACGATGAGTCTTCCAAAGCTCATGCTCTACTTATTTACTCAAATCCGAGCTCAGGTCCGAGAGGTTTCTCTATCAAATAGAGTAACTTCTCAGCTCCCAGGACTATCCTGAGATCTTTTTTCCCAAATTTGATAATTTGAGTCGTTAAAGACATTTTCACCCAGGATTATGTCCTTTGACGCTAATCTTTCAAGTTATCTTGATTGCTATAGTCCAACTATCCAATCAACGATTTCGGGTACAATCTAATGTAATGATAACTATAGTCTAACTATATAATTAACTACAATTTGATTGGTTACTTTCAAATGTATTGATTACTATAGTACAACTATATAACCAATTACAAATGAAGTAGTTTGAATACAGTCCAATTGTTCAATTAAAACAAAAATTGAATATTAGTCAAACTAATATATAATTAATGACGAAAAAATAAAATGAGCGCGTATTGGCAAGTATCTAAATGAAATTACAAATTTAATACTTGCCTCCCACTATTTTTCGGCGAGCCTCTAACCCTATGTGGAGTACTCGGGAAACCTAGTTTCCTAGTGGGCTAGGATCCCGTTAAATAACACACAACCTTGACTTTGGCCAACAAACTGTATGAAAATTAACTAGGTAGATCTCTAAGATCAATTGGATCCCATCCAATTCCTAGATCCAGTAGGTGGACCTCCAAGTCCGAAACACATATCCAATATATGTAAATATATCCAATTTATTTCCTAACCCGTTTCCTCTGAATCAATTAAGCCTTGGCTTCGGCTCAACAAGCTTAATGATTCTAGTTAAGCGTGACCCATTGATAGTGGGAAAGCTTTGTAATCGAAGTCGATGAACAAGAAGTGACCTTGACTTTGGCCAACAAGTCACAACCGCCCAAGATATACGATATGGAACAAAGCTTACGCGGTTCAAACACATCCGCGATGGAAAAAAGTCTCGACTTTGGCCAACAAACCAATGTCAATCTTGGATCTTGAGAGAGAACCACTCAATGGAAGGAAAAACGTTTAATATTGAATGAGGGTTTTTCGCGTAAATTGGCAACCAATTTATTATCTTTGATTAGGTCTCATCATACACCCTTAAACATGCATTCTAAAAGCATAATAAGGTGCGATAAAATTTAATAATGATATGCAGATGGATATATAACAAATTTTTCCTAGAACAAATCTCTCCATTTCCTCTCTCCCGCTAGGACTATTCTTACTTCTACCCAATTACATAACACTAATAAGAAACCTCATTTGCATTGAGGGGAATTGGTGAGAAGAGAAATACAAAGAGAATAGAGATAATAGGCTGGACACGCAGGTCCAATTTAATAAATTCTAAATTTATTACAATAATTTCAAAAATTGCCCTCACCCTTCTAATATCCATCCGATATACATTATTCATTCAATACATCCAACTATTCACACAAAGCATGTTATCAATCAATCTAATCCAATTAATTAATCTTTCAATTAATGACCATATAATGTTCAAACAACGATTTGATTTGCGTGAGTCTAACTCGTTTAAGAATAAATAGTCAAAGTACGTATTCTTGAATTATATCGAACTACAATTTTAAATCGAATTTAAATTGTATCCAATACTAATTCATATTTAATTCCAAATTAAATAATTACACTTCTAATAGTGCCTTTTAGACTTGGATTCCAAATCCAATCGAATTGGGTCTCAAAGGCCCAATTAGTGTCCAATACTATTCAATTAAAGTCCAATGGGCTTTCAATTAATTCTTTAGGCGTGGGCTTTGGCCATTATGGATCAAACCCAAAAGCCTTGGCCCATTTAGGAATCATCATATGCCATAAAATCAATTTAGGCCCATTAGGCCCAATTAAATTATTAAAGGCCCCATGTCATACTTTGGACTTTATGGAAATGGTTTTAGGCCCAATTGGATCTAACCCAATTGTCTTAAACCAAACTTGGCCCAACCAAGCCCATTAAGCCCAATTACAACAAATTAAATTAATATATCATTCCAAATTACATATTAATCTAATTAAAGTGCAATTAGTATAATTAATCAATTAATCTAATATTTCTAAAATACCAATTAATTTAATTAATCACACTTAACAATTCAATTTATGTCCAATGTAAATTAAAGCACAATCAATCCATTCCAACATGCTAGGCTCACGGCATTGGCAAGGAATTTGTCATGCAATTTGATTTCAATCCAATTAAATCAACATATATCATACATATCATGCCAACAACACATCCAATTGTTAAATTTCAAAAAATTAACCATGAGCTTCCTAGGGTAATTCTCGGCCAAGCACGGATTTTGGGGATTTTTGATCTAATCAATTTATCACAAATCCAATGATATACAATTTTAATTCAACATCATATAAACTCAACCAACTCATCAATTTAGGCAAAATCAAGCATCAAGCATAAAATCCCAAATTAAAGTTTACAAACCCTAGAATCAAAATCAAGCTTAGATATCGCTCTGATACCATTGTTAGTGTTCCTAGAACATGCCAAAGATCTCTAAGCGTGATTCGTGTGTGAATTTTACCAAAGGAAGTTGCGGAATACTTACATTGGTTTGGATGAATTTGAAAACCTTTTATTTGAATATGGAAGCTCCAAGCCTTCTATAAGTGTTCCAACACTTGGGTGAGTCTCCCTATCACCTTCCTTTGACTCCTTAATGTGCTAACATGCTTGATTTTTGCAACAAAAATCCATGGGAGAAGGAGAGAAGCTTACGGCCTCAAGGATAAAGAAGAGAAAAATGATTGCTGTGAATAGTGAATTCTACACTTCCAAAGTTGACCAAATTAAATTATAGTGAGGTTGAGTGTTGATATTGGTTCGCTAATTCGTTCGCTAGAATTAAAATCCAATTTAATTCCGCATTGAAATCTAATTTCAATTAATATATCCAATAAATTATTTTAGCCCAATTAAATAAATTAAATAGTGAAATCCAATTTAATTATTAAATTTACTTTGCCGATTAATTCCAAATTAATCGCGTTCTCTCTTATAGTCGAATTAATCCCAGATTAATTCTTACCGTAATTAATCCTAGATTAATTTTCTCTCTCTCATAATTAATCCCAGATTAATTATGTTCGAGTCAATTGTCATCGGTGAATCTTTGGGAGGCGACCCAAGAGATCCATGGATATGTTGGCAGTAAATATGGTCATCGGACTATCCAAACACGTGCGTACCCGGTACCACGTTCCTACCGATTTACAAGACATGGTTGGCTTCTAGCAAAGCACAGTGCCTACCCAATTCTCCAAAAATATTCTTTTAAGGAATACATGATCTTTTTCAGGCGTAATATATATAGTATTGCGTATTATGATCCAGTATCGGATGTCACATGCTAGGCTTGGGGCTGGTGTTGTGTCTGCCCTGTACGAAGCATATATCAGATCACTAGCAACTAGTCTCTTTATGTTCGGAAAGTCATGACCTAGTCATACTTTCTCGATGGCTATAGAACTACAGAGTAACAGTTCTGTATCCCTGCGTGATCATCTTCTTCATATGACTGAACTGATACTTCCATTTGACATCACACCCAATACACTACGATTATCAGTATACCCAGAAGAGGCGTACACAGAACCTGTTAAAGCCCCAAATGACCAAAACCAAAGTATACTGATTATCGCAAGTATAGCGATGCAAGTCTCAGGTTAAGACTATATACACCTACCCTAATTCGGATTCCCATTGACACATAGTCATACTACCAATTAGATTCTGATGGGTCTATCCAGAGCAAAGTTGTTCCCGTACCATCGGCAAACAGAACCTCCTATCAACATGCATGAGTATCCAATACCCAAATATATGAGAACTATACCGTTAAGCTTCCATAACGCGCACAAGTGTAATACTAGCCTATTCCGCATTATCGATGTCCAGTCTCGATAGTACTACGACTATGGATATTTAATGTTTAAACCTTACGTGGATTAATATTGTCTCATATCTTATTAATCTGGTACTAATCATATGGACTTTTATCATTTATATATTCAGGTAATCCAATTACAAATGATAAAAGAGCAATTTCCTTTGTCATATGGTTAATTTTGTACAAGAACACCATGTTCTTTACAAAATAGTGATGCTATGGGTCATAATTATCCAACAGTTAAACCATTGGAACTCTATTTCCATTATACGACATGTGCTAGTCTTATAGGTTATAGGAATTCGACTGTATTCCAAAACTAACGACTAGAATTATTTACTTTAAGAATAGTTTACACCTAGTGTCAAGATTATTCTAAGGTCTATGTCATTTTTAACATATCTATACATCAATCTAATACGCGTAATGACAATACCATTAATAAGGTATGAAATGAAAATATAGTTATTTTATTAATAAATAATAAAATGTACAATTCAGATTGGCACTCCAAACACCAACTCCATCAAACTCCCATTTTCTTAGTGCCAATCTCGATGGTACCACAGTCCCATCTCCTCCAAATGTTTATCGAATAACTTATGAGGTAAGGCCTTTGTAAGCGAGTCTACTATGTTGTCTTGTCCTTTAAATTTCAAGACCATTATGTTTTTTCATTCAATAATCTCTCTAATTATGCGGTATTTCCTTTCCACGTGTTTAGATTTGGAGTGTGCCCTCGGCTCATTAGCCTGCGCGATGGCTCCATTATTATCACAGTATAATGGGATCGAATCCGTAATACTAGACACAATGTTAAGTTATGTGATAAAATTTCTAATCCAAACAGCTTCTTTAAAAACTTCTGAAGCCGTTATAAATTCCACCTCAGTGGTGGAATCAATTTTTGAGCCTTTCTTTAAACATATCCAACTAACAGCACCACCGTTAAGGGTAAATATGTATCATGATGTAGATTTTCTATCATCTGGATCTTCCTGGAAGTCGGAGTCTGTATAACCCTTAACTTGTAGCTCATGTTGGGTTTCTAGATTAGTCCCAAGATCGATTTCAAGCATAAATCATGTGCGAATACTATAAAGAAGCATAGCGGAATTATACTTACATTGATTGGATTTGGCGATGCGTTGAACACAAAAAATCTTCAAGCTTTCCTCCAAGGTGGCTCACGCTTTTGCTCCAAAATTGTGCTCCAAAATTCAGCCATGGATGTCCTCCAAGCTCCAAGCTTTGTGTTGTGATTCCATGCCCACGGGTGGGTTTCCCTATCGCCTTCGTAAGACTCCGGAAGTGTGCTAGCACCTTGGAAATTTTGCCACAAAATTCCCTTTGCTTCTCCTTGTGTTATCGGCATTTGCAGATTTTGGAGAAGAAATGTGGCCCTTGGCCGAGAGAGATAGAGATGAGAGGAGAGAAAAAATGTGTTAAGTGTGTTGTGTTTTAGATTTCAAAAATCTAATACACTTGTTGACTTTCCAAAAGTACAAGGCATTTAAGCCTACAACCACTACCATCAATCACTCACAAATGACTAGTTGTCACATCACTCAAAGTGACTAAACATCACATCAATCAAAGTGACTAATGATTTGACGCTTGATGTGACTTGTGGGCCGCACTTGAATTCGAAATGCGAGTGCGCCCGTAAATACTCCCGGGCTCGGGTTTACTAATTCCGAATTAACGAATTTTCCGTTGCGACGTAATTAAATCAAATTTAATTAAATAATTATGCCTAGCAAAATTACTATTCACATCGCTGACGAATTAATTCTAAATTAACTCGTTCGCCCGAATTAAAATCTAATTTTAATTTCGCGTCGAAATCCAATTTCGTATAATATATCGAATATATTATTTTATCGATTAATTCCAAATTAATTATTCTCTCTCTTTAAGGAGATATTTTATCCCAGATAAAATATCTCCTTAATTAATCTCAGATTAATTTTCTCTCTCTTATAATTAATCTCAGATTGATAAAGTGCGAGTCATACGTCATCGGTGAATCTTCGGGAAGCGACCCATGAGATCCCAGGATATATTGGCAGTAAATCCGGTCGTTGGACTATCCGAACACGTACGTACCTAGTACTAGATTTTTACCGATTTACAAGACATGGTTGGCTTCTAGCAAAGCACCGTGCCTACCCAATTCTCCAGAAATATCCTTATAGGAATATGTGATCTATATCAAGCGTAGTATACGTAGTATTGCGTATTTCGATCCAGTATCGGATGTCACGTGCTAGGCCTGAGGTTGGAATCGTGTCTGCCTCGTACGAAGCAAATATCGGATCTCTGGTAACTAGTCGCTATAATCGGTTTATCATGACCTAGTCATATTATCCTAATGACAGCAGTACAAAAGAGCACCAGTTACGTATCCTACGTGATCATCATCTCCACTATGACTAGAGTGATACTTCCGTCTTGACATCACACGCAATACACTATGATTCTCAATATACCCAGAAGAGGCGTACACAAAACCTGTTAAAGCCATGGATGACCAAAACCAAAGTATATTGATTGTCGTAAGTATTAGCGGTGCAAGTCTCAGGTTAAGACCAAATACACCTACCCTGATTCGGACTTCCATAGACACATAGTCATACTACCAATGGAATTCCGAGGGGTCTATCCAGAGAGAAGCTGTTTCCGTACCATCGGTAAATATAACCTCCTATAACACTTGCATGAGTATCATATTCCCAAATATATGAGAACTATGATGTTATGCTCCCACAATGCGCACAAGTGTAATACTAGTCTTTTACGTATTATCGATGTCCAACCTCGATAATACTTTGACTAGGGATATTTAATGATTAAACCTTTGTGGATTGATACTGTCTCATATCATCTCAATATGGAACTAATAATATGGACCTTTTATCATTTATACATCTAGGTAATCCAATTACAAATGATAAAAGGGCAATTTCCTTTGTCACATAGTTAATTTGTACAACAATACCATGATCTGTACAAATAGTGATGTTATGGGTCATAATTGTCCAAAAATCTCTCACTTGGGCTATAGCCAATCACTCAAGTGTCCTACACCCAAACTACGTACGGTTCGCTCAAACTTCTGCTGAGAAAAGGCTTTCGACAGCAGATTTGTAGCGTTTGTCATTTAATGCGATTTATTCGATCACTACATCGCCAAGATGTATGATCCGAACGAATCAGATGAATATTTGAAGTATATATCTGGATCGTTGATGAGACCATTAATTCTTTAGCCTATGCTGAAGCCTAGCTCAGCTGCTAACAGAACTACTCCTAATCTGATTAGGATTATTATCGATCCAGAAGTCTTCTATTGCTACCTCAGCTACAGCAATAATCCATTTTTGTTGTTTATTTGGTAACAGTATCTTGCTAGGAAGATTTCCAGCTCACTGTTCCGTTATTCAAACTTTATAGTACCTTTGTTACGACTTATAGTCGTTTATATAGGTTGGGAACTTGCAAGGGTGAACCCAGTCACTTCAAGTTCTCCTTCTCCATAGTGTAAGAAAATATCTTTAGTTCTTCTAAGATACTAAAGGATGTTCTTAACATCAATCCAATGATTATCACTTGGATTGGCCCGATTGTGACTCCATATGCTCAAAGTATATGAGACATCAGGTCACGTACATTTTTCAATGTACGAGTTCTCGGAGAGTATCAACAACTTTAAATCTATCCCAGTAGATCTTTATTCCTAGAATAAAAGTTGTTTCTCCAAAGAATTCTACAGAGAATTTTCATGAAATCCAAGCTTTCACCGATTGTATTATAGGAATATCATTTCCAAGAAATGATATGTCATCATTACTTAGGTAATTCATTGTCAGTGCGCTCCCACTAACCTTCTTATATACACAAGAATCATTTTCGTTTTGAATTAAATCATATACCATTATGATTACATCAAAACGATAGTTCCAAGAACGCTACGCTTGCTTCAATCCATCCATGGATCGAATTAAATTACAAACCTTGTTTGCTCATTTTGGTACGACAAAACCATCAGGATGTTGTTAACATCCTCCAAAAGGTTTCCGTTAAGGAAAGCGATTTTGACGTTCCAGCTGCCATATTTCATAAATGAAACATGCAGCATTAGCAAGCATTATCCAAATGGATTTAACCATGGCAACGAGTAAAAGGTTTCATCGTAATCGACATAATGTTGATAATGATACCTTTTCGCTACAAGTCTAGCTTAGTACGTTTGTATGTTACCTTCCATGTATATCTTTCCTTAAAGACTTATATAGTACCAATAGGCACAATACCTTCCGGTACAACAACTAGTATCCAAACGTAGTTGGTATACATGGAATCCATTTCGGATATCATGGCACTTTGTCATAATAGGGAGTCGATACCTTGTATCACTTCGTCATAAGTAGTCAGTTCGTATCCCTCAATAAGATTGACATCTTTATGAGGTGAGATCAGAAACCTATACCTCCCAGGTTGTTTTCTGACTCTCTCCGACTTACGCGGTTCTTGTGTATTCGAAGATTATTGGTATAGTTTCATCTATGATGAACTGTTTGTGTTCCATTAAAGAATCGGTGCATGGAATAGTATTACTCTGATTTTCATCGAGTTTTACTTTCCTCCCACTTACCACTGCATATAGGTATTCCTCTTAGGAAAACCGCATGGCGAGCAACAATTACATTGTTCTCATGTGAGTTATATAAGTACTATACTTTGGTTACCCTAGGATAACCCACAACTTAGGCACTTATCTGATTTGGGTTCTAGTTTTGTATCATCCAAACATATGCATAGCATACCCAAATCTTCAGGAATGATAAAACTCAGTTTCTTTCCTGTTCATATCTAATATGAAGTCTGTCTAACAGATTTTTATGGAACCTTATTCAAAATAATTTTTACACTGATTAATGTGTATCCCTTGAAGGAAATGGTAGCTCAGAGCGACTCAGTATTAACCTTATCATGTCCAAAAAAATTTGGTTTCTCTGTTCGAACACACCGTCAAATTGACGTGTTCCAGAAGGTGTCCTCATTGAAAGAATACTATACTCTTTCAAGTATTTGAGAAACTTATTGCTTAAGTATTTTCATCATGGTCAAATCATGGTGTTTAATACTTTAGTTGATCTGTTTGTCTACTTCGTGTCGAAACTCTTTGAATTCATCAAAAGTTTCTGATCCGAGTTTCACAAGAAACACATAAATATACCGTAAAGGTTACAAAGTGTTCATATCCACCTCTAGCCTAGCTAGACATGGGCCCACTTACGTCACTATGAACGAGGGCTAACAAATCGGTGGCACTTGCACTTTTACCAAGTAAAAGGTATTTTAGGCACTTTGCCCAATAAACTAGATTCGTAGACATTATTTGAATAGTATCAAATCTGTCCTAGTATCCACTCTTCAAAAGTGTTGATATACGAGTCTTGTTTAATGTGTCCCAGACAACAATACCACAATTAAGTCTCAACTGATTAAATCAGTTTGAGCTATTTGTTTGTTATATCATATGTATGAGATTTATTTATATTCAAAACATAAATGCTGTTATTCATATCTAATGTGTTTATCTCAATATCATCTTTATAAAATAAAACACTTTAGTGTTCTAGAATATAAAGGTATACCCACAACGGGTTAAACCCTGATATAGAGATAATGTATCTAGTCAAACTAGTTACATTGTAATAGTTTCCTAATTTAAGGACATACCCGAAGGGTAGTTCCTAAACTTAGGTTTCTACGGTTAAAACAGCGACTGTCGTCCCATTTTCATCTCGTAGATAAATCTCAACTGAAGTCAGTGTCCTGCTCATAGCAGATTCTGCACACCAGTACATATTTATGTTCCACACTTAGTATCTAAAATCCAATTTTAATACTAGTAGTGAACATGTTTATGACAAACATATTTGAAGTCGGAGCCTTGCCAGTCTTCGTCTTCCTCATGTCTGCCTTATCCATACGGCAGTCACGCTTCCAGTGACCCCGTTTGCCACAGTTTTGGCAGACATCTTGGGATATGTCATTTATCTTCCCAGAAGATAATAATGATTTTGCCTTTGGCCAATCCTTGGCCTTCTAGAATGTCGAAGTAAGATGCGCCTTGCGCTTCTTGCCCTATTGCAAACTCTGGCTTTGTCTCATTGAGTATAGCCATTAACTCTCCAAGAGTTTTCTATTGCAATTTATTCTTCTAAGATCTAAAGATAGATCTATGAAGATCCTTCAATTTCAATATCATACTATAAGGATCTAATCCTTAGTTCTGACTAAGAAATTAAGGAGTCTTTGCGGTAAGCATAATGGATTAAGCACTAAAGTTATCATCATATGAATATTCCAAATATCATGTTCTAGTATTTGCTCAACTCCGGGCTTAGGCTCGAGATGTCACTCTATCAAATAAAGTAACTTCTCGGTCTCCTGGACTATCCTGAGATTTTATTCCCAAATTGAAAATAAAAGTCGTTTTAATACATTTTTCACCCAGGATTATGTTTTAAACACTAATCTTTCAATTATCTTGATTCCAATAGTCCAACTATTGAATCAATGATTTTAGGTACTATTTAATATAATGATTAATATAGTCCAACTATATAATCAACTATAATTTAAATGGTTAAATTCAATTATATTGATTACTATAATCCAATTATAAAATCAACTATTAATTGAAATAGTTTGAATACAGTCCAACTATTTTATTAAAACAACAATTAAATATTAGTCCAACTAATATATTAATTTATTTGACGAAAAATTGAGCGCGTATTGGCAAGTAACTAAACGAATATTGCAAATTTAATACTTGCCACCCATTATTTTTCTGCGATCCTCTAACCCTTTGTGGA
Organism: Zanthoxylum bungeanum; assembly: GCA_019454045.1. Taxonomy (NCBI): domain Eukaryota; kingdom Viridiplantae; phylum Streptophyta; class Magnoliopsida; order Sapindales; family Rutaceae; genus Zanthoxylum; species Zanthoxylum bungeanum. The sequence continues at coordinate 98,909 of SKCR01025208.1, forward strand.
GTACTCGGGAAACCTTGTTTCCTAGTGGGCTAGGATCTCGTTAAATAACACACAATCTTGACTTTGGCCAAAAAATTGTATGATAATTAACTAGGTAGATCTCTAAGATCAATTGGATCCCATCCAATTCCTAGATCCAGTAGGTGGACATCCAAGTCCGAAACATATATCTTATATATGCCAATATACCCAATATATTCCCTAACCTTTTTCCTATGAATCAATTAAGCCTTGGCTTTGGCACAACAAACTTAATGATCCCAGTTAAGCGGAACCCATTGACTTTGGAAAGCTTCGTAATCGATGTCGATGGACAAGAAGTGATCTTGACTTTGGCCAACAAATCACAACTTGGACAAGACACCGATATGGAACAAAGCCTTCATGATTCAAACACATCCGTGACGGACAAAGGTCTTGACTTTGGCCAACAAACCAGTGCCATCTTGAGTAAGAATCACTCAATGGAAGGAAAAATGCTTAATATGTGTTAAGGGTTTTTCGCGTAATTGGCAACCAATTAATGTTGGGAAATCTCTAAGTCCCGAGGATCGAATAAAGCATAGAAACAACATGTGAATACATTCAATGAGGTGCGGAATACTCATAATGATCGGTTGAAGCGATGCGACGAAAAAAAAAACTTCAAGTCCTCCTCCAAGGTGCATTCGGCAGTGAGCTGAATTTGGTCTCTAAAAATTCTGCCATGGATCATCTTCCAAGCTCCAAGCTTTCGTGATGTGATTCCAATCTCACGGGTGGGTTTCCCTATCACCTTCGCAAGACTCTATTATGTGCTAGCACTCTTGATTTTGCCATAAAATCATCACTTCCTTCTCCTTTATTTTTCGGTGAAACCAGAAAAAAATAGAAGAGGAAAAAACTGCCCCTTGGGCGTGAAGATGGAGAGAAGAAAGAGAGATGAGAGTTGTGTTGGTTGTTGGCAAAAAGTGTATCTAATACACTTATGAATTTCAAAATTTCATTTTCCTTATTTTTGCTTTCCAAAAGTCAAACCATAAATGCTTTGCCAACCACTTCCATCCATCAATCAAGTGACAAGTTGTCACATCACATCACTCAAAGTGACCAGTGATTTGACGCTTGATGTGAATAGCGATTTGACGCTTGATGTGACTTGCGTGCCGCACTCGAATTCGAAATGCGAATGCGATCGCAAACACTCCCGGGCTCGGGTTCGCTAATTCTAAATTAACGAATTTTTCGTTGCGACATAATTAAATAATTATGCCTAGCAAAATCACTATTCACGTTGCTAACGAATTAATTCTAAATTAACTCGTTCGGCCGAATTAAAATCAAATTTTAATTCCGCGTCGAAATCCAATTTCGTATAATATATCGAATATATTATTTTATTGATTAATTCCAAATTAATCGTTTTCTCTCTTTAATGATATTTTATCCCAGATAAAATATATCCGTAATTAATCCCAGATTAATTTTCTCTCTCATTTAATTAATCCCAGATTCATAAAGTGCGAGTCACACGTCATCGGTGAATCTTCGGGAAGCGACCCTTGAGATCCCCGGATATGTTGGCAGTAAATTCGGTCGTCGGACTATCCGAACACGTAAGTACCTATTACTACGTTTTTACCGATTTACAAGACAAGGTTGGATTCTAGCAAAGCGCCATGCCTACCCAATTCTCCAGAAATATCCTTACAGGAATATGTGATCTATATCAGGCCTAGTATACGTAGTATTGCGTATCTCGATCCAGTGTCGGATGTCACGTGCAAGGTCTGGGGCTGGAAATGTGTCTGCCGTACGAAGCACATATCAGATCTCTGGTAACTAGTCTCTATAAACGGATAATCATGACCTAGTCATATTATCCCGATGACTGTAGTACATAAGAGAACTAGTTCCGTATCCTACGTGACCATCATCTCAACTATAACTGGAGTGATACTTCCGTCTTGACATCACACCCAACACACTACGATTCTCAATATACCCAGCAGAGGCATACACAGAACCTGTTAAAGCCCTGGATGACCTAAAACCGAAGCATATTGATTATCGCAAGTATTAGCAGTGCAAGTCTCAGGTTAAGACCAAATACACCTACCCTGATTTCGGACTTCCATAGACACATAATCATACTACCAATGGAATTCCGAGGGGTCTATCCAGAGCGAAGCTATTTTCCGTACCATCGGTAAAACACAACCTCCTACTACACTTGCATGAGTATGCTATACCCAAATATATGAGAACTATGCCGTTATACCCTCATAACACTCACAAGTGTAATACTAGTCTTTTCCGCATTATCGATGTCCAATCTCGATAATACTCTGACTAGGGATATTTAATGATTAAACTTCATGGACTGATACTGTCTCATATCATCTCAATCCAGGAACTAATCATAAGGACCTCCTATCATTTATATATCTTGGTGATCTAATCACAAATGATAAGAGAGCAATCTCCTTGGTCACATAGTTAATTTGTACAACAACACCATGATCTGTACAAATATTGAAGCTATGGGTCATAACTGTCAAACAATCTCCCACTTGGCCTATAGCCAGTCACTCGAGTGTCTTACACCCGAACTATGTACGGTTGGCTCAAATTACTGAGAAAAGGCTTTCGTCAGCGGATTTGCATGATTATCATCTGATGCGATTTATACGATCATCACATCGCTACGATGTATAATCTGAACGAATTAGATGAATATTGAAGTATTTATCTGGATCATTGATGAGACCATTAATTCTTTAGCCTACGCTGTAGCCTAGCTTAGCTGCTAACAGAACTAAATCTAATCTAATTAGATTTATTATTGACCCCAAATGGCTTCTATTTCTGCCTTAGCTGCAACAATAACCCGCATTTGGTTTTTATGTGGCAACAATATCTTGCATGGAAGATTTCCAGCTCACTGTTTCGTTATTCAAACTGTATAGTACCGTTGTTACGACTTATAGTAATTTTTATCAGTTAGGAAACTTGCAGTAGTGAACCTAGTCACTTCAAGTTCTCATTCTCCATAGTTTAAGACATTATCCTTAGATCTCTAAGATACTCAAGGATATTATTAACATCAATTCAGTGACTATCACTAGGATTGGCCCGATTGTGACTACATATGCTCAAAGCGTATGAGATACCAGGTCGTGTATATTTTTTCAATGCACGAATTCTCAGAGATTATTAACAACCTTTTAGATCTATCCCAGTAGATCTTTATTCCTAGAATAAAGGTTGTTTCTCCCAATAATTCTACAGAGAATTTTCATGAAAGCCAAGCTTTCACCGATTATTATTTGGGAAATTTCATTTCCAAGAAATGACATGTTATCATTCTTTAGGACATTCATTGTCAGTACGCTCCCACTAACCTTCTTATATACACAAGAATCATTTTCGTTTTGAATTAAATCATACACCATTATGATTACATCAAAACGATAATTCCAAGAATGCTATGCTTGCTTATATCCATCCATGGATCGAATGACCTGCAAACATTGTTTGCTAGTTTTGGTATGACAAAATCGTCAGGATGTTGTAAATATCCTCCAAAAGGATTCCGTTAAGGAAAGCGGTTTTGGCATTCAGCTGTTACGTTTCATGAATGAAACATGCAGCATTAACAAGCATTATCCAAATGGATTTACCGTGGCAACAGTAAAATATTTCGTCCTAATCGACACAATGTTGATAACGATACCTTTTCGCTACAAGCCTAGCTTAGTACGTTGGTATGTCTTCCTTGAAGACTTATATCGTACCAAAAGGCACAATGCCTTGCGGTACATCAACTAGTGTCCAAACATAATTGATTTACATGGAATCCATTTCGGACATCATGGCACTTTGCCATAATAGGGAGTCGATACCTTGTATCACTTCCTCATACGTAGTCAGTTCGTATTCCTCAATAAGATTGCCATCTTTGTGAGGTGAGATCAGAAACCCATACCCCAGGTTGTTTTCTGACTCTCTCCGACTTACGTGGTTCTTGTGTATTCGAAGATTATTGGTATAGTTTCATCCTTGATGAACTATTTGTGTTCCATTAAGGAATCGGTGCCTGGAATAGTATTACTCTGATTTTCATCGAGTTTTACTTTCCTCCCACTTACCACTGCATATAGGTATTCCTCTTAGGAAAACCGCATGGCGAGCAACAATTACATTGTTCTCTAGTGAGTTGTATAAGTACTATACTTTGGTTTCCCTAGGATAACCTACAATTGGGCACTTATCCGATTTGGGTTCTAGTTTGTTATCATCCAAATATATGCCTAGCATACCCAAATATTCAGGAATGAGAAACCTGGTTTCTTTCCTGTTCATATCTAATATGAAATCTGTCAAACAGATTTTTATGGAACTTTATTCTAAATAAATTATGCACTGTTTATGCGTATCCGTTGAAGGAAATGGTAGCTCAGAGCGACTCATGATTAACCTTATCATGTCCAACAAAATTCGGTTTCTCTGTTCAGACACACCGTCGGGATGACGTGTTTGAGGATGAGTCCTCATTGAAAGAATACTATACTCTTTCAAGTATTTTAGAAACTTACTGCTTAAGTATTTTCATCATGGTCTAACCGTGACGATTTAATACTTTAGCCGATCTGTTTGTCTATTTCACGTTGAAACTCTAAAAGTTTCCGATTTGTGTTTCATAAGAAACACATAACCATAACGCGATGCCACATCCGTAAAGGTCACGAAACATTCATATCCACCTATAGCCTAGCTAGACATGGGCCCACTTGCTTCACTATGAACTAGAGCTAATAGATCGATGGCACTTATACTTCTACCAAGTAAAAGGTGTTTTAGGCACTATGCCCAATATATTCCTTTAAGGATATTTCTGGAGAATTGGGTAGGCACGGTGCTTTGCTAGAAGCCAACCATGTCTTGTAAATCGGTAAAAACGTAGTACTAGGTACGTACGTGTTCGGATAGTCCGACGATCGAATTTACTGCCAACATATCCGGGGATCTCATGGGTCGCTTCCCAAAGATTCACCGATGACGTATGACTCGCACTTTATTAATCTGGGATTAATTAAAAGAGAGAAAAAATTAATCTAGGATTAATTACGGAGATATTTTATCTGGGATAAAATATCATTTAAAGAGAGAGAACGATTAATTTGAAATTAATCGATAAAATAATATATTTGATATATTATACGAAATTGGATTTCGACGCGGAATTAAAATTAGATTTTAATTCGGGCGAATAAGTTAATTTAGAATTAATTCGCTAGCGATGTGAATAGTAATTTTGCTAGGCAAAAATTATTTAATTGAATTTGATTTAATTACGTCGCAACGGAAAATTCGTTAATTCGGAATTAACGAACCTGAGCCCGGGAGTATTTTCAGGCCCACTCGTATTTCGAATTCAAGTACGGCCCACAAGTCACATCAAGCGTCAAATCACTAGTCAATCAAGTGATGGATGTCTTGTCACTTTGAATGATTGACAACTAGTCACTATTCATGATTGATGTTGGTGGTTGAAAGGCTTTATTGCCTTGTACTTTTTGACTTTGATTTTGGTATTAGTTTTTTGAAAACCAAAACCAATTCATTCTCTCCTTCATCTCTCTTTTACCTCACGGCCAAGGGCTAAACTCTCTCTAATTTCTTGGCAATTACCGAGAACAAAGAAGAACAAGGGAAAGATTTGCGGTAAATTTTTCCGAGTGCTAGTACACATTAGGAGTCTTCCGAAGGTGATTGGGAAACCCACCCGTGGGCATGGAATGCACACCAAGCTTGGAGTTTAAGGACCAAAAAATTGGAGCATAGCCGTGAGCCTCTTGGAGTTAAAGTTTGAAGTTTTTGTTGTTCCTCGCATCGCAAAAGCCGATCAATGTAAGTATGATTCCGCCATACTTCTTATTGTATTCGCACATGTTTCATTGCTTGAAATCTATCTTGGGACTAATCTAGAAACCCAACAATGGAATCTTGAGCCATTTTGAGCATGAAATAAAATTTGGGTAAATTGGATTTTAGCATGTTTTGACTAAATTACTTGTTTGAGCATGCTTGTATATGGATGACTTGGAGTTGTTTGTGATCAATTTTGTGAAAAATGGATTGGATCAATTTTTCCCCAAATCTTAGGCTTGGCCGAAACTTGGAGGTGCCCTAATGTCATGGAATTTTTTGATTTTGATCATTGGATGAGTTGAAATCATTAGGGAAATGTTGATTTAGGATTCAATTGGATTGAAATCGAATCAGACAATAAAAACCCTACAAAAGTCGTGACTTAGAAGCATAAAAATGATTGATTTTTTTATTCAATTGTGTTGGACATAAGTTGATAATGATAAGCATAATTAATTGAGTGAATTAGTATTTTGGAAATGTTAATTTGGATAATTAATTATGGCATACACTTTAGGTTAATTAAATTATGAAATTTGGAATTTTGGTAATTTAATTAATTGGGCAAAATTTGGATTTGGGCTTATAAAGTTGTAATTGGGCTTAATGGGCTTGGTTGGGTCAAGTTTGGTTTAGGCTAATTGGTTGGATCCAATTGGGCCCAAAACCATATCCATAAAGTCCAAATATGACTTAATGGACCTTTAATTTTAATTGGGCCTAATGGGCCTAAATTTATTTCTTGGCAAATAAGGGTGATTCCTTAAATGGGCTTTGGTATTTGGGTTTGACCCATATTGACCAAAAGTCCATGCCTTGAGAAATTAATTGAAAGCCCATTGGACTTTAATTAAAATTGACATTGGATGTTAATTGGGCTTTGAGACCCGTAAAGATTAGATTTGGAATCTAAGTCGTAAAGGCACATTAAAAAGTGTAATTATTTAATTTATAATTAAATATAGAATTAGTATTAAATACTAATTAAATTGGATTTAATGTTGTAGTTTAATATAATTCGTGAATTCGTACTTTGAGTACTTATTCGTAAAATGAGTTTGACTCGCGCAAAATCAAATCGTTGTTTGAACATTGGATGGTCATTAATTTTCAGATTAATTAATTGGATTATATTGATTGATAAATGCTTGTTTGAATACATGGATGCGATGTATGAATAATGCATATCGGATGGATATTAGATGGGTGAGGGTAATTTTGGAAATTTTTGTAATAAATTTAGAATTTATTAATTGGATCTGCGTGTCCAGCCTATTACCTCTTGACTCTTTGTATTTCTCTTCTCACCTATTCCCCTCAATGTAAATGAGGTTTCTTTAGAAGTGTTATGTAATCGGGTAGAAGTAATACTTGTGCTAGCGGGAGAGAGGAAAGGGAGAGATTTGTTCTAGGAACAATGTTTTAAATATCCATCTGCATATCATTATTATATTTATTTATATGCGCCTTATTATGTTTTTAGAATGCATGTTTAAGGGTGTATGATGATGATACCTAACAAAGATAATTAATTGGTTGCCAATTACGCGAAAAAACCCTCAATACATATTAAGCGTTTTTCCTTCCATTGATTGATTCTTACTCAAGATCCAAGATTGGCACTGGTTTGTTGGCCAAAGTCAAGACCTGTGTCCGTCGCGGATGTGTTTGAATCATGAAGGCTTTGTTCCATATCGGTGTCTTGTCCAAGTTGTGATTTTTTGGCCAAAGTCAAGATCACTTCTTTCCATCGACATCGATTACGAAGCTTTCCATGGTCAATGGGTTCCGCTTAACTGGGATCACTGAGTTTGTTGTGCCAAAGCCAAGGCTTAGTTGATTTAGAGGAAAACGGTTAGGGAATATATTGGATATATTGGCATATATAAGATATGTGTTTCGGACTTGGATGTCCACTTACTGGATCTAGGAATTGGATGGGATCCAATTGATCTTAGAGATCTACCTAGTTAATTATCATACAATTTGTTGGCCAAAGTCAAGATTGTGTGTTATTTAACGGGATCCTAGCCCACTAGGAAACAAGGTTTCCCGAGTACTCCACAGAGGGTTAGAGGTTCGCCGAAAAATAGTGGGAGGCAAGTATTAAATTTGCAATATTCGTTTAGTTACTTGCCATACGTGCTCATTTCATTTTTCGTCAATAAATTATTTATTGGTTGGACTAATATTTAATTGTTGTTTTTTAAATTAAACAGTTGGACTGTATTCAAACTAATTCAATTAATAGTTAATTATATAATTGGATTATAGTAATCAATATATTTGAATTTAACCTATTAAATTATAGTTGATTATATAGTTAGACTATAGTAATCATTATAATCAATAGTACCTAAAATCGTTGATTAAATAGTTGGACTATTAGAATCAAGATAATTGAAAGATTAGTGTTTAAAACATAATCCTAGGTGAAAATATTTTAAACAATTTAATTTTCAGATTGGGAATTAAACTTCAGGATAATCCTGAAAACTGAGAAGTTACTTTATTTAATATAGTGACGTCTCGAGCCTAAGCCCGGAGTTGAGCAAATAGTAGAACATGATATTTGGAATATTTATGTGATGAGAACTTTAGTGCTTAATCCGTTATGCTTTCCGCTAAGACTCCTTAATTTCTTAGTCAGAACTAAGGATTAGATCCTTATAGTATGATATTGAAATTGAAGGATCTACATAGATCTATCATTAGATCTTAGAAGTACAAATTGCAATAGAAAAATCTTGGAGAGTTAATGTCTATACTCAAGGAGACAAAGCCAGAGTTTGCAATAGGCAAGAAGTGCAAGACGCATCTTACTTCGACATCCCATAAGGCCAAGGCTTGGCCAAAGGCTTCTGGGGTGTGGAAAAAGGGCAAAAGCAAAATCATTATAATCTTCTGGGAAGACATAGGACATATCCCAAAATGTCTGCTTAAACTGTGGCAAACGGGGTCACTGAAGCGTGACTGCCGTATGGACAAGGCAGTCAGGAAGGAAGTGAAGACGGACAAGGTTCCGGCTTCAAATATTTTTTTCATAAACATGTTCAATACTAGTATTAAAATTGGATTTTAGATACTAAATGTGGTACATAAATATGTACTAGTGTGCAGAATCTGCTAATAAGCAGGATACTGACTTCAGTTGAGATTTATATGTGAGTCGGAAATGGGATGAAAGTTGCTGTTTTAACCGTAGATACCTAATTTTAGGAACTACCCTTCGGGTATGTACTTAAATTAGGAAACTGTTATAATATAACTAGTTTAACTAGAAACATTATCTCTATATCAGGCTTTAACCCGTTGCGGGTATACCTTTATATTCTAGAACACCAAAGTGTTTTATTTTATAAAGATGATATTGAGATAAACACATTAGATGTGAATAACAACATTTATATTTTGAAAATAAATAAATCTCAAACATATAACATGACAAACAAATAGCTCAAACTGATTTGATCAGATGAGACTTTTAAGTGGCATTGTTGTCTGGGACACAATTAACAAGACTCGTATATCCACACTTTCGAAGAGTGGATACTAGGACGGATTTGATACTATTCAAATGATGTCTACGAATCTAGTTTGTTAGGCAAAGTGCCTAAAACACCTTTTACTTGGTAAAAGTGCAAGTGTCATCGATCTGCTAGCCCTCGTTCATAGTGACGTAAGTGGGCCCATGTCTAGCTAGGCTAGATGTGGATATGAACACTTCGTAACCTTTACGGATGTGGCATCGCGTTATGGTTATGTGTTTCTCTTGAAACACGATTGGACCGTGATGAAAGTATTAAACATCATGATTGGACCGTGATGAAAATACTTAAGCAATAAGTTTCTCAAATACTTGAAAGAGTATAGTATTCTTTCAATGAGGACTCCTCTCGGAGCACGTCAATTTGACGGTGTGTCCGAACGGAGAAACCGAATTTTGTTGGACATGATAAGGTTAATCATGAGTCGCTCTGAGCTACCATTTCCTTCAAGGGATACGCATTAAATAGTGAAAAACTTATTTTGAATAAGGTTCCATAAAAATTTGTTAGACAGACTTCATATTAGATATGAACAGGAAAGAAACCGGGTTTTCTCATTCCTGAAGATTTGGGTATGCTAGGCATATGTTTGGATGATACCAAACTAGAACCCAAATCGAATAAGTGCCTAATTGTGGGTTATCATAGGGAAACCAAAGTATAGTACTTATACAACTCACTAGAGAACAATGTAATTGTTGCTCACCATGCGGTTTTCCTAAGAGGAATACCAATATGCAGTGGTAAGTGGGAGGAAAGTAAAACTCGATGAAAATCGGAGTAATACTGTTCAAGGCACCGAGTCCTAATGGAACACAAACAGTTCATCAGGGATGAAATTGTACCATAATCTTCGAATACACAAGAACCGCGTAAGTTGGAGAGAGTCAGAAAACAACTTGGGAGGTATGGGTTTCTGATCTCGCCTCATAAAGATGTCAATCTTCTTGAGGAATACGAACTGACTACGTATGAGGAAGTGATACAAGGTATCGACTCCCTATTATGGGAAAGTTCCATGATATCCAAAATGGATTCCATGTGTACCAACCAAGTTTAGACACTGGTTGTTGTACCAAAAGGCATTGTGCCTATTAGTACTATATAAATCTTCAAGGAAGACATACATTGAAGGCAACATACCAACGTACTAAGCTAGGCTTGTAGCGAAAGAAAAGGTATCGTTATCAAAATTGTGTCTATTACGACGAAACCTTTTACCTGTTGCCATGGTTAAATCCATTTGGATAATGCTTGCTGATGCTGCATGTTTCATTTATGAAATATGGCAGCTGAATGCCAAAACCGTTTTCCTTAACGGAGACCTTTTGGAGGATGTTTATAACATCCTAACGATTTTGTCGTACCAAAACGAGCAAACAAGGTTTACATGTTATTCGATCCATTTATGGATTGAGGCAAGCATTGTGTTCTTGGAATTATCGTTTTGATGTAATCATAATGGTATATGATTTAATTCAAAATGAAAATGATTCTTGTGTATATAAGAAGGTTAGTGGGAGCGTACTGACATTGAATGTCCTAAGTAATGATGACATATCATTTCTTGGAAATGATATTCCCATAATACAATCGGTGAAAGCTTGGCTTTCATGAAAATTCTCCGTAGAATTCTTGGGAGAAACAACATTTATTCTAGGAATAAAGATCTACTAGATATATCTAAAGATTGATCGCACTCTCCGAGAACTCGTACATTGAAAAATGTACGCGACCTGGTGTCTCATATTCTTTGAGCATATGGAGTCACAATCAGGCCGATCCAAGTGATAGTCACTGGATTGATGTTAAGAATATATTTAAGTATCTTAGATGAACTATGGATGTTGTCTTGTACTATAGAGAAGGAGAACTTGAAGTGACTGGGTTCACTACTGCAAGTTTCCTAACCGACGAAAACGATTATAAGTCATAATAAAAGGTACTATATAGTTTGAATAACGGATTAGTGAGCTGGAAATCTTCCAAGCAAGATACTGTTACCGAATAAACAACAAAAATGGATTATTGCTGCAGCAGAGGCAGCAATAGAAGCCTTTTGGATCTATAATAATCCTAATTAGATTAGGAGTAGTTCTGTTAGCAGCCGAGTTAGGCTACAGCACAGGCTAAAGAATTAATGGTCTCATCAACGATCCAGATATAAACTTCAATTATTCATCTGATTCGTTCGGATCATACATCTTGGTGATGTGATGATCAAATAAATCGCATCAGATGATAACACAGCAAATCTGCTGACGAAAACATTTACTCAGCAGAAGTTTGAGCGAACCGTACATAGTTCAGGTGTAGGACACTTGAGTGATTGGCTATAGGCCAAGTGGGAGATTGTTGGACAATTATGACCCATAGCATCACTATTTGTACAGATCATGGTGTTGTTGTACAAATTAACTATGTGACAAAGGAAATTGCCCTTTTATCATTTGTAATTAGATTACCAAGATGTATAATTGATAGAAGGTCCATATGATTAGTTCTGGATTGAGATGATATGAGACAATATCAATCCACGAAGGTTTAATCATTAAATATCCTTAGTCAGAGTATTATCGAGATTGGACATCGATAATGCATAAAAGACTAGCATTATAATTGTGCACGTTGTGGGAGCATAACGACATAAATCTCATATATTTGTGTGTAGGATACTCATACAAGTGTAATAGGAGGTTGTGTTTACCGATGGTACGAAAACAGCTTCTCTCTGGATAGGCCCTCGGAATTCCATTGGTAGTATGACTATGTGTCTATGGAAGTCCGAATCAGGGTAGGTGTATTTGGTCTTAACCTGAGACTTGCACCGCTAATACTTGCGACAATCAATATACTTTGGTTTTGGTCGTCCAGGGCTTTAACAGGTTCTGTGTACGCCTCTTCTGGGTATATTGAGAATCGTAGTGTATTGGGTGTGATGTCAAGACAGAAGTATCACTCCAGTCATAGTGGAGATGATGATCACGTAGGATACAGAACTGGTGCTCTTATGTATTGCAGTCATCGGGATAATATGACTAGGTCATGATTATCTGATTATAGATACTAGTTACCAGAGACCTGATATGTACTTCGTATGGGGCAGACACAATTCCAGCCTCAGGCCTTGCATGTGACATCCGATCATGGATCGCAATACGCAATACTACGTATACTACGCCTGATATAGATCATATATTCCTTTAAGGATATTTCTGGAGAATTGGGTATGCACGGTGCTTTGCTAGAAGCCAACCATGTCTTGTAAATCGGTAAAAACGTAGTACTAGGTACGTACGTGTTCTGATAGTCCGACGACCGAATTTACTACCAATATATCCGGGGATCTCATGGGTCGCTACCCGAAGATTCACCGATGACGTATGACTCGCACTTTATTAATCAGGGATTAATTAAAAGAGAGAGAAAATTAATCTAGGATTAATTACGGAGATATTTTATCTGGGATAAAATATCATTTAAAGAGAGAGAACGATTAATTTGGAATTAATCGATAAAATAATATATTCGATATATTATACGAAATTGGATTTCGACGCGGAATTAAAATTAGATTTTAATTCGGGCGAACGAGTTAATTTAGAATTAATTCGCTAGCGACGTGAATAGTAATTTTACTAGGCAAAATTATTTAATTGAATTTGATTTAATTACGTCGCAAGGGAAAATTCGTTAATTCGGAATTAGCGAACCCGAGCCCGGGAGTGTTTGCGGGCCCACTCATATTTCGAATTCAAGTGCGGCCCACAAGTCACATCAAGTGTTAAATCACTAGTTAATCAAGTGATGGATGTCTTGTCACTTTGAGTGATTGACAACTAGTCACTATTCATGATTGATGTTGGTGGTTGAAAGGCTTTATTACCTTATGACTTTTTTACTTTGATTTTGGTATTAGTTTTTTGAAAACCAAAACCAATTCATTCTCTCCTTCATCTCTCTTCTACCTCACGGCCAAGGGCCAAACTCTCTCTAATTTCTTGGCAATTGCCGAGAACAAAGAAGAACAAGGGAAAGATTTGCGGCAAATTTTTCCGAGTGCTAGCACACATTAAGAGTCTTCCGAAGGTGATAGGGAAACCCACCCGTGGGCATGGAATGCACACCAAGCTTGGAGCTTGAAGGACCAAAAAATTGGAGCACAAAATGGAGCATAGCCGTGAGCCTCTTGGAGTTAAAGCTTGAAGTTTTTGTTGTTCCTCGCATCGCAAAAGCCTATCAATGTAAGTATGATTCCGCCATACTTCTTATTGTATTCGCACCTGTTTCATTGCTTGAAATCTATCTTGGGACTAATCTAGAAACCCAATAGGGGGTAGCCATAATTGGAACTTAATCTTAAAAATCCAGGTAATTTGGTTGACATAGACATATGGTTCAATTGGATTATACTGGGTATTTGTATCTGACCACCGACAGAGGCTTTTGCATAATTTCATGTTCCAGGTTAGTAAACCGACATATTACACAAACATGAAATAAACATTTCATCTTTAAAAAATATATTGGAAGAAATCACAACCCTATATAGTTTTATAAATTTGAATTTTCCTCAACCTACTTTCGCGCAATTTTATTTACTTGTTTTTAAGTTTAAAGTCATCACCCAGTCAATCAATCAATCTGTTAGATACTAGTAATCATTTGGCCTAATAAAATTATTAGCTTAGGTATTAAGTCCTCGTGGGATCGATACTTTTTATACTACTTGAACGATACGTGCGCTTGCGTTATACGCGTGTGATTACGCCGGTCAAGTTTTTGGCACCGTTGCCGGGGACTTATTTATCTTTCACTATTAGTTTTGAGGTTAGATACATTTACTTGTATCAAATTTTCTATTTTCTTATTATTTCTGTTTTCTTGTGTTTCAGGTTCTCAGACACTACATGAGACGAACTAGAAGCTTTGAACTCTGACCGCTTGACCCAAAAATTGAAAGAACCATCCGACATTGAGAAGGGAAATGCGTGTGACTGGTGTGTAATCACACACGTATAACGCAAGTGCACATATCGTTCAAGTAGTATAAAAAGTATCAATCCCACGAGGACTTAATACCTAATCTATTAATTTTATGAGGTCAAATGATTACTAGTATCTAACAGGTTGTGTGATTGATTTGAAATGGTCATGATTCTAAATTTAAATACAAGTAAATATAATTGCACGAAAGTAGGTTTAAGAGAATTCAATATTAAGAAACTATCTAGGGTTGTGAATCTTTCTAATATCTTTTAAAAGATGAAGTGGTTATTTCATGTTTGCGCAATATATTGGTTTACTAACCTGGAACACTAAATTATGTGAAAGCCTCTATCGATGGTCAGACGCAAATACCCAGTATAACCCAATTGAACCATATGTCTATGTCAACCAAATTACATGGATTCATTAAGTTTAAGTTCCAATTATGGCTACCCCCGCCAGACAGGTATATGTCTATCCTGTAAGGAAATATATTAAAGAGTTATCTATCCTCAAGGAAGATCGTGGGCTATTAAGTCTAAGGCTAAAACCTAAAATTCCTTTGTCAAGTTTATTTTAGATTTACCAGATCAATCTTATTAGTGGCCAATTGACAAGACGCATTAAGCTTAAGATTTAATAAGTAAACCTTTAAATTACCCAAACTATAAAATAACCCATTATAAACCGGTGATATTAGAAGTCATCACAACCCTATATAACTAATTTAGTTACGACACATAATTAGGGCTAGTAAAAACTTAAAAGTAAAAGACATAAAGTAAAAATGCTGAAAAGTAATTGCGGTAAAGTAAAGGCTGAAAAGTAAATTACAATAAAATAAAATGCTAAGGTAGAATGATCAACTTTTACTATTTACTATTTAGATATCTCCCTTAATATAATATATTAACTTGTGATTATTTTACCAACCAGCCATATAGGCGGTAACCTGATTAAGTCAAATTAAGTCCGACCAGCCATAAAGGCGGTATCAAAATTTATCCATGAACCTGCCATATAGGCGCTAAGAATATTTAATTACCAACCGACCAATATAGCGGTATCCTCATTAAGTCAAATTTTAAATAGTGAATATATTATATTTAAGGGAGATTAATCTAAATAGCAATAGTAAAAGAATTACCTTTCACCCTAGCAGGGGGAATTTACCTCCTTATGGTTGAATAGTAAAAACTATAAAAGTAAAGAAAGTAAATTACTATTATTACAAAACGTAATCAAAATTAATTACAAAACTAAAATTTAAAAGAAACTAGATAGAAAACTCGCTATTTACATCAGAGAATTCAGAGAGGAATATACATCTAAAATTGAAATTTCGAGCTCTATTTATAGGCGTCAATAAATGCCACGCGTCGCGACACACACGTTTCTTCTTGCGTCGCGACGCTATGACGTGTCGCTCTCTGATTGGCCGGTTCAGATTCTTATCTACTGACGTGGCGATTGCCGATAATTAATTCAATAATTGTGCTGACATTGCAGTGACGTGGCGCTGACGTGAAGCTGATGTAGCGAAAGGGATTTTCGGCACCGTAGGATGATGACACGTGGCACGTTGTGATTGGCTGATGATGATGTGGCGACGATGTGGCACTTTAACTCGGTCAACCGGTGATGTGGACAATGACATGGCTGACACGTGGAGTGACACATGGCGACATGTGGCAATGGCGATTGTCGGCACCGTAGGATGATGACACGTGGCACGGCGCACGTTAGCAGATCGGCTGTGATGTTGACACGTGGCAGACGCAAGTTAGCAAAGTCAAACTTCTCAGATTCTGACACGTGACCCAGCGCACGTTAGCATGCAGCGGTGCACGTTAAGCGTCACGACGCAGCCTGCGCATCGCGACGCGCCAAATGACCAAAATGCCCTTTTGTCAGTTTTTCACTGTTTTGGCCCCAAATCACCTCCATAATGTCCTGAAACTTTATTTATCTACAAAATAACACAAAACACATCAAAATATTCACAAAACTCAAGAAACTGTACAAAATATTAGGTTAAATGAGTGGGAAATAATGATAGATTTACCACTCATCACACCCCCAAACCTAACATTTTTCTAGTCCTCGAGCAAAACACAAAATAAAATAACATAATTGAATTTAACTAAGCCACTTTCGTAAGGATCACGATTGCATTTAGCTTATGCAACAAGCCTTTAAACCCCTAGGTATCCCTAGTGGACGAGTTGTATCTCGTGAGGGTTTACAGCGATGATACCCACAAATATTTTACAAAAGTAAAAAGGTAGTGAAACTAATGCACACAAAAGAAAAAAGACAAGAGAAAAAAGAATAAAGAAGTTAGTGACTAATCAGATGAAACTTCTACTACAAGTTACTAGTTGTTTTTTTTCTTTATAAATTAAAGAATAAGTATATTCTCCAATTATATTTACCATTCACCATATACACAGCCAATAAAATATTAAACAACTCATTTTTGCCCACAACAGTCACAAGTGCAGTTGATAAGAGAGAAATATTTTTGTCATAAAGTTTTATCAGCATTCACACCTTTTTATAGCAATGGAATAATTTTTCTCTTTTTTCTTATTTTTTCTTTGATTTTTGATTTTTTTTTATTTATATACAATATCTTCCATCTATGTAGCGAGTTTTGGGTCGGTGGCTCCCAAACCAGTTGGCTTTAGGGCACCAGATGTTAAGACACCCCTACGGACTTAATTACTCAGACTTCAGATATATATATTTTTACAGCATCTTTGATCTATGTAGCGAGCTTTGGGCTAGTGACTCCCAAACCAGTGTGCTTTAGGGCACTAGGTGTTAAAACACCCTTACAGACTTAATAACTCGGATCTTAGACGGTTTTTTTTTACTCCATTGCTTTTTGAGATGCTTCCTCCAATTAAACTAGAGCACTGAATATTATAAACTTTTAAATTATAGCTCATGTCGGTATGTTACCATGCATGTTGATAATACATGCCAACTGAGTATATGAAGATCCATTTTAGTCAATTTTATGGAGAATTTACAAATTAAATAATTCAAAAGGAAATAAACAAAAATTAACTTGTTTCGAAATAGGTTTGAGATACGTCTCAGGAATGGGAACTCCTTACTCAGCTATCTCTTACCAATTTCACCTTTTTAGTCAAAATAAAAACAAAAACGCAAAATATTTTTGTAATTTTTGAAAAAATTTCAATTTTTTTGTATTTTTCGAAAACTTTTGGACTAAAAATAAAAATAACACACAACTAAAAACAAGATACTGATCAACTAATTCCCTCCCCCAAACCTAAATGAGACATTGTCCCCAATGTCTTAAATAGTAGAAGAAGAGTTTAGAAGATAGTACCTAGTTAACTGAAATTCTATACGAAAAGTTAAAGGTTAAGATCCAGATTAATCCGACGACTCTTACCACGATCGTCCTCAGACCAATTTGTGGTTCATAGGCTAAGATTTGGTCAATTAGATCCGGAGCAGTTCTGGCAGTGAAGAGTAGTTCTTTTAAAGGTTTTGACACGAACCCATTTCTCCGGGCATCATCAAGAAAAACATAAAGAAAATCATAAAATCCTTCAACGTTGTACAGTCCAAGCAGTTTCTGGTGTATGTTTAGGTTCGTCCAAGATAACACTGTAAAAATTTCCTCCAATGTACCCAAGCCACCTGGCAAAGGAATAAATGCATCAGCACGGTTAATCATTTCTACCAGTCGTTCAGACATACATGGCATGATCAGTTTTTCTCCGTTTGATGGTCCAATAAGATTTGCCTCCGCCAAGGGTTTTGGGATGATTCCAAAAACATGACTGCCTCCCTCCTGTACAACTTTTGAAACGATCCTCATAAGTCCAAGATTTCCTCCGCCATATACTAAATGCATATTCCTTGCAGCTAAGACTCGACCCAATTCTTGCGCTGCTTCTACGTATTGTGGCTTAACACCAACACTAGTACCCCAAAACACACAGATGTTTTCAACTCGTCTTCTTGAAGTGGCTTCCATGTTTTACTTTGGATGTCTTCAAAAGTGCAATGATGAGTTGAATTTATAACACCTGAAAAGGGTGAGTAAAATAATAGCATTGGTACCTGCCAAATGACAATTATTAGTTTAACAGTAAAATAAATCGTGATAGTCAAAAAGGTCTGGATCCTGTTGGAGAAAATAAAAGAAAACAACAAAACAAATTACAATTATTAGGAAAAGATAATGAGATATAATATTTACAATAATTTACAGTTTGATTGACGTCTATGCATCAGGGACAAGCTTCTCATCCAATTTTCTTATAAATTGGCAAACAGGGTCTTTTTGAGTCAGAATCCCGAGAATTAACTGTTGTCTTTCTTTTTGAAATTGTGCATATAACACACGAATTTCGTGATACACATATCCACTGGGATGCGTATAAAGAGTTTTAGATATATCATCCAAAGACTCCTTACTCAATCCATCCCTAATGAAATTAATCTTATCTTCGCGGTTATCACATCATTCTTAAAGAACGACAACGAGTATCACAAAACATACGAGCACATTTATAACAAACACACATTCTTTTGGCTCTTCTTTTTTTAGCATAGGTGCTCCTTCATAAACCAAGCAGATGTGAAATAAAAGAGTCAGAAGACTCACCTGCCAATCTGGCCCGTGCTTCAATAATCCAACGAATATCAGTAGGAATACCTTTGATCATCAGTAATCTCTTATGTTCCAAGTGAGCTTTGTAGAATTTCATCAGATATTTTTGAGGGAGAGAGGGAAATTGTTTGTGAAGATTTGCGAGAGCTTCTTCCATCTTGAAATGAATTAACATGCGAAAACTAAACACACAAAATGAAATCACACCAAATCACAATATATACAAAAATTATATAGGTTGCCTCCATGCAAGTGCTAAGTTTAAAGTCGTCAGCTAGACGTGACTTCTCGAATGTTAAGCTACATCTGAAAGTGCAACACTTTCTTTTTGTCGCTCAAATGATTCTCCCCAGTAGTGCTTAACACGCTTGTTTTTAACCTTGAATGTTTTGTTGGAGTCGGGATCATGTACCTCAACGGCTCTATCTAGTAAAACCTTGGTGATCACAAATGGACCTGACCACCGTGATTTTGGCTTCCATGGGAAGAATTTCACCCTTGATTTGTTTAACAGTACCTTCTGCCCTGATTCCAGTTGTATGCGCACTAGCTTCTCATCATGTCTTTTTCTCGCATTTTCTTTGTACAATTTGGCATCCTCAAAAGGCTGATTGTGAAATTCCTCCAATTCATTGAGCTGGTGGAACTTTTCACTTCTGTTGCTTGTAGTGCAAGAATTGGCTTTTTCAGTGCAAAAGACGCTTCATCTTCAGGCTCCACAAGCAATTGACATGTTTTAAGTTTGTCACTAGAACTTTGCATTGCATTGGAGTTCTGAATGGTACTGTGTATCACATCAAGTCTCAAACATTCCTCATTCTTTTCATCATCTGGGAAATTCATAGCCTTGAAAATATTGAATGTTACTTCTTGGTCCTGTACCATCATGGTTAATTCTCTTTTTTGTACATCAATAATGGTTCGACCTGTAGCCAAGAACGGTCTGCCAAGGATGATTGGCACGTCTGTGTCTTCCTCCATATCAAGGACAATAAAATCTTCTGGGAAAATGAATTTGTCAACCTTGACCAGTACATCCTCAACTATGCCTCTTGGAAATACGAGCGTTCTATCAGCAAGTTGTAGAGAGACTGAAGTTGGCACTGTTTCTCCAATCTGCAGTTTCCTTAAAATAGAAAAAGGCATCAAGTTAACACTTGCACCTAAATCACATAAAGCCTTACCAAAGTTATGTTCTCATATGATGCAAGGAATGGTGAAACTGCCAGGATCTTTCAACTTTGGGGGAAGCTTCCTCTGAATGATGGCACTGCATTCTTCTGTCAATGCTATTGTCTCGTAATCTCCCAATCTCCGTTTTCGTGAAAGAATGTCTTTCAAGGAACCAAATCCAAGAAACCGAGGGAAGGAATAATGTCAAGCCATTACCTTGAAAAACGGCACTGAGATCAACAAAGATGTTGGAATCAAGGCAACTATTGAAGAAATTCCAAAAGATGCAGTCCCACAGATGGAGGAAAAATAACAAATCAGTCCACCTCCACCTTTTCCACAACGGCTTCGGAAAAACAAGCTGGACAAGCAACACTATCAACATTCCATTCACAGAAGCCTTAGAAGAACTGCCCAGCTATGTCAAATTCATGAAAGACATTCTTTCACGAAAATGAAGATTGGGAGATTACGAGACAGTAGCATTGACGGAAGAGTGCAATGCCATTATTCAGAGGAAACTTCCCCCGAAGTTGAAAGATCCTGGCAGTTTCATTGTCCCATGCACCATTGGAGAACATTGTATCGGTAAGTCTTTATGTGACTTTGGTGCAAGTGTTAATTTGATGCCTTTTTCTATTTACAGGAAACTGCAAATTAGAGAAGCAATGCCTACCTCAGTCTCGCTGCAACTTGCTGATCGAACACTCGCATTTCCCAGAGGAGTGGTTGAAGATGTGCTGGTCAAAGTTGATAAACTCATTCTCCCAGCAGATTTCATTATCCTTGACATGGAGGAATACAGAGATGTTCCTATCATTCTTGGGAGACCATTCTTGGCTACAGGTAGTAACTATGATTGATGTGCAAAAAAGAGAACTAACCATGAAAGTGCAGGACCAAGAAGTTACCTTCAATGTTTTCAAAGCCATGAAATTCCCAAGTGATGAAAATGAGGAAGAATGTTTCAGAATTGATGTTGTTGATAGTATCGTTCAGGATACTGATACAACTCCCACGGAAAAACTTGAAGCTTGCATCACCAACATGATTGACAGTGAGCTAGACGCTGAAATCCTGGAATGTATCAACTATCTTGAAAATCCATTTCGGTTCAAATCAACACTACCAGTTGAAAGTCTGGAACTCCCGAAGAAGGAGCGAATCAAGCCCTCAATTGAAGAACCACCACAGCTGGAGCTGAAGCTACTTCTGAGCCACCTCAGGAATGCATTCCTTGGAAACTCATCTGAATTACCTGTAATTATTTCTTCTTCACTAACATTGGAGCAAGAAGAAAAGTTGCTGAGAGTGTTACGAGAACAAAAAAGAGCCATTGGCTGGACTATAGCAGACATTCGAGACATTAGTCCATCATTTTACATGCACAAGATTCTGATGAATGATGAGTACAAACCCACAGTGGAGCATCAACGGAGACTCAATCTAATCATAAAGGAAGTCGTGAAGAAAGAAATCGTCAAATAGTTGGATGCTCGTATCATTTATCCCATCTCAGACAGCACTTGGGTGAGTCCTATGCAGTGTGTACCGAAAAAATGAGGAATAACTGTAGTCAGAAATGAAAAGAACGAGCTAATTCCAACGAGAACTGTGACTAGATGGAGAGTTTATATGGACTATCGGAAACTGAACAAAGCAACAAGGAAATACCATTTTCCGCTGCCATTCATTGATCAGATGCTAGACATACTGGCGGGACATGAGTTCTATTGCTTTCTGGACGGATATTCGGGGTACAATCAGATTGCCATTGCCCCAGAAGATCAGGAGAAAACCATTTTTACATGTCCGTATGGTACTTTTGCATTCCGCAGGATGCCATTTTGACTATGTAATGCTCTTGCCACATTCCAACGTTGCATGATGGCCATTTTCTCATATATGCTGGAACAGAGTATGGAGGTTTTTATGGATGATTTCTCTATGTTTGGAGACTCTTTTGACCACTGCTTACAAAATCTGGAACATGTATTACAAAGATGCGAAGATACCAACCTTGTACTCAACTGGGAGAAATGCCACTCCATGGTGTAGGAAGGCATCATCCTAGAACATCATATCTCACAAAAGGGAATCGAGGTAGACAAAGAAAAGATTGAAACAATTGAAAAACTACCTCCACCAACATCATTCAAAGGGATTCAGAGCTTTCTCGGACATGCAGGTTTTTACAGGAGATTTATCAAAGACTTCTAAAAGATTGCTAAACCTCTGACAATATTTTGGAGAAGGATCTATCTTTCAAATTCACCAAAGAATGCCATGAAGCTTTTGAGATCCTAAAATAGAAGCTGGTTTCTGCTCCTATCATTGTAGCACTTGACTGGACCCTTCCATTTGAGGTAATGTGTGACGCTAGTGATTTTACTGTAGGTGCAGTTTTGGGACAACGCAAAGTAAAGATTTTCCACACCATTTACTACTCCAGCAGACCATTGAATGAAGCTCAACTCAACTACACAACCACTGAAAAGAAGTTTTGTGTACGCTTTTGACAAATTTCGCTCCTATCTACTAGGTCCCAAAGTGGTGGTCTACACAGATCATTCAGCAATCAAACACTTGATCACGAAGAAAGATGCCAAACCTAGATTGATCCGTTGGATACTTCTTCTACAAGAATTTGACGTGGAGATCAGAGGTAGGAAAGAGACAGAAAACCAGGTGGCAGATCATTTATCGAGGCTTGAGAATGGAGAAACAGCTGGCAAAGAACTGACAATCAAAGAAACTTTTCCAGATGAATAGATGTTTTCCATGAAACAGCATGATGCTCCTTGGTATGCTGATTATGTCAATTACATAGTGTCAGGAAAATGGCCGTTGGAATGGACAACTCAGCAACGAAAAAATTCTTCAAATAAGTCAATCACTATGTTTGGGATGAGCCGTACCTGTTTAAACGATGTGCTGATCAATTATTGAGACGATGTGTTCCACATGAGGAGGTCAATAGTGTTCTTCAACATTTTCATTCATCACCATATGGCGGACACTTCAGCGGAAACAAAACTGTAGCCAAAGTCCTACAATTAGGTTTGTTCTGGCCCACTCTTTTTAAAGATGCTTACTTGTTTTCTCTTCAATGTGACAGGTGCCAGAGAACAGGAAATATTTCAAGGAGAAATGAAGGACCTCTGTAAAAACATTATGGAAGTGGAGATATTCGATGTGTGGGGTATTGATTTTATGGGACCCTTTGTGCCATCATACGGAAACCTAAACATATTGGTTGATGTAGACTATGTCTCCAAATGGGTTGAAGCAATCACATTGCCATCAAACGATTCAAAAGTGGTGATCAAATTACTTAAAAAGAATCTTTTCACTCGCTTCGGAACACCTCGGGCTATTATCAGTGATGGTGGCACACATTTCTGTAACAAATATTTTGATGCGCTCCTATCCAAATACGGAGTTACTCATAAAATTTCCATTGCCTACCATCCTCAGTCAAATGGACAGGTTGAAGTTTCAAATAGGGAGATCAAAAGAATCTTGGAAAGAACCGTCGGATCAACAAGGAGGGACTGGTCTACAAAAATGGATGACGTATTATGGGCATATCTGACAGCTTACAAGACACCCATTGGTATGTCCCCATATCGGATGGTGTTTGGGAAAGCATGCCATCTGCCTGTTGAGCTTGAACACAAGGCGTACTGGGCACTGAAGAAGTTGAATCTTGATCAACAAGCTACAGGAGAGAAATGACTTCACCAACTCAACGAATTGGAGGAATTTCACCTACACGCTTATGAGAATGCCAGATTATACAAGGAAAAGACCAAGAAAGGGCATGACCAAAAAATAGTGCGCAGTTAACTAGAACCAAGGCAGCATGTGTTGTTGTACAATTCAAGGTTAAAACTTTTCCCTGGAAAGTTGAAATCAAGGTGGTTAGGTCCATTTGTGATCACTCAGGTTTTACCATATGGAGATATTGAGTTACTGGATCCCAACACAAACGAAACATTCAAGGTTAACAGTCAGCGTGTCAAGTACTACTAGGGAGAATCATTTGAGCGATAAAAAGAAAGTGTCACACTTTCAGATCCAGCCTAACGTTCGAGAAGTCACGTCTAGCTGACGAAGTTAAACTTAGTGCTCGCAGGGAGGCAACCCATGAAATTTGTGTATATATTATGATCTGGTGTGTTTTATTTTTGTGTGTTTAATTTTTGAAGGTAAAGTCATTTCACGATGGAATAAGCTCTCGCAAATCTTCACAAGCAATTCCATTCTCTCCCTCAAAAATCTCTAATGAAAGTCTACAAAGCTCGCTTGGAACGAATGAGACTACTGATGATTAAAGGTATTCCTACTGATATTTGTTGGATTATTGAAGCACGGGTCCGATTGGCAGGTGAGTCCTCTGACTCTTTTATTTCACATCTGTCTGGTTTAGGAAGAAGCATCAATGCAAAAAAATAGAAGAGCTAAAAGAATGGGTGTATGCTATAAATGTGCTCGCATGTTTTGTGATACTCGTTGTCGTTCTTTAGGAATGGTGTCTGATAACCATGAAGATAAAATTAATTTCATTAGGGATGGCTTGAGTAAGGAGTCTTTGGATGACATATCTAAAACTCTTGAGATGCATCCTAGTGGATATGTGTATCACGAAATTCGTGTGTTATATACACAATTCCAAAGAGAAAGACAACAGTTAAGTCTCAGGAATCTGCCTCAAAAAGACCCTGTTTGCCAATTTTTAAGAAAATTGGATGGGAAGCTTGTCCCTGACGCATAGACGTCAATCAAGCCGTAAATTATTGTAAATATTATATCTCATTGTATTTTCCTAATAATTGTGATTTGTTTTGTTGTTTTCTTTTATTTTCTCCGATAGGATCCAAACTTTTTTTTTTGACATTTCATGATTTACTGTTTTGCTACTAATCGTTCTTTGGAAGATACTAGTGTTATTATTACTCACCCTTTTTCAGGTGTTATAAATTCAACTCATCTTTGCACTTTTGAAGGCATCCAGATTTGAGAAAAGAAACATACATAAAATAGAAGCTAATTCAAAAAGAAGAGTTGAAAACATCTGTGTGTTTTGTGGTACTAACCCACAATATAGCAGGAGCACAAGAATTGGGACGAGTAATAGCTGAGAAGAATATGCACCTAGTATATGGCGGAGGCAGTCTTGGACTAATGGTGATCGTTTCAAAGGCCGTACATGATGAAGGCAGTCAAGTTCTAGGAATCATCCCAAAACCCTTGGCAGAGGCAGATCTTATAGGACCATCAAATGGAGAAGAACCGATCGTGCCAGGTATGTCTGAACGACTGGTGGAAATGATTAACTGTGCTGATGCTTTTATTGCTTTGCCATGTTGTTTGGGTACGTTGGAGGAGATTTTTACAGTGGTATATTGGGCGAACTTGAACATACATCAGAAACCAATTGGATTGATCAACGCATAAGGATTTTATGATTTTCTTTGTGTATCTCTTGATGATGACCGGAGAAATGGATTTGTGTCAAAACCTTTAAAAGAACTATTCTTCACTGCCAGAACTACCCATGATTTAATTGACCAAATCTTAGCCTATGAACCACAAATTGACCCTATCATTTCCTAGATAAAATGGTTCGATGATGATCATGGTAAGAAGCGTCGGATAAATCTAGATCTTAACCTTTAAATTTCCCATTTAGATGTAGAATTTCAACTAACCATGTATTATCTTCTAAACTCCTCTTCTATTATTTAAGACATTGGGGACAATGTCTCATTTAGGTTTGAGGGTGGGGAATAGTTGATTAGTATCTTGTTTGTATTTTGTTTTTATTTTTACTCCAAAATTTTTCGAAAAATACAAAAAATTGAAAAATTTTACAAAAAGAAAATTTTATTTTGTGTTTTTAATTTGATTAATCGGGTGAAATTGGTGTGAGATAGATGTGTAAGGAGTTTCCAATCCTGAGACGTATCTCAAACCTATTTCGGAACAAGTTAATTTTTTGTTTATTTCCTTTTGAATTATTTAATTTGTGAATTCTCCATAAAATTAACTAAAAATGGATCTTCATATGCTCAGTTGACAGTTATTATTAATGTGAATGGTAATATACGGACATGAGCTGTAATTGAAAAGCTTGTAATATTTACTGCTCTAGTTTAATTGGAGGAAGCATCTATGAAAAGCGATGGGATAAAAAAAACGTCTGAGATACGAGTTATTAAGTCTGTAAGGGTGTCTTAACACCTAGTGCCCTAAAGCCAACTGGTTTGGGAGTCACTGGCCCAAAGCTCACTACATGGATCAAGGATATTGCAAAAATATATATATCTAAAGTCTGAGTAATTAAGTTCGTAGGGGTGTCTTAACACCTAGTGCTCTAAAGCCAACTGGTTTGGGAGTCATTGACCCAAAGCTCGCTACAAAGACAAAAGATATTTTATATAAAAAAAAAATCAAAAAGAAAGAAAAAAATAAGAAAAAAAATCAGAAAATATTCCATTGCTCCAAAAAGGTGTGAATTCTAATAAAACTTTAGGACAAAAATAGTACTCTCTTCTCAACTGCACTTGTGACTATTGTGGGCAAAATGAGTTGATTAATATTTTTTTGGCTGTGTATATGTAGAATGGTAAATACAATCAGAGAATTTATTTATTCGGTAATTTAGAAAGAAAGAAAACAACTAGTAACTTGGAGTAGAAGTTTCACCTGATTAGTCACTAACTTCTTTATTCTCTTTTCTCTTGTCTTTTTGTTTTTGTGTTCATTAGTTTTATTATCCTTTTACTTTTGTAAAATGTTTGTGGGTATCATTGCTGTAAACCTTCACGAGACTACAACTAATCCACTAGGGACACCTAGGGGTTTAAAGGCTTGTTGCATACGCTAAATGCAACTGTGATCCCTACAAAAGTGGCTTAGTTTAATTTTAGTTTAAAGATGTTTATATTATTTTGTGTTTTGCTCGAGGACTAGCAAATTGTTAGGTTTAGGGGTGTGATGAGTGGTAAATGTATCACTATTTTCCACTCATTTGACCTAATATTTTGTATAGATTCTTGAATTTTGTGAATATTTTGATGTGTTTTGTGTTATTTTGTAGATAAATAAAGTTTCAGGACATTCTGGAAGTGATTTGGGGACAAAACAGTAAAAAACAGCCAAAAGGGCAAAATCATCATTTCACACGTCGCGACACGCTCAACGCGTCGCAATGCCTAACGTGCGCCGGAAGCTGCTAATATACGCCGGTGACACATGTCAGAATCTGAGAAGTTTGACTTGCTACATGCGTCGTGCCTATGTCAACATCACAGCCGATCCGTTAATGTGCACCATGCCACGTGTCACAATCCTATGGTGCCGATAATCCACATCGCCATGTGCCGCAACGTCATCGCCACATCAGCACAATTATTGAGTTAATCATCGAAAATGCCACGTCAGTAGATGAGAATCTGAAGCAGCCAATCAGCGACTGACACATGGTAATGTCGCGATGCAATAACAATTCACGCGTCGCGACGCGTGATGCTTATGGACGCCTATAAATTCATCTCAAAATTTCAGTTTCAGATGTACCTTCCTCTCTGAATTCTCTTCCGTAAATAAGGAGTTTGTTTCTAGTTTTTTTTTAAATTTCAGTTATGTAATTAATGTTATTTACTTTCTGTAATAGTAATTTACTTTCTTTACTTTTTCAGTTTTTACTATTCAGCTATGAGGAGGTAACTTCCCCCTGCTATGGTGAAAGGTAAAACTTTTATTACTGCTATTTAGATTAATCTCCCTTAATTATAATATATTCACTATTGAAAATTTGACTTAACAAGGATACCGCTATATTGGTCGGTTGGTAATTAATTATAAATTGGTTTTAACCTGACTAAGCATGGATACCGCCTGGTTGGTCGGTTGGTAATTACCTCCTATATGGTTGGTTTATGGACAAATAATGATGCCACATTTATGGTCGGTTGGACTTAATTTGAGTTAATCAGGTTACCGCCTATATGGCTGGTTGGTAATATCACACAAGTTAATATATTATATTAAGGGAGATATCTAAAATAATAGTGATAAAAGTATATCCTCTAGCCTTATCATTTTCTTTTATTGTAATTTTCTTTATTTACTTTTCAGTATTTTACTTTATGTCTTTTATTTTATTTAAGTTTTTACTAGCCCTAGTTATGTGTCGTAACTAAGTTAGTTATCTAGGGTTGTGATGAATTCCAATATCACCGGTTTATAAGGGGTTATTTTATAGTTTGGGTAATATAAAAGTTTACTTATTAAGTCTTAAGCTTAATGCTTCTTGTTAACTGGCCATTAATAAGATTGATCTGGTAAACTTAAAATAAACTTGACAAAGGAATTTTAGGTTTTAGCCTTAGACTTAATAGCCAACGATCTTCCTTGGGGATAGATAACCCTTTAATAGATTTCCTTAGAGGATAGACATATGTCTGTCGGGTGGGGGTAGCCATAATTGGAACTTAATCTTATTAAATCTAGGTAATTTGGTTGACATAGACATATGGTTCAATTGGATTATACTGGGTATTTGCATCTGACCATAGACAGAGGATTTTGCATAATTTCATGTTCCAGGTTAGTAAGCCGACATATTACACAAACATGAAATAACCACTTCATCTTTAAAAAGATATTGGAAGAAATCAAAACCCTGGATAGTTTTATAAATTTGAATTTTCCTTAACCTACTTTCGCACAATTTTATTTACTTGTTTTTAAGTTTAAAGTCATCACCCAGTCAATCAATCAATCTGTTAGATACTAGTAATCATTTGGCCTCATAAAATTATTAGTTTAGGTATTAAGTCCTCGTGGGATCGATACTTTTTATACTACTTGAACGATACGTGCACTTTCATTATACGCGTGTGATTACGCCGGTCACCTTCTACCTAGTATATATGAAGCTTCACCATATATTTCATGGAGAAGTTCTTGCAAATATAGGCTTTCATACTTTGCATCATCCCTATATCATTTTTTATGGTAAAAATGTCATCTACATACAAGACTGGAAAATTGTCATGCTCTCACTCACTTTCTTATAAACATATGGTTCTTCCTTGTTCTTGATGAATCCAGATAATCTAATTGTCTCATCAAAATGACGATTCTAGCTTCAGGAAGCCTGTTTAAGTCCTTAAATAGACTTTTGGGGCTTACAAACTAAGTTTGAAGTCTCACTGGATACGAAACCCCCTGGTTGTTCTATATAGATATCATTTTCTAGGAATCCATTTAGGTAAGCAGTTTTCACATCCATCTTCCATATCTCATAGTCGTGATATGCAGCAATGGCTAAAAGAATCCTAATGGATTTTAGCATGGCTACTAGTGAAAAGTTTCCTCATAGTCAATCCCATGACGTTGAGTGTAACATTTCGATACTAGTCGGACCTTAAAGATTCCAACCATTTCATCGGTCCTCGCTTCATTTTGTAAACCCATTTACAACCAATAGGTTTAACTCCTACATGAAGTTCAACTAAGTCCCAGACATGATTGACATGCATTGAATCCATTTCGGATTTCATGGCTTCCTGCCATTTTCCCGAATCGATATCCAATATCGCTTCTTTATACGTAGTCGGATCTGTTTCCTCCAATAGGAGAACTGTTGGACAATTATGACCCATAGCATCACTATTTGTAAAAGACATTTTGGTTTTTGTACAAATTAACTATGTGACAAAGGAAATTGCTATTTTATCATTTTATAATTAGATTACTTGAATATATATAAATGATAAAAGTTCTTATGATTAGTTCCGGATTAATAAGATATGAGACAATATCAATCCACGAACGGTTTAATCATTAAATATCTCTAGTCGTAGTATTATCGAGATTGGACATCGATAATGCGGAATAGACTAGTATTGAACTTGTACGCGTTATGGAAGCTTAATGGCATAGTTCTCATATATTTAAGTATTGGATACTTATGCAAGTGTGATAGGAGGTTCTGTTAATCGTTAGATCGGGAACAGTTTTGCTCTAGATAGACCCATCGGAATCCCATTGGTAGTATGACTATGTGTCTATGGGAATCTGCATCAGGGTAGGTGTATGTGGTCTTAACCTGAGACTTGCATCGCTAATACTTGCGACAATCAGTACGTTTTGGTTTTGGGCGTCTGGGGCTTTAAAAGGTTCTGTGAACGCCTCTTCTGGGTTTACTGAGAATCGTAGTGTATTGGGTCTGATGTCAAGATGGAAGTGTCACTTCAGTCATATGGAGATGACGATCACGCAGGATACAGAACTGGTACTCTTATATACTGTAGTTATCGGGATAGTATGACAAGGTCATGATTATCCGATTAAAGAGACTAGTTGATATTGATCTGATGTATGCTTCGTACGGGGCAGACACAATTCCAGCCCCAGGCCTAGCATGTGACATCTGATACTGGATCGTAATACGCAATACATTTTATATTATGCCTTATATATATTTTATATTCTTTGTTGAATATTTCTGGAGAATTGGGTAGGCACGTGCTTTGCTAGAAGCCAATCATGTCTTGTAAATCGGTAAGAATATGGTACGGGGTACGTACGTGTTCGGATAGTCCGACAACCTGATTTACTACCTACATATCAAAAGATCTCTTGAGTCGCTTCCCAAAGATTCAACGATGATATTTGACTCGAACAGAATTAATCTAGGATTAATTAAGAGAGAGAAAATTAATCTGGGATTAATTGTGGCAAGAATTTTTCTTGGATGAAATTCGATTAGAATAGAGAACGCGATTAATTTTGAATTAATCGATTAGATAATATATTGGATATATTAATTGAAATTAGATTTCAAAGGGGAATTAAAATTGGATTTTAATTCGGGTGAACAAATTAATTTAGAATTAATTCGCGAGCGACTTTCGTAATAATTTTGTGATGCATTATTATTTAATTAAATTGGATTTAATTATGTCGCGACGGAAAATTCGGTTAATCAGATTAAGCGAACCCGAGCCCGAAGTGTGTGGAGCAAGGCACTTGAATTTTGAATTAAAGTGGGTCCCACCAACTTACATCACTTGTCTATCAAGTGTAAACTTGAGTGATGAAAGTGGTTGGAGGGATTAAATGTATTTTTCCCTCCAAAACTCTTTGCTTTTGCTTTTGGTAAAGCATATACCAATTTTTGGAGTTTGACTTTCATAAGTTGTAATTGTTTTAGAAAAGAAAAATATCAAAAAGTAAAATTTCTCTCTTCCTCACTTGCATTGCCGTGAGCCTAGGGTTCATTTCTCTTTGATTTTGTTTCAAAATAAAACAAAGCTAGCACTTCAAGTGTTGATTAAGGTGATAGGGAAACTCACCCTTGGAAATAAAGATTCAACACAAAGGTTGGAGCTCCCGAAACAAAAGATATTTGAAATCTCAACATCCGATCTTTGTAAGTACTTCCGCAACTTCTTTAATTTTATTCACATTTAATTATGACTTAGAGATCCTTGGCATGTTCTAGGAACACTTACAATGGTATCATGAGCCAATTTTAAGCATGATTTGTTTTAGGGTTTATAGACTTTATTTGGGATTTTTATGTTTGGAGCATGATTTCTTCAAATTGTTTGTTTGGTTGAGCTTTGATGATGATGAATTAGATTTATGCATCTTAGGAATTGAGAAAATGGATTGGATAAAATTTTCCCTAATTTCTTAGCCTTGGCCGAACACTACCCTAGCATGTATGATGGTGATTTTTTGTTAATTTGACTATTGGATGAGTTTATGGCATGATATGTATATTGATTGTTGATTTAATTAGATTGAAATCAAAATTGGATATGTTTATGCCAAATTACCGTGAGCATGATAAGCATGGAATGAGTTGTTTTGCTTCAATTTGTGTTGGACATGAGTTGGTTAATTAAAGTATGATTAATTACTTTAATTGGTGTTTTGGAAATATTAGTTTAACTAATTAATTATTGCTATTACACTTTAATTAAAATTAATGTAATATTGGAATGTTATATTAATTAAAGTTAGTCTTCAAAATTGGATTGGGCTAATTTTATTGTATTTGGGCTCATGGGCTTGGTTGGGCCAAGCTTGGTTTAGCACAATTGGATTGGATCCAAATTGGGCCTAAAACCATTCCATAAAGTCCAAATACAACTTTTGGGCCTTTTAATATTTAATTGGGCCTAATGGGCCAAAATTGATTTTATGGAAAAAAAAATGATGATTCCTTAATGGGCCTTGGCATCTTGGATTGGATCTATATTGGCCAAAGCACATGCCTTAAGAATTAATTAAAAGCCCATTGGACTTTCATTAAAAGATATTGGATACTAATTTGGCCTTTGAGACCCATTAAGATTAGATTTAGAATCTAAGTCTTTAAGGCACATAAATAAATGTAATTATTTAATTTGGAATTAAATTAGAATTAGTATTGAATACAAATTAAATTAGATTTAAAATTGTAGTTCGATATAATTAAAGAATATGTACTTTGAGTATTTATTCTTAAACGAGTTGGACTCGCTCAAATCAAATCGTTGTTTGCACATTGGATGATCATTAATTCAAAGATTAATTAATTGGATTAGATTGATTGAATAACATGCTTTGTGTGAATACATGGATGTATTGTATGAATAATGTATATCAGATGGATATTAGAAGGGTGAGGGCAATTTTGGAAATTGTTGTAATAAATTTAGAATTTATTAAATTGGACCTGCGTGTCTAGCCTATTATCTTTTTTCTCATTGTATTTCTCTTCTCACCAATTCCCCTCAATGTAAATGAGGTTTCTTTAATGTATTATGTATTTGGGTAGAAGTAAGAATAGTGCTAGCGGGAGAGAGGAAATGGAGAGATTTGTTCTAGGAATAAAGTTTGTTATATATCCATCCGCATATCATTATTAATTTATTTTGCGCCTTATTATGCTTTTAGAATGCATGCTTAAGGGTGTATGATGAGACCTAATCAAAGATAATAAATTGGTTGCCAATTTACGTGAAAAACCCTCAATCAAATATTAAGTGTTTTCCTTCCATTGAGTGGTTCTCTCTCAAGATCCAAGATTGCCATTGGTTTGTTAGCCAAAGTCAAGATCAATGTCCATCGCGGATGTGTTTAAACCACGAAGGCTTTGTTATATATCGCTTGTCTTGGGCAGTTGTGACTTGTTGGCCAAAGTCAAGGTCACTTCTGTACATCAACGTGGATTACGAAGCTTTCCCACTGTCAATGGGTCGCGCTTAACTGGAATCATTAAGCTTGTTGAGCCAAAGCCAAGGCTTAGTTGATTCAGAGGAAAAGGTTAGTAAATATATTGGATATATTTACATATATTGGATATATGTTTTGGACTTGGAGGTCCACCTACCGGATCTAGGAATTGGAGGGGATCCAATTGATCTTAGAGATCTACCTAGTTAAGTTTCATATAGCTTGTTGGCCAAAGTCAAGGTTGTGTGTTATTTAACGGGATCCTAGCCCACTAGGAAACTAGGTTTCCCGAGTACTCAACAGAGGGTTAGAGGCTCACCGAAAAATAGTGGGAGGCCAGTATTAAATTTGCAATTTTGTTTAATACTTGCCAAATACACGCTTTCAAATTATTTTTGTCATTATATATTTATATTAGTTGGACTAATATTTTATTATTTTCTTTTAACAGTTGGACTGTACCCAAAATCGTTAATTGAATAGTTAGACTATTGCAATTAAAGATGGCTGGAAAGATCAACGTTAGGGACATTATCATGGCGAAAATGTCTTTAACGGTGTGAACTTTCCTGACTGGGATATGAACCTCAGGATTGTCCTGAGGGCTGAGAAGATGCTCTATACGATAGAGAGACCTCTCAGGCCTAAGCCCGGAATAGAGCAGCCGCTTGAGATTGAGCTTTGAAATACTCATAGTGATGACAACTCAACTGCTCAATCTGTCATGCTTGCTGTAATGACCCCACAATTTCATCGTCAAAACAAGGGATTGAATCCCTACAAAATGATGTTTAAATTGAGGGACCTTCACCGATCTAACCTTAGATCGCAGAAGTATAAATTGCAGAAGAAGCTCTTTCGCTCTCGAATGTCATAGGGTACATCTGTCGAGCACCATATGTCGCAGATGATTGCTAACATCGAACAGATGGGTCAGCTGGGCATAACCTTTGAGGCTGAGACTTTCATATATTTGATATTACAGTCTCTTCCTGACAGTTGGAGTGGGTTCATCATGAACTATAATATGATGAACCAAGAAAAGACTCTTGGAGAGTTGATGACAATGTTGAAAGAGGCAGAAAATGATCTTTTAAAGGGCAAGAAGCACGAGGCGCACTTCGCTTCGACATATCAGAAAGCCAAGGCTTGGCCGAAGGCTTCTGGAGGTGTGACGAAGAAGAAGAGAAAGGGCAAGGCCAAATCATCAAAGTCTTTTGGGAAGGCAAATGATAAATCCCAAGATGTCTACCTACAGTGTGGCAAACGGGGTCACTAGAAGCGTGACTGCCTAGAGTACAAGGCACACATGAAGGAATTGAAGGCGGGCAAGGCACTGGCTTCAGATATGTTTGTTATTGAAATAAATATGTCTACTTCTAGTTTTAAAAAATGGATTTTTGATTCTGGATGTGGTACTCATATTTGTACTGATGTGCAGGATCTGCAGATTAGCAAGAGACTGGCTTCATGAGAGATCGACCTCCGAGTTGGAAATGGGACTAGAGTTGCCATTTTGGCTGTTGGGACCTATATTTTGGAACTGACCTCGGGGCATGTACTTACTTTATCAGACAGTTACTATGTACCTAGTTTGAGTAGAAACATTATATTTGTATCTTGTTTAACCAATTGTGGGTATACCTTTGTATTCAGGAACACAAGGTGTTTTTATTTATAAAGATAATTTTGAGATATGCACTGCTGATTTAAATAATGGTCTTTATATTTTGAATATAAATTAATCTCAAACATATAACATGACAAACAAAAGGCTCAAAATGAGTAAAACATATTAAACTTATCTGTGGCATTATCGTCTGGGACACATAAACAAGACTCGTATATCCACACTTTCGAAGAGTTGATACTTGGACGGATTTGATCCAAATTCATATGACGTCTGCGAATTTTGTTTATTAGGCAAAATGCCTAAAACGCCTTTTAGCGGTAAAGGTGTACGTGTCACCGAACTGTTAGCCCTCGTTCATAGTGACGTATGTGGGCCCATGTCTAGCCAGGCTAGAGGTGAATATGAATAATTCGTAACCTTTACTGATGATGCATCACGTTATGGTTTTGTGTATCTTATGAGACACAAGTCGAAAAATTTTGAAAAATTCAAAGAGCTTCGACATAAAGTAGAAAAAATGACCGGCAAAAGTATTAAAACATTACGGTCAGACCGTGTTGGAGAATACTTAAGCAATGAGTTTCTCGATTACTTGAAAGAGTATGGTATTTTTTCACAGTGGACTCCTCCCGGAACACCTCAATTAAACGGTGTGTCCGAACGGAGAAACCGAACTTTGTTGGACTTGGTAAGGTCTATGATGAGTCGCACTGAGCTACCAATTTCCTTCTGGGGATATGTATTGAACAGTGCAATACTTATTTTGAATAAGGTTCCGTCAAAGTCTGTTGGACAGACTCCATATGAAATATGGACACGAAAGAAAATGGGTTTCTCATTCTTGAAGATTTGGGGATGCTTGGCATACGTTAAACGGTTGGATGGTACCAAACTAGAACCGAAATCGGATAAGTTCATATTTGTAGGTTATCCTAAGGAAACCAAAGGATATTACTTCTACAACCCACAAGAGAACAAGGTCTTTGTTTCTCTCCATGCGGTTTTCTTTGAAAAGGAATTCCTAAATGTAGTGGTAAGTGGGAGGAAAGTAGAACTCGATGAAAATCATTGTGATATTATTCCTGGCACCGAATCCCAAACGGAACATGAACAGTTCATCAGGGATGAGACTGTACCACAATCTTCTAATACACAAGTTCCACGTAGATCGGAGAGAGTCAGAAAACAACCTGAGAGGTATGGGTTTCTGATCTCGCCTCACGTAGATATTAATCTTATTGAGGATAATGAGCCGGTTAAGTATGAGGAAACGATACAAGGTATCGACTCCACTTTATGGCAAGATGCCATGAAGTTCAAAATGGATTCCATGTATACCAACCAAGTCTGGGCACTGGTTGATGCACCAGAGGCGTAAAGCCGATTGGTTGTAAATGGGTCTTCAAGAAGAAGACGGACATGGATGGCAACATTCAAACACATAAAGCTATGCTTATAGCGAAAGGGTATCGTCAACGACATGGTTTCGATTACGACGAAACCTTTTACCCGTTGACATGATTAAATCCATTCAGATAATGCTTGTTATTGCTGCATATTTTGATTATGAAATATGGCAGATGGACGTCATTCCTTAACGAAAACCTTTTGGAGGATGTTTTATATAACACCCTGATGGTTTTGTCACGCCAAAATATGAAAACAAGGTTTGCAAGTTAAATCGATCCATTTATGGATTGAAGCAAGCATCGCATTCTTGGAACCAACGTTTTGATGAGATCATAAATGAATATGATTTCATTCAAAATGAAGATGATTCTTGTGTATATAAGAAGGTTAGTGGGAGCGCACTAACATTCATTGTCCTTTACGTTGATGATGTATTGCTTATTGGAAATGACATTCACATGCTACAATCGGTGAAAGCTTGGCTTTCATTAAAATTCCCCATGAAAGATCTGGGAGAAGCAGCCTTTATTCTGGGAATAAGGATATATCGGGATAGATCTAGAAAGCTGCTTGGACTCTCCCACAGCTAGTAGATTGACAAAGTGTTGAAGAGATTCAACATGGATCAATCCAAGAGGGGACTGCTTCCTGTGTCACATGGCGTCTCTCTATCTAGGGACATGTGTCCTAATTCTCAAGATGAGAGAGACAACATGAGTCGGATCCCGTTCGCTTCTGCAGTCGGATCAATCATGTATGCCATGATATGTACGCGACCTAATGTCTCGTATGCTTTGAGCATGTGCAGTCGCTATCAGGACAATCTAGGTGATGGTCACTGGATTTCGGTTAAGAACATCCTTAAGTATCTTAGACGAACTAAGTATGCTTTATTACTTTATGGAGATGGAGAACTTAAGGTAACTGGGTTTACCGACATAAGTTTCCAAACCGATAAAGACGACTCTAGGTCGCAATCTGGGTACATATTTTGAATGAACAATGGAGCAGTAAATTGGAAATCTTCCAAGCAAGAGATTGTTGCTGATTCAGCAATAGAAGCGGAATATATTGCTGCATCTGAAGCAGCAAAAGAGGCAGTTTGGATCTGTAAATTCCTAATTTGATTAAGAGCACTTCCGTTAGCAGCTGAGTCTGTTCCTTTGTATTTTGACAATAACGGGGCTATAGCGCAGGCTAAGGAACCGCGGTCTCATTAATGATCCAAGTATGTACTTCAACATTTCCATCTGATTCGTGAGATCATTCATCGTGGCGATGTGAAGATCGAAAAGATCACTTCAGATGACAACATTGCAGATCCGCTGACGAAAGCTATTTCTCAGCAAAGGTTTGAGCGACAAGTACATAGTTCAGATGTTAGATACTTGAGTGATTGGCTATGAGCCAAGTGGGAGATTGTTGGACAATTATGACCCATATCATTTCTATTTGTAAAAGACATTGCGGTTTTTGTATAAATTAATTATGTGACAAAGGAAATTGATATTTTATCATTTTGTAATTAGATTACTTGAATATATATAAATGATAAAAGTTCTTATGATCAGTTCCGGATTAATAAGATATGAGACAGTATCAATCCACGAACGGTTTAATCATTAAATATCCCTAGTCGTAGTATTATCGAGATTGGACATCGGTAATGCGGAATAGACTAGTATTTAAGTATTGGATACTTATGTAAGTGTGATAGGAGGTTCTGTTAATCGTTAGATCGGGAACAATTTCGCTCTGGATAGACCCATCGGAATCTCATTGGTAGTATGACTATATGCCTATGAGAATCCGCATCAGGGTAGGTGTATGTGGTCTTAACCTGAGACTTGCATCACTAATACTTGCCACAATCAATACGCTTTGGTTTTAGTCGTCCGAGGCTTTAAAAGGTTCTGTGAATGC
This sequence comes from Zanthoxylum bungeanum, assembly GCA_019454045.1. NCBI lineage: Eukaryota > Viridiplantae > Streptophyta > Magnoliopsida > Sapindales > Rutaceae > Zanthoxylum > Zanthoxylum bungeanum. The sequence goes on from SKCR01025208.1 coordinate 137,403, forward strand.
CTCTTCTGGGTGTACTGAAAATCGTAGTGTATTGGGTGTGATGTCAAGATGGAAGTGTCACTTCAGTCATATGAAGATGATGATCATGCAGGATACAGAAGTGATACTCTTATATACTGTAGTTATCGGGATAGTATGACAAGGTCATGATTATCTGATTAAATAGACTAGTTGCTAGTGATCCGATATATGCTTCGAACGGGGCAGACAAAATTCCAGCCTCAGGCCTAACATGTGACATCTAATACTAGATTGTAATACGCAATATATTGTATATTATGTCTGATATATATTATATATTCTTTGTTGAATATTTCTGGAGAATTGGGTAGGCAAGGTGCTTTGCTAGAAGCCAACTATGTCTTGTAAATCGTAAGAACGTGGTACGGGGTACCCACGTGTTCGGATAGTCCGACAATCGGATTTACTGCTAACATATCCAGGGATCTCTTGGGTCACTTCCCAAAGATTCACCGATGATATTTGACTCGAACATAATTAATCTAGGATTAATTAAGAGAGAGAAAATTAATCTGGGATTAATTGCAGTAAGAATTTATCTGGGATAAAATTTGATTAGAAGAGAGAACGCGATTAATTTGGAATTAATCGATTAAATAATATATTGGATATATTAATTAAAATTAGATTTCAAAGTGGAATTAAAATTGGATTTTAATTCGGGCAAACGAATTAATTTAGAATTAATTCGCCAGCGACATTCGTAATAATTTTGTGAGGTATTATTATTTAATTAAATTAGATTTAATTATATCGCGATGGAAAATTCATTTAATCGGATTAAGCGAACCCGAGCTTGAAGTGTGTGGAGCAAGCCACTTGAATTTTGAATTAACGTGTGTCCCACCAACTTACATCACTCGTCTATCAACTGTCAACTTGAGTGATGGAAGTGGTTGGAGGCATTAAATGTCTTTTTCCCTCTAAAACTCTTTGCTTTTGCTTTTGGTAAAACATATACCAATTTTTGGAGTTTGACTTTCATAAGTGGTAATTGTTTTAGAAAACGAAATTATCAAAAAACAAAATTTATCTCTTCCTCCCTTGCATTGCCGTGAGCCTAAGGTTCATTTTTCTTTGATTTTGCTTCAAAATCAAACAAAGCTAGCACTTCAAGAGTTGATTAAGGTGATAGGGAAACTCACCATTGGAATTAAAGATTCAACACAAAGCTTGGAGCTTCTAAAAAAAGATTTTTGAAATCTCAACATCCGATCTTTGTAAGTACTTCCGCAACTTCTTTGATTTTATTCACATTTAATCATGACTTAGAGATCCTTGGCATGTTCTAGGAACGCTTACAAGGACATCAAGGCTCACATCAGTTGTTAAAAACAATCTCTCAGGAGACCTTGATATTATATTCGACTTACATAGAACATGTGTTGTAGATCCTTCATCTAATTGGATCTCTGGTTCCATCTCAAGTTCCTTAATGTTGGGATCAAACTCATCAAGTTTAATCTCTCTATAATTCTCAATTTCTCTCAAAAATTACTTTTCAAGAAAAGTTTTAAAGCGAACAACAAATACATTTCGTTGCTTGGAATCATAAAATTAATATCTCATGGAATTATCAGGATATCCAACGAACCTATATTTATATCATCTGGGTGCTAGTTTATCCTGCTGCGTAATTCTAACGTATACAGGACAACCCCAAATCTTTAAATGCCTAAGACTTGGATTTCTACCGAACCATATCTGATAGGGGGTCGTAGAAACAGCTCTCGATGGAATCCTATTGAGTATGGAGGCAGAAGTTAGTAAAGCATAACCCCAAATGTAATAAGAAATATCTGTATATCTCATCATGGATCGCATCATATCCAATAAATTATAATTTCTTCGCTCAGACACACCATTATGTTGAGGTGTTCCTGGTGGGCTATATTGGGCAAGTATTTCATTCTCCCTTAAATAATTTCTGAATTCTTCACTCATATATTCACCGCATCGATCTGAGCTAAGGCATTTGATGAATTTACTGGTTTGTTTTTCTACTTCGTTTCTGAATATTTTGAACTTGTCAAATGTTTCCGACTTATGTTTCATCAGATAGACATATCCATATCTAGACTTGTCATCTATGAAAGTCACAAAGTATGTTGAACCATCATGAGCGGCATTATTTAATGGACCACACACATCGCTATGTATTAGTTCCAATAAATCTTCAGCACTGTGTCCAACACCTAGAAATGGGGCCTTTGTCATCTTTCCTTGGATATATAACTCACAAATCGAATAAGGATCTAACGTAAGATTTTTAATCAAACCATCTTTTACCAATTTGGATAGACGTCTAACACCTATGTGGCCCAATCTCATGTTGGGATGTAAGCCCTAGAGCTACATGCAATGTAAACGGCTTTATATGTTTTGAAATAAAATGATGCATTATTCATTTATCAAAGTGTTTGTTTAATTTTCGCATATTATAAATTATCTAGAATACCCTAGATTACTTATGTGCCTTCAGACTTAGTGTATGAGTGTCATATACAAGAGGATTTAAGTCTAAAGATAGTAATCCTAAATAGTCCATAGAGAGCAAACAAACCGGGTACTTTTTTGTGGTTTATTTATAGCTGCGGTCCATTCTATATTTGTATGGCGACCTTGATCCGGGATCGTCCATGTAGACACAAGAGAATGAAGGCACCTTGTATGATGTGATCATATAGGACTGGACCCAGATGGAAATGACATTCTTATAACATCTGTTAAACAAAGAAATTCATTTTGATCTAATAGATGGTCATATATGGATTGATCTTAATCCTGAGTGTACTATGAACTTCTGCATGATAGGCTATGTCCTTTGATTTACAAAAGTGAGGTTGGTGTAGCAGTCCCGACCAATAGCTACGTACTTTGGGGGCATGGTATGTTGTGTAGCTGGGAACGTTTTACATAGATATAGAGTTCACTCATTCTTGCGAGAAGTAGATGAGTATCTTTCTTAAGGGTTGATTCGGTACTTGAATGGTTTGAGCGCTCAAGTCTTTCTATTACGAATATAAAGATTAAAATTCATAATTGTTATGAATAAATCATTCATTAGAGAATAAATGGTACTTAAGTTATAAATAATTAGAGGGGTATAACGGACATTATGACCCGGCTCTAATTATGAGATACTCTTGAAGGGTCAATTCGTATATAATGACTATATTGATGGACACCGACTTGGTTCGGCTTAATATATCATCTGCGGCAACGAGAGTGCAACTTCGGGTTTTTAGTGGAATAACCCGGAGTTAATAATTCAGAATATTTAATTAAGAGCTTAATTAATATTTCAAGATTATTGGAGCTCGGAACCGTAGGTCCATTTGGTCCCCGTGCTAGCTTGATTTACTATAGCAATTTAGTATAATTGGATAGTCCAATTATATACTCACAAAGGTATAAATATTATTAATATGATTAATAATATTATTTTGTCACACTTGGAACTATATATTAAAATTTAATATATAGTTTTAATAGTTATATGATAATTATTAAAATGAATAAAATAAAATTATATTTGATATAATTTAATAAGGCTAAAGTTGGAATTTTCAATTTTTGGGTTTTGGAAACCCTTTGAGTGTTTTTTGGAAGTTACACCTTTTTAAAAGGTGACAACTCTTTAATTTTGTAACACCTATTTTAATTATAGTAATTAAGGATTTGTTGTTACAAAATTAACAATAATACTACACCATGGCCGAATTTCATAGGAGGGGAATAGGAAAGGATTTGTTTTATTTTGGAAATAAAATAACCTAAGTATAAAAAAGAAAAATTGTTTTTCTTTTTGTGGTGAATCTTTTTTACAACCCTAGCCTCCATCTTCTTCTTCTTCTCCTAATCCTCTCAATTGTTGAGAAAACAAAAGAATAACATAAGAAAAACAAAAATCAAAAGAACAAATATGGTTGTGAGACTTTATCTCTAAATAGTTTAGGGATTGTTTTTGTGAGTCTTGTCCACAGAAGTTTCTGTTGGTAACAAGATATAGTTCGAAAGACTTTGTGGTGTTGAACAAATCATCATCTTCATCTCTTTCTTGTGGTTCACGGCAGTGAGCATTATTTGTGCATTATTGCCGCCCCTTTACTTGGTGAAACGGAACTCGGTTTGGTTTTGTTTTATTCCAGTTTTTTTGGGGAACATTTTGTGATGTTTTGGGGATTTGTTGGGGCTATTTTCAATTGAAAAATCAGAACCAAAACACAGTCGCTGTCCATGCATTTCAGGGGCTATTTCTATAATGTGTTTGGGCCCTAATCCAGTCCAAAACAGTCAAGTTTTTCTCCGACTGTTCGGGGACTGTTTCGGGACTGGAATTTTGTCTAAAACTGAAGCAAAATTTTAGTGGTGGTGGCAGTAGCATTCAACAACTAAAGGAGAAGGGTAGAAAATTTTTTCAAGGATGATCCCGGGTGTCTAAGCCACTTCCGCTGCGCGAGGGAAAGCGTTCCCTACAATTGGCATCGAGAGCGAGGTTGAAAAGTGTTCTTAACCCTTCTCTTTTTCATTTAAAGTTACTGTTTTAATATGTTTATATGAGTCATAAATATTGAATTGCCTGTTTAGATGAGTAGGCACAAAATAATATTCATATGATGAATGGTTATTGTTTTTCATGTGATGAATTGATTTTGCATTGGTCGTAAAAATTTTCAGCCCTTATTTTTATGTTGGTTTTGTTTTTGGGATGTAAGGCCATAAGGCCATTGTTTACAATTGTTGTATTTTTAATTTTCCAATGTAAAATTTCAATTGTTGTAATTTGGAGCACCGAAGTCGCAAAAGGAGCCAACACCACCTTGGAGCGTATTTTGAAGACCAAGGGATGCCTTGGATATTTTTGTACTAATTAGATTAGTATAGGGAAAAATAAGAGCCCGGTCAATGCAAAATTTTTTTTTTTTATGTTATATGTATGTTTAATTCGAATTGTTTGAATAACATGTCATATAGCTTAGAGTGCCTAATCTTGCATTTTACATGCCATAACATGCATTTGATGCATAATCATTATATACATGAAATATGATTTTATGTGATTTAAAATGTTTAAATTAGAATATGATATGCATAGAAAAACTATTAATTGGATTTATTTGTTTTATGGTTTAAAAATTGAATCCTAATATATTGGACTTTAAAAGTGCATAATAAATTCCATTGGTATATAAGATGGAAACCCGGACATAAATTCCATAGCTGAATCCGAATGGACGGTAATGTGGTCTGCACTCGGGATACAATTCCACGTACCATTGGATTGTATAACGCACTAAGATTAATTAAATAATTTAAAATAAATCTTGACCATTTTAGAATTCTAATTTTTTAAACCTATTAGTGTTCTAGTAATTTAAAAGTTGAAATATAATAGGTCATTAATATCACTCTAATTAAATTAGTTTAATTGAGCAATACAATTAGTAGAGACTAATGGAAATTAGTGATATAATTTTTAAGAGTTAAAATTGGTTAGGTCACTAATAGTGTACTAGTGTAAATAAGAGTTATGATTTAGCCGCCATAAATTTATTCACACTAGTTAAAATAAAATATTAGATATTTTATAAATAGAAACCTTAAATTTAAAATAGTGAGTGGGAGAGGGATATACGACAGCATATCCCGTGATCTCTGTTGTTAGTCCGAAAACATGAGATTCAAAAGGCCCTCGAGACGGCTTTGCTTTCGTCCCCCTACGGATGGTGTCCATTTTGGGTCAATATCAGGTTTGGATTCTGAGAGGATAGAGATTGTAGATGTATCTTGTGAACTGACCTAGCCTACGGCGACACTTCACTCGTTAAGTCCAAGAATCCCAAAACGGCGGGTCACACTCACAAAGGAATAATTACAGTTAATAAAATTCTTTGATCGAATCAAACGGTAGTTGTTTAATATAGGAATAGGAGTTATTCCTGCATATATTAATCGACTGAGATTTTCTCGATCTATCATGCAAGTACTTGACCTACCCTATGGCGTCACTTACTTGTAGGATGATAGATTTACGTGGCATGGTAATTCTCTTAGGTTTCTAATTCGTTATTCATGGTTCATGCATCATGTTTAATTTTATGCCAAAATTGGTTGATGATTTTAATATGCGATGAATGTTAAATGCATGTTTATTTCATTTTTCAAGCCATAGTTTCTCCATTTATTTCAATACTCTCAAATGATAAATTAACGGGAGAAAATTATGTTAAGTGGAAAAGTAATATGAACGATATCCTGGTCTGCGAACACTTAAAGTTTATCCTGAATGAGGAGTGTCCTCCTGAGCTGGCCAGAAATGCTGGCCAAGCTGTGCACGTTACCTACTAAAAATGGGTCGCAGCTAATGAGAAAGCCCGCTGCTACTTGCTAACAGGGATGTCTGAGGTTCTTGCTGCAAAGGTTGTATGACAACCTGATCGCTATCTTGGAGTTGGAGAGGCACAAGTTGTCACATCCAGTGATGGTATAGAGGATCCATTGACCTATTATAGTGCAATGGATGATTCTGACAAAGAGGAATGGCTCAAAGCCATGAACCTAGAGATGGAGTCCATTACCTCCAACTCAGTATAGGAACTTGTAGACCAACCTGATGGGGTGAAACCCATAGGTTGCAATTGGATCTACAAGAGGAAGAGGGGATCAGATGGGAAGGTACATACTTTCAAGGCTAGGCTAGTGGCCAATGGTTATACCCAGAAAGATTGAGTTGACTATGAGGAAACTTTCTCGCTAGTAGCCATGCTAAAATCTATATGCACTCTTCTATCCATTACCGTATATTATGACTATGAAATTTGGCAAATGGACGTCAAGATTGTATTCTGAATGGCAATCTTGATGAGAGTATCTATATGGTACAACCAGGGGGGTTCATAGCCCAAGGTCAATAGTAAAAAGTTTAGAAGCTGCAAAGGTCCATTTATGGACTTAAGTAGGCATCTCGATCTTGGAATATAAGATTTGATACCACGATCAGGTCTTATGATTTTGAGCAGAATGTCGATGAGCCTTGTGTATACAAGCGCGTCATTGACGGGAAGATGGTTTTTCTTTTTTTATAAGTCGATGATATTTTACTCATTGGGAATGATGTAAAGATATTATCGAATGTGAAAACCTGGCTAGCTAACCAATTCCAAATAAAATATTTGGTAGAGGCCAGTTATGTTCTTGGGATTCAGATACTTTGGGATCGCAAGAAACAACTGTTAGGTCTGTCTCAAGCATCATATATCGACAATATCCTTGTGCGATTTGGGATGCAGAATTCTAAGAAAGGCAATATACCTTATCGGCATGGAATTCATTTTTCAAAGGAACAGTCTCCTAAGACACCTCAAGATGTTGAGGAAATGAGACATATCTCATATGCATCAGCAGTTGGTAGTCTCATGTATACTTTGTTATGCACGAGACCGGACATCTGTTTTACAGTTGGAGTAGTCAGTAGGTTTCAGTCGAACTCAGGATTCGATCACTGGGTGGCTGTGAAACTCATTCTCAAATATCTTAAGAGAATGAGAGATTATATGCTTGTATATCCCGGTGAGGATATGATCCTAAGGGGATATATAGACTCTGATTTTTAGACAGATTTCGATTCTAGGAAATCAACATCTGGATCAATGTTTACCCTAGGTGGTGGGGCTATAGTATGACAGAGTTGAAGCAGCTAAGGAAGCAGTCTGGCTCTGTAAATTCTTGGTAGATCTAGAAATTGTTCCAGATATGGATAGACCACTCACACTTTATTGTGATAATATTTATGCAGGGGTAAATTCAAAAGAACCAAGAAGCCACAAGAAGAGAAATCATATAGAGAGGAAATTCAAAGGAACATGGTTGATCCATTTACAAAGACCTTATCGGCTAAAGTGTTTGAAGGTCACCTAGATGGTCTAGGATTACGTGACATGTCCCATTGGCTCTAGTGCAAGTGGGAGATTATTGGGATGTATGCCCTAGAGCTACATGCAATGTAAACAGCTTTATATGTTTTGAAATAAAATGATGCATTATTCATTTATCAAAGTGTTTAATTTTCACATATTATAAATTATCTAGAATACCCAAGATTACTTATGTGCCTTCAGACTTAGTGTATGAGTGTCATACATAAGAGGATTTAAGTCTGAAGTTAGTAATCTTAAATAGTCCATAGAGAGCAAACAAAGCGGGTAATTTATTTGTGGTTTATCTATAGCTGCGGTCCATTCTATATTTGTATGGCGACCTTGATCTAGGATCATCCATGTAGAGACATGAGAATGGACGCACCTTGGATGATGTGATCATATAGGACAGGAACCAGATGGAAATGACATTCTTATAACATCTGTTAAACAAAGAAAGTCATTTTGATCTAATAAATGGTCATATATGGATTGATCTTAATCCTGAGTGTACTATGAACTCCTGCATGATAGGCTATGTCCTTTGATTTACAAAGATGAGGTTAGTGTAGCAGTCCCGACTAATAACTACGTACTTTGGGGGCATGGTCTGTTGTGTAGCTGGGAATGTTTTACATAGATATGGAGTTCACTCATTCTTTCGAGAAATAGATGAGTATATTTCTTAAGGGTTGATTCGGTACTTGAACGGCTTGAGCGCTCAAGTCTTTCTATTACGAATATAAAGATTAAAATTCATAATGGTTATGAATAAATCATTCATTAGAGAATAAATGGTACTTAAGGTATAAATAATTAGAGGGGTATAATGAACATTACGACCCGGCTCTAATTACTTGATACTCGTGAAGGGTCAATTCGTATGTAGTGACTATATCGATGGACACCGAATTGATTCGGCTTAATATATCATATGGGACAACGAGAGTGCAACTTCGGGTTTTTAATGGAATATTAAGATCCAGATTAATCCGACGCCTCTTACCACGATCGTCGTCGGAAAAATTTATCTTTGAAATGATAGGGTCAACTTGTGGTTCATAGGCTAGGAGTTGGTCAATTAGATCCGGAGCAGTTCTGGCAGTAAATATGAGTTCTTTCATAGGTTTTGACACGAACCCATTTCTCCGGGCATCATCAAGAAACACACAAAGAAAATCATAAAATCCTTCAACGTTGTATAGTCCAAGCGGTTTCTGGTGTATGTTCAGGTTCACCCAAGATAGCACTATAAAAAAGTCCTCCAATGTACCCAAGCCACCTGGCAAAGCGATAAAAGCATCAGCACGGTTAATCATTTCTACCAGTCGTTCAGACATACCTTGCACGATCAGTTCCTCTATGTTTTATGGTTCAATAAGATTTGCCTCTACCAAGGGTTTTGGGATGATTCCTAAAACGTGACTGCCTCCTTCATGTACAGCCTTTGAAACGATCCCCATAAGTCCAAGATTACCCCCGCCATATATTAAGTGCATATTCCTTGCAGCTAAGACTCGACCCAATTCATGTGCTGCTTCTACGTATTGTGGCTTAACACCAACACTACTACCGCAAAACACACAGATGTTTTCAACTCGTCTTCTTGAAGTGGATTCCATTTGTTTATGTATTTCTTTTTCAAATCAGGATTCCTTCAAAAGTGTAATGACGGGCTGAATTTATAGTACCTGAAAAAGGGTGAGTAATAATAGCACTAATATCTTCCAAAGGACGATTGTTAGCTAAACAACAAAAGAAATCTTGAAAGGTCAAAAAGTCTGGATCCTGTCTACGAAAATAAAGATAATTACAACAGAAAAGCGAATCAAAGCAATAATTAAGGCAACGGAATTGTGTACGCAATACGCCACTCGCTTAGTATAAATTCATTAGGATGCGTCTCAAGATTTTATTCCTTACTCAGTCATCGCTAATGAATTGTTTCTCTTCTTTGATTGCCAAACACAATTTCTTATGTCTTAAAATGCTTCATTTGTGCATTTCCTTACAAAAATAACACACAAAATTAAAAACTCTACAACATGTATACACAAAATATGAAAACAAAAATTACAACAAATTGCATGGGTTGCCTCCCTGCTATCGCTAAATTTTTCGTCTTCAGCCAGACGTGACTGAAATTCATCTGTTAATGAGGTTTCAATGTTGTTTTGGATGTCCGATTAAAGACAATCCCGTGAGCATTGCTTTTGAAGGGTCTCTTCCAACGGTAAAGTGGCAAAAAGAATTTTGTCATATTCAGTGCTCGTGCCACCTTTTTCCTCCTTGTTATTCTAGTGATTCTTGCAAAGAAATAAAGAAAATCAGGAGGTCTCATATGGTGCTTGACTTGGAATGGGAGTTCCATTATGTCAAACTTCTAAGCGATATCTTTGATTTGTACTCCCCAAAACAGTGATGTTTCTCCTGAATGCTCTGGATCTTTATTAAGGTCAGACATTTGCTCTTCCATTTGCTCTGCTTCTTGTTCCACCTTTTCTTCACAGATGAATTTTAAAATTTTTGTATTCAGCTCTTCATCTGTCATCTGTGAAATACATGCTTCAAAATTGTCAACCTGAGGATGCAAAGATGTTTCTGACATTAGGTTTTCATCCTCTGATACGACTGGAATGGATGGTTCAGATAGATCTTCTTCAAACATCAAGGTAAAGCATGCTCCAAGATCTTCATTTTGAGGATTGAAAGTTTGATCCTCCGTTGTTGGTGCAGTTGGTACAAATAGATCAGCTTCATCCTCGTCAGAGTCAGAATAATAAAAATCAAATCGAGACTTTGCCGGTTTGGGCTCCTGAACTGATACCTCTGGTTGTTGATACTGCTCAGCCTCCTCCTCTGGGTACTCGAAAGCTTTGTCAGTTTCATCTGATAATTCTTCTTGAGGTATGAAGTTCTGGTTTTCTGTTAATTGTCTGATCTGATCTGTCATTCTCTGTAGGGATTCTGTATGACTCTGAATTTGTGCATCTAATTGAGCTTCCCATTCTTCGAGCCAAACATTGAGCATGTGAATCAACTGATATTCCTATGATGGTTCTGGTTCATGATGAAAATCATAGGTGGATGGTGGATAAGATGGAAAATGTGATGGTTCTTCGTACCACGAAGGATTTTGATAGCTCTGCCACCCTGGATTGTAGTTGTACTCGCAATAATCTCTCGGGTGGTTACCATTACATATGTCACATCTCCCCATTACGTTCTGTTGAGAAAATGTAGTATTGCTTGGTTCTGGCGTCCAGTGATAGTCGTTGGGTTGTACAACATGCCTCAGAAAACCGGACTGTTGCTCCCAGATTTGGGGTGTATCTTCTAGTAAAGCTCGTGATCTCTCAATCTCCCAATAATGTTCCATTTTTCAATCACTTGAAAACAAAAGAAAGAGATAAAAATTACAGATAAAAATAAAGAAAATTATATACAAGTAAATTAGATAGCTTCAAAATTAATAACTCAAGAAAAATAAGTCCCCGGCAACGGCGCCAAAAACTTGACCGGCGTAAACACACGCATATAACGCAAGCGCACGTATCGTTCAAGTAGTATAAAAATATCGATCCCACGAGGACTTAATTCCTACTGTTGTTATTAATTATTGAATCTATTTATTTACAGATATCTAATTGAGGGAGAAGAGAATGATTGCTTGATTGATTTGGTTGATTGTAGATTTGCTAAATAAATAAAAAGATAAAAGAAAATACTAAGGAAAATAACAAAAGACACAAAGATCTAGGGTTGTGAATCATTCTAATATCTTTTAAAAGATGAAGTGATTATTTTATGTTTGTGTAATAAATCAGTTTACTAACCTGGAACACGAAATTATGCAAAAGCCTATGTCGATGGTCAGACGCAAATACCCAGTTTAACCCAATTGAACCATATGTCTATGTCAACCAAATTATTTGGATTCATTAAGTTTAAGTTCCAATTATGGCTACCCCATGTTGGACAAAATGACTCATAGCGTCACTATTTGTACAGATCATTGTGTTGTTGTAACAAATTAACTATGTGACAAGGAAATTGCACTCTCATCATTTGTGATTAGATCACCATAGATATATAAATGAAGATAGGTCCCTATGATTAGTTCCTGGATTGAGAATGATATGAGACAGTATCAGTCCACGAAGGATTAATCATTAAATATCCCTAGCCGGAGTATTATCGAGACTGGACATCGATAATACGGAATAGGCTAGTATTGCACTTGTGCGCGTTGTGAGGGCACAACGGCATAGTTCTCATATATATAAGTATTGGATACTTATGCAAGTGCGATAGGAGGTCGTGTTTCACCGATGGTACGGGAAACAGCTTCGCTCTGGAAAGACCCCTCGGAATCCCATTGGTATTATGACTATGTGTCTATGGGAGTCCGACATCAGGGTAGGTGTATTTGGTCTTAACCTGAGACTTGCACCGCTAATGCTTACGACAATCAATATACTTTAGTTGAGGTCGTCTAGGACTATAACCGGTTCTGTGTACGCCAATGCTGGGTATATTGAGAATCGTAGAGTATTGGGCGTGATGTCAAGACGGAAGTATCACTCCAGTCATAGTGGAGATGATGTCACGCAGGATATGGTATTAGTGCTCTTAAGTGTTGCGCAACCATTGGGATATTATGACTAGGTCATGCATATCCGATTATAGAGACTAGTTACCTGACATCCGACATGTGCTTCGGACGAGGTAGACACTTATCCAGCCCCAGCCCTAGCACGTGACTATCCGATACTGGGCCGATATACACAATACTTGGTATACTACGCTTGATATAGATCTTAAATATTATTAGATGAATATGACCGGAGAATTGGGTAGACTTCGTGCTTTGCTAGAAGCCGATCTTGTCTCGTAAATCGGTAGAACGTAGTACTTGGTACGTACGTGATTCGGATACTCCGACGACCGTATTTACTGCCAACATATCCGGGGATCTCATGGGTCGCTTCCCGATAATCCACCGATGACGCATAACTCGCACTCTTAAATAATATGGGATTATATAGAAGAGAGAGAAAATTAATCTGGGATTAATTACGGAGATTTTATCTAGGATAAAATATCGTCTAGAGAGAGATAACGATTAATTTGGAATTAATCGGTAAATTAATATATTCGATATATTAAACGAATGTGATTGATTGTTGATGTGATTGATTAATTGATAGACACACATCAAGTCACTTTAATAAAGTGAAATGAATAGTGATGTGAGTTGTTAGAATAGTGTTTGGAGGGAAAAAGCATTTACTTTTGGTTTTAATTAATCAATTGTAATTGTTTTAATATATTTTTTCATTGAAAATATATAAAGGCATTTTTGGAAAATGCTTTAACCAACCAACACACAATTTCTTCTCTCTCATTTTTTCTCTTCTTCTAGTCACGCCCAAAATTGTTTTTCTTCACTGGTTTTGAACCATAAATGGCGTGAATAAAGGGAAGCATAGAGTGGTTTTTCATGGTGAAAATCCAAGTGATAGCACACTTACGATACTTGCGAAGGTGGTAGGGAGGTTCACCCATGAGCCGGGATCCGTCCAACGAGGCTTGGAGCTCTGTTTCTCAGCTGAAAATTCTGTTTTGGAGGGCAGTGAACTGCTGCAGTGGGCGTGAATGGCAGTGCACTTTGTGGCTTCATTCGTCTTCAAATCGTCTCAACCAATCGATGTGAGTATTCCGCTACCTCCTTTGATGTATTCACACATGTATTTCATGTCTTGTTTGATCTTGGGACCTAGAATAAACCTAACAAATGGCATCAAGAGCTATAGGTTCAAGCATGAAAATTGTAGGGCTTAAAATTTGGGTAAATTTGTGTTGAGCATGATTTGAATAAATTGATTGTTTGAGTATGCTTATAACATGTCTAATTGCATTTTGGTTGGACCAATTTGTTGAAAAATGATTTGGAATTATTTTCCCCAAAAATTATACCTTGGCCGAATGTAAATTGGATTTTGGTAATTTGGAATTTTTCGATTTTGATTCATTGGATGAGTTAGAATCATATAGGATAATGTTAATTTGAATCGAATTGGATTGGATTTTGAATTGAACATAAAATCCCCAAATTAATCATGTTGGCCGAATTGGATGATGCCCTTAAATGTCTTGGTATTTTGATTTTTGAACATTGGATGTATTGGAAATCATTTAGGATGGTGATTTGATGTCGATTGTGGGTTCGATTGGATTGAAACCAAATCGGACACAAAATCCCTCCTTTGGCCGAGTGCATTAAAGCATGTAATGGATTTGATTTTTCAATTTGTGTGTTGGACATATGATAATGATAATGAGCATGATTATTGGACTAATTTAGTGTTTTGGAAATATTGATTTAGTTGGTTAATCATGTAATGCACTTTAGGTAATTAAATTGCGGATTGGATTCATGAAATTTAATTATTTAGGCTTAATTGGATTTGGGCTTCTAATGTTGTAATTGGGCTTATTGGGCTTGATTTTATCAAGTTGGGTTTAGGCCAAATGGATTGGATCCAATTGGGCCCAAAACCACTTCCGTTAAGCCCAAATGAGACTTAATGACCCTTTAAAGTTTAATTGGGCCTAATGGGCCAAGATTGATTTATGGGTTATGGGGTAAATCCCGGATTGGATTTTGGTTATTCGGTTTGACCCGAGTTGACCAAAAGACCACGCCTTAAGAAATCAATTAAAAGCCCATTGGACTTTAATTGAATTGACGTTGGACGTTAATCGGTCTTTGAGACGCGTTACAATTAAATTTGGAATTTAAATCGTAAAAGGTTTATGAAGATGAACCTTAACAAAGATAATTAAATTGGTAGCCAATTTGCACGCGAAAAAACCCTCATTAAATATCATGCGTTTTTCCTTTCATTGAGTGATTCTTACTCAAGATCCTAGATTGGCATGGGTTGTTGGCCAAAGTCAAGCCCCTGTCCGTCGAAGATGTGTTTGAATCACGAAGCTTTGTTCCATATTGGTGTCTTGTCCAAGTTATGGTTTGTTGGCCAAAGTCAAGACCACTTCTTGTCCATCGGCATTGATTACGAAGCTTCCATGGTCAATGGGTCCGCGCTTGACTGGGATCATTAGGTTTGTTGTGCCAAAGCCAAGGCCTAGTTGATTCAGAGGAAAAAGGTTAGGCTATATATTGGATATATAGGCATATATAAGACATATGTTTCGGACTTGGATGTCCACCTACTGGATCTAGGAGTTGGATGAGATCCAATTGATCTTCGAGATCTACCTAGTTAATTATCATACAATTTGTTGACCAAAGTCCAGATTGTGTGATATTTAACGGGATCCTAGCCACTAGGAAACACGGTTTCCCGAGTACTCGACAGAGGGTTAGAGGCTCGCCGAAAAATATTGGGAGGCAAGAATTGAATTTGCAATATTCGTTCAATTACTCGCCATACGCGCTCATTCAAATTATTTCATCGTAATATTAAATGTTAGTTGGACTAATATTTAAATTATTGTTTAATAAACAGTTGGACTGTATTATACTTGATTATATAATTGGATTATATTAATCAATATATTTGAATTAATTAATTTCAGTTTACAGTTGATTTATAATTGGATTATAGTAATCAATGTAATTGAGGTTAATTAATTTGGATTATATTTGATTATATAGTTGGACTATTATAATCATTATAATAAATATAGTACCACTAATCGTTGATTAAATAGTTGGACTATTGTAATCAAGATAAAATTGAAAAGTTGGATATTTAAAATATAATCTGGGATTA
The DNA here is from genome assembly GCA_019454045.1 of Zanthoxylum bungeanum. Lineage (NCBI taxonomy): Eukaryota > Viridiplantae > Streptophyta > Magnoliopsida > Sapindales > Rutaceae > Zanthoxylum > Zanthoxylum bungeanum. Next base: position 153,145 of record SKCR01025208.1, read on the forward strand.
AAATATTTTAAATGATTTAATTTTCAAATTGGGAATAAATAATAGGTTACTTTATTTGATAAAATAACTTATTATACCTTATGCCCAAAATTAAGCAAAATAAGTAGAGCATAAAATCTTTAGAAGATTTATGTGATGATGACTTTAATGCTTAATTTAAATACTTCTCATAAATCTAATTTTAGATTTAAGAAGTATTAAAATTGCAATTTATAATTCTTGGAAAATTAATTGACTATTCTAGAGGAGATAAAGTCAAAGTTTGCAATTGGGCATGTAGCACGAGGTGCACATCGTTTCGATATTCTAAAAACCCAAGGCTTGGCCTAAGGTTCCTAAAATATTGAAAAGGATAATTGACATATACCAAAGTGACTACCATTTGGATATGGCAGACACGAAGGAATTAAAGAAAGGGCAAGGCTCTGACTTTAAAATGTTTGTCAAAGTTATGTTCACAACTAGTATTGAAATTAGATTTTAAATACTTAGTGTGGTACATAAAATATATGTATTGATGTTCAGAATCTGCTTTGAGCAGGATACTGACTTCAAGCTGAGATTGCTTTGCGAATCGGAAACGGGACGAAAGTCGTTGTTTCGACCGTAGATACCTAAGTTTAGGGACTACCCTTTGGGTGTGTACTTAAATTAGGAACTGTTATAATGTAACTAGTTTGACTAGAGACATTATCTCTATATCAGTGTTTAATCCATTGTGGATAAACCTTTATATTCTAGAACACTAAGTGTTTCATTATATAAATATGATACTGAGATAAACACATTAGATGTGAATAACAGAATTTATATTTTGAATATAATAAAAATCTCAAACATATAAAATGACAAATAAATAGCTCAAATTGATTTGATCAAGTAGAGACTTATTTGTGGCATTGTTGTCTAGGACAGAATTAAACAAGACTCGTATATCCGCAATTTTGAAGAGTGGGTACTGGGACTGATTTGACTATTCAAATAAAGTCTACGAATCTAGTTTGTTAGGTAAAGTACCTAAAACACTGTTTACTTGGTAATAGTGTAAGTGCCACCGATCTGTTAGCCCTATTCATGGTGAAGTTAGTGGGCCCATATCTAGCTAGGCTAGATGTGAACATGAATATTTCGTGACCTTAACGGATGTGGCATCACGTTATAGTTATATGTTTCTTTTGAAGAACACAAATCGGGAACTTTTAGAGTTTCATCACGAAGTAGATAAACAGATCGACTATAGTATTATGCCGTCACGGTAAGACCGTAATGAAAATACTTAAGCAGTAAGTTTCAAATATACATGAAAGAGTACAGTATTCTTTCAGATGAGGACTCCTCCCGAGACACGTCAGTTTGACGGTGTGTCCAAACTAAAAACCGAATTTTGTTGGACATGATAAGGTTTATCACGAGTCGCTCTGAGCTATCATTTCCTTCAAACAGGATATGTATTAACAGTGCAAAACTTATTTAGAATAAGGTTCCATATAAATCTGTTTGACAGATATCATATAGGATATGAACAGGAAAGAAACAGGGTTTCTCAGTCCTAATAATTTGGATATGCTGGGCATAACATTTGGATGATACCAAATTAGAACCCAAATTGGATAAGTGCCATATATAGGTTATCCTAATGGAAACCAAAGTATAGTGCTTATAAATCTCACATGAGAACAATATGATTGTTGCTCACCATGCCGTTTTCCTGAGAGGAATACCGATATGCAGTGGTAAGTGGGAGGACAGTAAAACTCGATGAAAATCGGGGTAATACTGTTCAAGGCACGAAGTCCATAATGGAACATAAATAGTTCATCAAGGATGAAACTAAACCATTAATCTTCAAATACACAAGAACCGCGTAGATCGGAGAGAATCAGAAAACAACCTAGGGTATGGGTTTCTGATGTAACCCCTTAAAGATGTAAATCTTATTGAGGAATACCAATCGACTACGTACGAGGAAATGATACAAGGTATCAACTCCCTTTCATGGCAAAGTGCCATGAGTCCGAAATGGATTCCATGTATAACAACTATGTTTGGATACTAGTTGTTGTACCACAAGGCATTGTGCCTATTGGTACCGTAAACGTCTTCAAGGAAGACATATATGGATGGCAACATACCAACGTACAAAGCTAGGCTTGTGACTGAAAGGTATTGTTATCAACATTGTGTTAATAATGGTTCAACCTTTTACCTGTTCCATGCAAATCCATTTTGAAGATGCTTGTAGATAACTGCATATTTCATTTATGAAATGTGTCAGTTGTAGATCAAAATCGCTTTCCTGAAAAGGAAACCTCTTGGAGGATTCTTACAACATCCTAACGATTTTGTATAACCGACAAACAAGGTTTGCGGGTTATTCGATCCATGTTTGGATTGAAACAAGCATAAGGTTCTTGGAACTGACGTTTTGATGTAATCATAAGGGTTTATGATTTAATTCAAAATGAAATGATTCTTGTGTATATAAGGAGGTTAGTGGGAGCGCACTGACAGTGAAATTCCCAATAAAGCAATTGGTGAAAGCTTGGCTTTCATAGATATTCTTTCATAGAAATTCTCCATAGAATTCTTGGGAGTAACAACCTTTATTCAAGGAATAAAGATCTACTGGGCTAGATTTGGAGTTGTTAACACTCTCTGAGAAATTGTACATTGAATAATGTACGTAACCTGGTGTCTCATACGCTTTGAGCATATGGAGTCACAATCAGGACAATCCAAGTGATAGTCAATGGATTGAAGTTAAGAACATCTGTTAGTATCTTAGAGAACTAAAGATGCTGTCTTAAATTATGGAGTAGGAGAACTTGAAGTGACTAGGATCACTGCTGCAAGTTTCCAAACGGTAAATACTGCGGTACTATAAAGTTTGAATAACGGGACAGTGAGCTGGAAATATTCCGAGCAAGATAACTGTTGCCGAATAAACAACAAATGCGGATTATTGCTGTAGTTGAGGCAGCAATAGAAGCCATTTGGATCGAAAATAAATCTAATTAGATTAGATATAGTTCTGTTAGCGGCTGAGCTAGGCGTCAGCACAGGCTAAGGAATTAATGGTCTCATCGACGATCCAGATATATACTTCTAAATCATCTGATTTGTTCGGATCATACATCGTGGTGATGTGATGATCGTATAAATCGCGTCAGACGATTATCAAACAAATCCACTGACGAAAACTTTTCCTCAGCAATTTGAGCGAACCGTACATAGTTCGGGTGTGGGACACTTGAGTGACTGGCTATGTGCCAAGTGGGAGATTGTTGGACAAAATGACCCATAGCGTCACTATTTGTACAGATCATTGTGTTGTTGTAACAAATTAACTATGTGACAAGGAAATTGCACTCTCATCATTTGTGATTAGATCACCATAGATATATAAATGAAGAGAGGTCCCTATGATTAGTTATGTGGATTGAGAATGATATGAGACAGTATCAGTCCACGAAGGATTAATCATTAAATATCCCTAGCCGGAGTATTATCGAGACTGGACATCGATAATGCGGAATAGGCTAGTATTGCACTTGTGCGCGTTGTGAGGGCACAACGGCATAGTTCTCATATATATAAGTATTGGATACTTATGCAAGTGCGATAGGAGGTCGTGTTTCACCGATGGTACGGGAAACAGCTTCGCTCTGGAAAGACCCCTCGGAATCCCATTGGTATTATGACTATGTGTCTATGGGAGTCCGACATCAGGGTAGGTGTATTTGGTCTTAACCTGAGACTTGCACCGCTAATGCTTACGACAATCAATATACTTTAGTTGAGGTCGTCTAGGACTCTAACCGTTCTGTGTATGCCATGCTGGGTGGTATTGAGAATCGTAGAGTAATGGGTGTGATGTCAAGACGGAAGTATCACTCCAGTCATAGTGGAGATGATGTCACGCAGGATATGGTATTAGTGCTCTTAAGCGTTGCGCAACCATCGGGATATTATGACTAGGTCATGCATATCCGATTATAGAGACTAGTTACCTGACATCCGACATGTGCTTCGGACGGGGCAGACACTTATCCAGCCCCAGCCCTAGCACGTGACTATCCGATACTGGGCCGATATACACAATACTTGGTATACTACGCTTGATATAGATCTTAAATATTCTTAGATGAATATGACCGGAGAATTGGGTAGACTTCGTGCTTTGCTAGAAGCCGATCTTGTCTCGTAAATCGGTAGAACGTAGTACTTGGTACGTACGTGATTCGGATACTCCGACGACCGTATTTACTGCCAACATATCCGGGGATCTCATGGGTCGCTTCCCGATAATCCACCGATGACGCATAACTCGCACTCTTAAATAATCTGGGATTATATAGAAGAGAGAGAAAATTAATCTGGGATTAATTACGGAGATATTTTATCTAGGATAAAATATCGTCTAGAGAGAGATAACGATTAATTTGGAATTAATCGGTAAATTAATATATTCGATATATTAAACGAAATTAGATTTCGACGCGGAATTAAAATTAGATTTTAATTTGGGAGAACGAAATAATTTAGAATTAATTCGTTGGCGACGTGAATAGTGAATTCGCTAGGTGTAATCATTTAATTACGACGCAACGGAAAAATCGTTAATTTGGAATTAGCGAACCCGAGCCCGAGTGTGATTGCGAGGGCATTTGTATTTCAAATTCGACGCAAGTCACATCAAGCGTCAAATCATTCGTCACATCAAGCGTCAAATCAAATGTCACTTTGAGTGATGTGATTGATTGATGTGATTGATTGATTGATAGACACACATCAAGTCACTTTAATAAAGTGAAATGAATAGTGATGTGAGTTGTTAGAATAGTATTTGGAGGGAAAAAGCATTTACTTTTGGTTTTAATTAATCAATTGTAATTGTTTTAATATATTTTTTCATTGAAAATATATAAAGGCATTTTTGGAAAATGCTTTAACCAACCAACACACAATTTCTTCTCTCTCATTTTTTCTCTTCTTCTAGTCACGCCCAAAACTGTTTTTCTTCACTGGTTTTGAACCAGAAATGGCGTGAATAAAGGGAAGCATAAAGTGGTTTTTCATGGTGAAAATCCAAGTGCTAGCACACTTACGAGACTTGCGAAGGTGGTAGGGAGGTTCACCCATGAGCCGGGATCCGTCCGACGAGGCTTGGAGCTCCATTTCTCAGCTGAAAATTCTTTTTTGGAGGGCAGTGAACTGCTGCAGTGGGCGTGAATGGCAGTGCACTTTGTGGCTTCATTCGTCTTCAAATCGTCTCAACCGATCGATGTGAGTATTCCGCTACCTCCTTTGATGTATTCACACATGTATTTCATGTCTTGTTTGATCTTGGGACCTAGAATAAACCTAACACCCTCGCCCGACAGGTATATGCCTATCCTGTAAGGAAATCTATTAAAGGGTTATCTATCCTCAAGGAAGATCGTGGGCTATTAAGTCTAAGGCTGAAACCTAAAATCCCTATGTCTAGTTCATTTTAGATTTACCACATCAATCTTATTGGTGATCAGACAACAAGAAGCATTAAGCTTAAGACTTAATAAATAAACCTTTAAATTACCCAAACTATAAAATAACCCCTTATAAACTAGTGATATTAGAATTCATCACAACCCCAGATAATTGGCTTAGTTAGGACACATATTTACGGGTAGTAAAAACTTAAATAAAATAAAAGACATAAAGTAAAATGCTGAAAAGTAAATGACGGAAAGTAAATGCTGAAAGTAAATTACTGAAAAGTAAATGCTGAAAGTAAATTGCTGAAAAGTAAATTGCTGAAAAGTAAATGCTGAAAGTAAATGCTGAAAGTAAATTGCTGAAAAGTAAATGCTGAAAGTAAATTGCTGAAAAGTAAATAAAGTAAAAGTACAATAAAAGAAAATGCTGAGGTAAAATGATCCACTTTTATTACTTCTATTTTAGATATCTCCCTTAATATAATATATTAACTTTGCATGATAATTACCAACCAGCCATATAGGCGGTATCCAGATTAAGTCAAATTAATAATTAATTACCAACCGACCAATCAGGTGGTATCCAGTTTAGTCGGGTTAAAACCAATTTAAATAATTACCAACCGACCAATATGGCTGTATCCTCGTTAAGTCATGTTTTAACTAGTTTATATATTATAATTAAGGGAGATTAATCTAAATATTAGTAATAAAAGTTTTATCTTTTACCCCAGCAAAGGGGAGTTACCTCCTCATTACTGAAAAGTAAAAACTGAAAATTAAAGAAAGAAAAGTACTGTGCGTAAAAGTAAATTGCGGAAAGTAAAAACTGAAAAGTAAAGAAATTAAAGTGCAAAAGCGGAAATTAATTACTAAAAGCTGTAAATAAATAAACAAGATACAATCTTCTTAGTATTCTTAAGGAATTCCTTAGAAGAAAGTATGAATTTTACAAATGAAATGGCTTGGTATTTATAGGCAAAATTTTGCCTCCATCAAATCATCCACCAAATCAATTATTAATTGCTCCACTAATTGCTCCACCAAATCCATTATTAATTGCTCCACTAATCTCTTATCATGTTTGGTGATGATTTGATAATTTTTATTATTTATTTATTAATTTATTTTTTGCTTTGAAAATGATTGAAAGTGACTTTAATAATTACACACGACACACTTCTGGATGGTTCATCAATTTCGGGCATGAAATCTTCAGAATTCGAAATTATTTTGTCTTTAAAAACTGTAGATATTTCAGTCTTCTTTAATCTGGAACTTGAATCAGCTCAATCCAATATCGGAGTAAAACGTTATGCCCAAAATACGACAGATGCACAAAACTGGAATTTCCAAAACTGCACTTCGTTAAAACGCCCTTTCAAGTTTCCAATCTCCAAAATTAATATGTCAAGTCCAATTTTTACCCTTATTTGACCCATATTTCGTCCTAAAAGATTTCATTAAGTCCCAATATTATTTTATCTGCAAAATAAACTAAAACATATCAAAACGTTCATCAAACCCGAGAAACTAAACAAATTATTAAGTAAAAGGGGCGGTAAATATTGATATATTTTCCGCTCATCACTTACTTCTTGCCCTTCGTCACCACCCTCTCTTCCAATCGACCAAGAGAGACCAGCTTCCAGTCTTTCAGTCAACTTGATCCATTTTCAGGGATTCGAAGAGGTATGCTCCCCATCAAGGTACTACCTCATCAAACTACCCCTCTCATACATCATGGCTTCGATGGCGATCACCTCCAGTCGATCAAGTAATTCAGCCTTTTCCCCCTCGATAATTTTAAGACTTTCATTGAAAGCTTCGATTTCAACCGAAGTCGTCTCCCTCACGACGCTTAATGTTACTTTCACTGCTTTGTTCTCACCCTCGACCTCATTTACTTTCTTCTTTGTTGCCTCCGCCTCGGCCTTGGCCTCTGATAACTCATTCGGTAGAGTAGTATTCGACTTCTCCATATCTCTCGCCCTCTTGAGGCTCTCTTCCACGTATTTTTACTGAAAGAGAGTGCACTCCAAAGTCTATAATAAAAAGAAAAAATGTTAGTAAAAATCAAAGAAATCATAAAAAAAAACACCTAAGTAGAAATTTACCTCAGAAATCTAAGCCACTTCCCTCTTTGCCGCCTCCAATGGCCTCAGAGTCATCAGTCGACACTCATCCTCCTCCAATAGCAATCCTTCCGTGAACTTGGATAAGTTGGATGGATCTGTCATCATATTTGCACTCTGTGGAATCTTGATGACCACGTTTTCTGGGTCTTCCTCTAAATCAATCAATGACTTCATCTTCTTCGATGATTGACCTGCCCCATTCAACATCTTCTAGGCAATCTCCACAGAAGGCTTGACATGAGCTTCCTCATTCGATAACGGAGGCTCAGGAACAACTTCAATCTCCTTCCATTTGGCCTTCCTATTTTTTCTCTTGGAAATCATTTCCTCCATCGACGAAAGTTTAAAGCGATCGACCATTATCTCCGCTGCACATAAATTCTCTTCAGGTGTTAGCAATCGAGAAAAAGAACAACCTTTATGCACGAGTCGACACGCCCAGGTATTCCGAATAATCGGTAAAATATATTTAGTAGGGGGTAAGGGGATACCTTCAGAATCGAACATCTTCCTCCACAACGGTGTCCGCCTTAACCTTTTCTCTTCCAACACGACCTTCCAATTCCTCTCTGCAACTGGTATGCTCAATAAATAGATGATGTTTGCAATGACACCTGGAGTTACGTCGAAAATGTGATTTCGAGTTGAACCTATCACAAGAAGAAGAGAATAAAGATCAGCCATCATACGGAATGAAGAAGCAAAATCATGGATAAAATAACACATTCACTCGTAAAACTCCAGTATTCAGGAATACGACCAACCCCATTTGACCCAAAAATACTCTCCCCCCCTCTCAAAAAAATTAGAACTTCTGCCAACCCCCTTGATCATTCGTGGTTAGACCTGATATCAGATGCTCCCACTTTTATCGAAGGAATAAGTGGTATCTCGCATTCTCGACCACGTGCTCCTTCAAGTAGTAAGTATGAAAGAGGTATTTCACTTTGAACCTGATCCCCAACTCGAACGACAGGCATTCAATAGACAATAGAACTCTCCATGTATTGGGCATCAGTTGCGATGGAGCAATCCCATAATGATCTAATACCTCCCACACCAACCGAAGTAAAAGATACCTAAATCCGTCAGCAAATAGACGTTCATAAAACCCAAACCATCTAGGAATTTTGAAGTCAATTATCTCATTCGACGAAGCCAGCCTTACCTTAATCGACGGATGGGACCTATATATCAATTTCATTTCCCTCATGGATCACTCAATCACTCGGCTCATTGGGTTCTTCGTCAAAATATTTGTTGGCTTACTGGTGCTTGGAATACTACTCGATTCCCAATCTGTCGGCATCATTCTAAGTGGAGGAATATCCTTAGGAATGCCCAAATGAGGTTCTACAGTAACGGAGACTTGTGAATCATAACTTGTCCCACTCCACTCCTCAATACCAGACTCTGTCGTAAATCTCAAGATGGACGAAACGGCCTACATAGGGGAGTCTACATACATTTCCATTGGAGTGTCATTCGAACCTAACGAACTTTCAATCGACATAAGGTCTCAGCCTACAAACACCAAAACTTCTTAAATTCTAAACCCTAGAAGATCAAATTACTTTTCCCTGGGGGTGTTCGCGGTGCGGTTCGGGGCAGTTTTTTTATTTTTTACTTCAAACCGCGCGGGTTGGCGGTTTGGGAAATTAGAAAACGAAACCGCAAATTTGATAAGGAAAACAGCGGTGGTTCGGTTAGCGGTTTAGCGGTTTGGGCGTTCGGGTCGGCGGTTTGGATTATAAATTTTTTAAGAAAATTTTGTGTGTTTTCACATTATAATTGAAGAAAAAATTACATAATTTTCATTTATTCATTACATATTGTTATATGATCATTAAATATCTTAATTTTCATAGTTAAAGAAGAAGAAAAATATAAATAATATTTAATTTGAACGCGGGTCGGCGGTTTAGGCGGTTCGGGTCGCGGTTCGATTCAAAATTTGTGGTTTGGGCGGTTCGCGGTTTGACATGGGTCAAAACCGCACACCGACCCGAAATTTGCGGTTCGATTCGGTGCGGTTCAAAATCATTTTAAATATTTTTTCAAACCGCGCGGTTCGGTTCGGTGCGGTTCGCGGTTTGACCCGAAATTATGTTCACCCCTACTTTTCCCCACAAACATAATCTAAACAATCCTCAAAGTGCATTGAAGATCAAATAACCTATTTAAATAAGAATAGTTTGAGTCTACTCTTAAACACTTGAATAAATTGAAAAACACAAAGAGGATAAGAAGAATACCCTGAATGCGAAGAGAGCTCCCACCTTGCAACATGAAAATATTTTTGATGAATGAAGAAAATGAGTCTCCAATACCTACTTATAACCTACTTTCTTTTTTGGCGTCTCATTTCCTTCCAACGGTGCTTCGAAATTATCACTAGGACTGCATTTATTAAAATATGAAACCCACAGATTTCGAAGCCCGTTCCGTAAGGACCAACATCTCTCTTTTCAGGAATGACATCTCCAATTGACCGTTGTATATATCTATCCGTTAAAGATTACTTAGGATTTCTCTTGGCGTGATCAAAAAACTCGATTGTTATCTTATGGTCCGATCGACACGACAAGGCTCATATGAAGATAAATCGATTGAACTATGGACATGACCGCCAGACTACGATTAAAATGATTCAAACTCGTATGTGTAACGATGCTTCTCCCTTTCGATGAAATGTGAGAGATTTTTGTGACAAAAATCTCATACGACAGAAATGAAATTATCCATATCTACTAACCAAGTCCCTTGTCTCAAGCATACACTAAGAACACATAAGTCCATTTTTCGACAGTACAAAGTATGATCATACAACAAGGTGGATCACCGTCAACTTCAGGCGACGTGGATAAATTAAAATCAACTCCATGATACATAAGAAGATCTTTCATGACCCTCATTGGTTCAAATCGACATTTGCCTACTGGACCGTTATTGGGTCCAGTCGACAGTAGCTTCATGGACCTTCTTGGGTCCAATAGACAGTAGCCTCCTGGACCTATGTTAGGTCTAGTCGATAGTAGCCTCTTGGACCTTCGTTGGGTCCAGTCGAAAATAGCTTCCTGGACTTTCATTAGGTCCAGTCGATAATAGTCACGTAGACCTTATTAGGTCTCGTAGGCTGAAGAATGAAGATCATCCTAGACCTTCATTAGGTCCAGTCGACATTAGTCTCTGTAGACATTATTAGGTCTCATAGACTGAGGAATGAAGTGTTGGGAAATTCTACGGTCCCGAGGATCGATTCAAGCATAGAAATAACATGTGAATACATTCAAGGAGGTGCTGAATACTCACAATGATCGGTTGAGGCGATGCGACGAATACAAAAACTTCAAGTCCTCTTCCAAGGTGCATTCGGCAGTGAGCTGAATTTGGTCTCCAAAAATTCTGCCATGGATCATCTTCCAAGCTCCAAGCTTTCGTGATGTGATTCCAAGCTCACTGGTGGGTTTTCCTATCACCTTCGCAAGACTCTATTGTGTGCTAGCACTCTTGATTTTGCCACAAAATCATCACATTTTGCTTCTCCTTGCTCTCGGCAGTGAGCCAAAAACAGAAGGAAAAACAGCCCACTTTGGGCGTGAGAGGGAGAGGAAGAAAGAGAGAGTTGTGTTGTTGTGTTAGTTGAAAATTGATTTCCAAAATCAATAATACACATATATCAAATTTTGTAAAAAAGCTTTCCAAAAGTCAACACAAAATTTGGAGGCAAAAATGCAATAAATGCATTCCAGCCACACACATCAACTATTCACATCACTCAATCAATCAAGTGATAAGTTGTCACATCACTCAAAGTGACTAATGATTTGACGCTTGATGTGACTAGCGATTTGACGCTTGATGTGACTTGTGTGCCGCACTCGAATTCGAAATGTGAATGCACTCGTAAACACTTCCGGGCGCGGGTTCGCTAATTCCAAATTAACGAATTTTCCGTTGCGACGCAATTAAATAATTATGCCTAGCAAAATCACTATTCATGTCACTAACGAATTAATTCTAAATTAACTCGTTCGCCCGAATTAAAATCTAATTTCAATTCCGCGTCGAAATCCAATTTCGTATAATATATCGAATATATTATTTTATCGATTAATTCCAAATTAATCGTTTTCTCTCTTTAAATGATATTTTATCCCAGATAAAATATCTCCGTAATTAATCCCAGATTAATTTTCTCTCTCATCTAATTAATCCCAGATTAATTAAAGTGCGAGTCATACGTCATCGGTGAATCTTCGGGAAGCGACCCATGAGATCCCCAGATATGTTGGCAGTAAATACGATCGTCGGACTATCCGAACTACGTACCTAGTACTACGTTTTTACTGATTTACAAGACAAGGTTGGCTTCTAGCAAAGTGTCATGTCTACCCAATTCTCCAGAAATAACCTTACAGGAATATGTGATCTATATCAGGCGTAGTATATGTAGTATTGCGTATTTTGATCCAGTATCGGATGTCACGTGCAAGGCCCGGGGCTGGAAATGTGTATGCCCCGTACGAAGCACATATCGAATCTCTGGTAACTAGTTTCTATATCGGATAAACATGACCTAGTCATTTTATCCTGATGACTGCAGTACTTAAGAGAACCAGTTTTGTATCCTACGTGACCATCATCTCCATTATGACTGGAGTGATACTTCCGTCTTGACATCACACCCAACATACTACGATTCTCAATATACCCAGCACAGGCGTACATAGAACCTGTTAAAGCCCTGGACGACCTAAAACCAAAGCATATTGATTGTTGCAAGTATTAGCGGTGCAAGTCTCAAGATAAGACCAAATACACCTACCCTGATTTCGGACTTCCATAGACACATAGTCATACTACCAATGGAATTCTGAGGGGTCTATCCAGAGCGAAGATGTTTTCCGTACCATCGATAAAACACAACCTCCTACTACAATTGCATGAGTATCCTATACCCAAATATATGAGAACTATGATGTTATGCCCTCACAACGCGCACAAGTGTAATACTAGTCTTTTTCGCATTATCGATGTCCAATCTCGATAATACTCTGACTAGGGATATTTAATGATTAATCCTTCGTGGATTAATACTGTCTCATATCATCTCAATCCAGGAACTAATCATATGGACCTTTCATCATTTATACATCTTGGTGATCTAATCAAAAATGATAAAAGAGCAATTTCCTTTGTCACATAGTTAATTTGTACAACAACACCATGATCTGTACAAATAGTGATGCTATGGGTCATAACTGTCCAACAATCTCCCACTTGGCCTATAGCCAGTCTCTCGAGTGTCTTACACCCGAACTATGTACGGTTGGCTCAAACTACTGAGAAAAGACTTTCATCAGCGGATTTGCATGATTATCATCTGATGTGATTTATACGATCATCACATCACCACGATGTATGATCCGAACGAATCAGGTGAATAGTCGAAGTATGTATCTGGATCGTTGATGAGACCATTAATTCTTTAGCCTGCGCTGAAGCCTAACTCAGCTGCTAACATAACTATATCTAATCTAATTAGATTTATTGTCGACCCAAATGGCTTCTATTGCTGCCTCAGCTGCAGCAATAACCCACATTTGTTGTTTATTCGGTAATAATATCTTGCTTGGAAGATTTCCAGCTCACTGTTCCGTTATTCAAACTTTACAATACCGTTGTTACGACTTATAGTCGTTATTGTCGGTTAGGAAACTTGCAACAGTGAACCCAGTCACTTCAAGTTCTCCTTCTCCACAGTCTTAAGACAGCATCCTTAGTTCTCTAAGATACTAAAGGATGTTCTTAACATCAATCCAGTGACTATCACCAGGATTGGCTTGATTGTGACTCCATATGCTCAAAGCGTATGAGACACCAGGTCACGTATATTTTTCAATGTACGGTTTCTCGGAGAGTGTTAAAAACTTTAAATCTAACCCAATAGATCTTTATTCCTAGAATAAAGGTTGTTTCTCCCAAGAATTCTACGGAGAATTTTCTCGAAAGCCTAGCTTTCACCGATTGTTATTTGGGAAATTTCATTTCCAATAAATGATAAGTCATCATTGTACAGGACATTTATTGTCAGTGTGCTCCCACTAACCTCCTTATATACACAAGAATCATTTCATTTTGAATTAAATCATATACCATTATGATTACATCAAAACGATAATTCAAAGAATTCTATGCTTGCTTCAATCCATCCATGGATCGAATAACCTGCAAACCTTGTTTGCTAGTTTTGGTACGACAAAACCGTCAGGATGTTGTAAACATCCTCCAAAAGGTTTCCGTTAAGGAAAACGATTTTGGCATTCAGCTGTCATATTTCATAAATGAAACATGCAGCATTAGTAAGCATTATCCGAATGGATTTACCATGGCAACAAGTAAAAGGTTTCGTCGTAATCGACACAATGTTGATAACGATACCTTTCGCTACAAGCCTAGCTTAGTACGTTGGTATGTTGCCTTCAATGTATGTCTTCCTTGAAGACTTATATAGTACCAATAGGCACAATGCCTTGCGGTACATCAACTAGTATCCAAACTACGTTGATATACATGGAATCCATTTCGGACTCATGGCACTTTGCCATAATAGGGAGTTGATACCTTGTATCACTTCCTCATACGTAGTCAGTTGGTATTCCTCAATAAGATTAACATCTTTATGAGGTGAGATCAGAAACCCATACCCCAGGTTGTTTTCTGACTCTCTCCGACTTACGCGGTTCTTGTGTATTCGAAGATTATTGGTATAGTTTCATCCTTGATGAACTATTTGTGTTCCATTAAGGAATCGGTGCCTGGAATAGTATTACTCCGATTGTATTATCGAGTTTTACTATCCTCCGACTTACCACTACATATAGGTATTCCTCTTAGGAAAATCGCATGGTGAGCAACAATTTCATTGTTCTCATGTGAGTTGTATAAGTACTATACTTTGGTTTCCCTAGGATAACCTACAACTTAGGCACTTATCCGATTTGGGTTCTAGTTTGGTATCATCCAAACGTATGTCTAGCATTCCCAAATCTTCAGGAATGCGCAAATCCAGTTTCTTTCATGTTCATATCTAATATGAAGTATGTCTAACAGATTTTATGGAACCTTATTCAAAATAAGTTATGCACTATTTATGCGTATCCTTTGAAGAAAATGGTAGCTCAGAGCGACTCATGATCAACCTTATCATGTCCAGCAAAATTCGGTTACTCAGTTCGGACACACCGTCAAATGACGTGTTCCGGGAGGAGTCCTAATTGGAAGAATGCTATACTCTTCCAAGTATGTGAGAAACTTATTGCTTAAGTATTTTCATCATGGTCTAACCGTGACGGTTTTATACTTTAGCCGATCTGTTTGTCTATTTCGTGTCGAAACTCAAAAAGTTTCCGATTTGTGTTTCTAAGGAAACACATAACCATAACGCGATGTCACATCCGTATAGGTCACGAAATATTCATATCCACCTCTAGCCTAGCTAGATATGGGCCCACTTGCTTCACTATGAATAAGGGCTAACAGATCAGTGGCACTTGCACTTTTACCAAGTAAAGGCGTTTTAGGCATTTTTCCCAATAAACTAGATTCGTAGACTTTATTTGAATAGAATCAAATTTGTCCTAGTATCCATTCTTCAAAAGTGTGGATATACGAGTCTTGTTTAATTGTGTCCCATACATCAATGCCAAAATTAAGTTTCTTCTGATCAAATCAGTTGGAGCTATTTGTTTGTCATGTTATATGTTTGAGATTTATTTATATTCAAAATATAAATGATGTTATTCACATCTAATGTGTTTATCTCAATATCATCTTTACATAATGAAACACTTTAGTGTTCTAGAATATAAAGGTAAATCCGCAACGGATTAAACACTGATATAAAGATAAGTTTTCTAGTCAAACTAGTTACATTTTAACAGTTTCCTAATTTAAGTACACACCCGAAGGGTAGTTCCTAAACTTAGGTATCTACTGTTAAAACAGCGACTTTCGTCCCGTTTCCAATTCGCAGATTGATCTCATCTGAAGTCAGTATCCTGCTCTCATCAGATTCTGCACATCAGAACATATATATATGTACCACATCCAGTATCTAAAATCTAATTTTAATACTAGCAGTGAACATATTTTATGACAAATATATTTCAAGTCAGAGTCTTGCCCGTTCTTCAATTCCTTCATGTCTGCTTTGTCCAAACGGCAGTCACGCTTCCGCGATCCCGTTTGCCACAATTAAGGTAGATATTTTGGGATATGTCCTTTATCTTCCCAGAAGATTATAATGACTTTGCCTTTGCCCTTTTCCACACTCCAGAAGCCTTTGGCCAAGCCATGGCCTTCTGGGATGTCGAAATAAGATGCGTCTTGCGCTTCTTGCCTTATTGCAAAGTTTGGCTTTGTCTCCTTGAGAATAGCCATTAACTCTCCAAGAGTTTACTATTGCAATTAGTTCTTCTAAGATCTATGAAGATCCTTCAATTTCATTATCATACTATAAGGATCTAATCCTTAGTTCTGACTAAGAAATTAAGGAGTCTATTTGGCAAGTTTAATGGATTAAGCACTAAATTTATCATCACATGAATATTCCAAATATCATGCTCTACTATTTGCTTAACTCCGGGCTTAGGCCTAATATGTTATTTTATCAAATAAAGTAACTTATTAGTTTCCAGGACCATTCTGAAATTTTATTCCCAATTTGAAAATTAAAGTCGTTTAAATACATTTTCACCCAAGATTATGTTTCAAACACTAATATTTCAATTTTATCTTGATTCTAATAGTCCAACTATTTAATCAACGATTTCAGGTACTATTTATTATAATGATTACTATAGTCCAACTATATAATCAACTATAATTAAATTGATTAAATTCAATTATATTAATTACTATAATCCAATTATAAAATCAACTGTAATTAATTAAATCAAATATATTGATTACTATAATCCAATTATATAATCAACTATAAATGAAATAGTTTGAATACAGTCCAACAGTTTTATAACAACTTTTAAATATTAGTCCAACTAATAATTAATTACATATTGATGAAAAATTGATATGAGCGCGTATGGCAAGTTATTAAACGAATATTGCAAATTTAATACTTGCCTCCCACTATTTTTCGGCGAGCCTCTAACCCTATGTTGAGTACTCGGGAAACCTTGTTTCCTAGTGGGCTAGGATCCCATTAAATAACACACAATCTTGACTTTGGCCAACAAATTGTATGATAATTAACTAGGTAAATCTCTAAAATCAATTGGATCCCATCCAATTCCTAGATCCAGTAGGGGGACGTCCAAGTCCGAAACATATATCTTATATATGCCAATATATCCAATATATTGCCTAACCTTTTTCCTCTCAATCAACTAAGCCTTGGCTTTGGCACAAAAAACTTAGTGATCCCAGTTAAGTGTGACCCATTGACCATGGAAAGCTTCGTAAACAATGTCGATGGACAAGAAGTGGTCTTGACTTTGGCCAACAAACCACAACTTGGACAAGACACCAATATGGAACAAAGCCTTCATGATTCAAACACATCCTCGACGGACAAAGGTCTTGACTTTGGCCAACAAACCAATGCCAATCTTGGATCTTGAGTAAGAATCACTCAATGGAAGGAAAAATGCTTAATATGATGTTGAGGGTTTTTCACGTGCAAATTGGCAACCAATTTATTATCTTTGTTAAGGTCTCATCATCATACACCCTTAAACATGCATTCTAAACACATAATAAGACGCATATAAATAAATATAATAATGATATGCAGATGGATATTTAACACATTGTTCCTAGAACAAATCTCTCATTTTCCTCTCTCCTGCTAGCACAAGTATTACTTCTACCCGTTACATAACACTTCTAAAGAAACCTCATTTACATTGAGGTGAATAGGTGAGAAGAGAAATACACATAGTCAAATAGGTAATAGGCTGGACACGCAGGTCCAATTAATAAATTCTAAATTTATTACAACAATTTCTAAAATTGCCCCACCGATCTAATATCCATCCGATATACATTATTCATGCATCGCAACCATGTATTCACACAAGCATGTTATCAATCAATCTAATCCAATTAATTAATCTGATAATTAATGATCATCCAATGTTCAAACAACGATTTGATTTTGCGCGAGTCCAACTCATTTTTTTTTTATCGAATAAGTACTCAAAGTATGAATTATTGAATTAAATTAAACTACAAAATTAAATCCAATTTCATATGTATTTAATACTAATTCGCTATTTAATTCCAAATTAAATACTACACTTTATTAACGAACCTTTTACGACTTAAATTCCAAATTTAATCGTTACGGGTCTCAAAGCCCGATTAACATCCAATGTTAATTTAATTAAAGTCCAATGGGCTTTTAATTAATTTCTTAAGGCGTGGACTTTTGGTCAACTTGGGTCAAACCCAATAACCAAAGCCCAATCAAGGAATAACCCCATAAGCCTAGAAATCAATTTAGGCCCATTAGGCCCAATTAAAATATTAAGGTCCATTAGTCGCATTTGGACTTTATTGAAATGGTTTTGGGCCCAATTGGATCCAACCAATTTAGCCTAAACCTAACTTGGTACAACCAAGCCCAATAAGCCCCATAATAACTTTTAAGCCCAATTTCCAAAATTAGCCCAATTTAATTAAACTACAAAAATTCCAAATTTCATATTTAATTAAACAAAGTGTATTCCATAATTAATTACCCAAATCAATATTTCTAAAACATCAATTTACACAATTAATTATGCTTATCAACATTAAAACATGTCCAACACATTTTAAACAAAAATCAAACCCAATTTCATGCATTAAAGTATCGGCAATTAGGGTTTTTACAAATCGATTCGGTTTCAATCAAATTAAATCCACAATCAACTTTCCCAATATGATTCCAACTCATCCAATGAATCAAAAATTAAAAATCCCAAGACATTTAGGGCAAGCTACCTCTCGGCCAAGCCAAGATTTTTGGGGAAAATTGTTCCAATCCAATTTTCATGAAATTGATCCAATCAAACTTCAATTAAACATGATTTAAGCATACTCAATCATCCAATTTCATCAAATCATGCTCAAAATAAATTTACCCAATTTTAACCCTAAATTCAAGTTTCATGCTTTTAACTCGCTCTGATACCATTGTTGGGAAATTCTATGGTCCCGAGGATCGATTCAAGCAAAGAAACAACATGTGAATACATTCAAGGAGGTGCGGAATACTCATAATGATCGGTTGAGGCGATGCGACGAACACAAAAACTTCAAGTCCTCCTCCAAGGTACATTCGGCAGTGAGCTGAATTTGGTCTCCAAAAATTCTACCATGGATCATCTTCCAAGCTCAAAGCTTTCGTGATGTGATTCCAAGCTCACGAGTGGGTTTCCCTATCACCTTCGCAAGACTCTATTGTGTGTTAGCACTCGTGATTTTGCCACAAAATCATCACATTTTGCTCTCCTTGCTCTCGGCAGTGAGCCAAAAACAGAAGGAAAAACAGCCCACTTTGGGCGTGAGAGGGAGAGGAAGAAAGAGAGAGTTGTGTGTTGTGTAGTTGAAAATTGATTTCCAAAATCAAAAATAAACATATATCAAATTTTGTAAAAAAGCTTTCCAAAAGTCAACACAAAATTTGGAGGCAAAAATGCAATAAATGCATTCCAACCACACATATCAACTATTCACATCACTCAATCAATCAAGTGACAAGTTGTCACATCACTCAAAGTGACTAATGATTTGACGCTTGATGTGACTAGCGATTTGACGCTTGATGTGACTTGTGTGCCGCACTCAAATTCGAAATGCGAATGCGCTCGTAAACACTCCCGGGCGCGGGTTCACTAATTCCAAATTAACGAATTTTCCGTTGCGACGCAATTAAATAATTATGCCTAGCAAAATCACTATTCACGTCGCTAACGAATTAATTCTAAATTAACTCGTTCGCCCGAATTAAAATCTAATTTCAATTCTGCGTCGAAATCCAATTTCGTATAATATATCGAATATATTATTTTATCGATTAATTCCAAATTAATCATTTTCTCTCTTTAAATGATATTTTATCCCAGATAAAATATCACTGTAATTAATCCCAGATTAATTTTCTCTCTCATCTAATTAATCCCGGATTAATTAAAGTACGAGTCATACGTCATCGATGAATCTTCGGGAAGCGACCCATGAGATCCCCGGATATGTTGGCAGTAAATACGGTCGTCGGACTATCCGAACACGTACGTACCTAGTACTACTTTTTTACCGATTTACAAGACAAGGTTGGCTTCTAGCAAAGTGTCATGCCTACCCAATTCTCCAGAAATATCCTTACAGGAATATGTGATCTATATCAGGCGTAGTATACGTAGTATTGCGTATTTTGATCCAGTATCGGATGTCGCGTGCAAGGCCTGGGGCTGGAAATGTGTGCCCCGTACGAAGCACATATCGGATCTCTGGTAACTAGTATCTATATCGGATAAACATGACCTAGTCATTTTATCCCGATGACTGTAGTACTTAAGAGAACCAGTTCCGTATCCTAAGTGACCATCATCTCCGTTATGACTGGAGTGATACTTCCATCTTGACATCACACCCAACACACTACGATTCTCAATATACCCAGCAGAGGCATACACAGAACCTGTTAAAGCCCTGGACGACCTAAAACCAAAGCATATTGATTGTCATAAGTATTAACAGTGCAAGTCTCAAGTTAAGACCAAATACACCTACCCTGATTTCGGACTTCCATAGACACATAGTCATACTACCAATGGAATTCTGAGGGGTCTATCCAGAGCGAAGCTGTTTTCCGTACCATCGGTAAAACACAACCTCCTACTACACTTGCATGAGTATCCTATATCCAAATATATGATAACTATGGCGTTATGCCCTCACAACGCGCACAAGTGTAATACTAGTCTTTTTCGCATTATCGATGTCCAAACTCGATAATACTCTGACTAGGGATATTTAATGATTAATCCTTCATGGATTGATACTGTCTCATATCATCTCAATCCAGGAACTAATCATATGGACCTTTCATCATTTATACATCTTGGTGATCTAGTCATAAATGATAAAAGAGCAATTTCCTTTGTCACATAGTTAATTTGTACAACAACACCATGATCTGTACAAATAGTGACGCTATGGGTCATAACTGTCCAACATGAAGAACATCCTAGACCTTCATTAGGTCCAGTTGACAATAGTCTCTCAAGACCTTTATCAGGTCTCGTAGACTGAAAGATGAAGATCATCATAGACCTTCATTAGGTCCAGTCGACCTAAGACTCTTGGACCTACATTAAGTTCAGTCGACCATAGACCCCCCTTGACTTTTATCAAATCTAGTAGAATGAGGACAATTATGGGCCTCCATCAGGTCTAATGAAGTGGAGACCAGTTTAGGTGCTTTATCAGATCCGGTAGACTGGGGACAATCTGAAATGGAAGAACTATGATTACTTGGGAGAATAACATTCCTTAAAGATCAGTAAGACCATCTGCCCCAGCCGACTGGCCTCCAAACGATAGGTATAAATGTTCTATTCCTTACCAGGTTTGTGGTTTCAAGCTTGCAGGCATTGTCATAAAACATATATCAAGATCTGGACCTTCATTTGGCCCAAACGACATGAAGCCTCCCCTGGCTCCCCTTCAGGACCTGTTGGCTAGAGATTGTCCTGGCTTTCATCAGATCCAGTCGATGAGAAAATTCCTCATTGGCTCATGTCGAGCCCAGCTCAAGACTTGGACCTTCATCTAGTCCATATGACACGAAGACTCCCCCTGGTTCCTCTTCAGGACCAGTCAGTTGGAGATTGTCCTGGCCTTCATCTAGTCCAATCGACGAGAACATTCCTGTTGGGTTTTCTAGGTCAAACCAAGATCAATTAAGCATATGAAATGTGTGAATACGCAATGTAAGATGGCGGAAATACTCACTTTGATCGGATTTTGGATGCGTAGACAACAAAGATTTGTTCCTTCATGTATTCGGCCAAGGTCTCCTTGTGTTGATCTTCAAGCTCCAAGCTTTGAGTGTTGATTCCAAGCTCAAGGATTGGTTTCCCTATCACATTTGTATGACTCATTGTGTGTGCTAGGACTAGAAAAATTGCAACAATTTTTCTTCATCTTCTTAGCAAGATTCGGCTTAGCCAAATGGGAGAGAAAAAAATGGCACAATGCCGTGAGAGATGAGAGAGAAGAGAGATGAGTGTGTTGTGTAATCTACTTACCAAATTGAAAATCATATACCAAAAATAATAAAATGGTAAATGTCATTCAATCCATCACACTTGTGTGTTTTACACACAATCACCTACCAACAACTTCCATCAACTTAAAAGTTAGATAAAGTTGACTAGTGATGTGACTTGTGATGTGACATGTGGGCCCCACTTGATTCAAAATCCGAGTAGGCCCGCAACACATCCCGGGCTCGGGTTCGCTAATTCCGAATTAACAAATTTTCCGTTGCGACGTAATTAAATCAAATTTAATTAAATAATTATGCCTAGCAAAATTACTATTCACATCGCTAGCGAATTAATTCTAAATTAATTCGTTTGCCCGAATTAAAATCCAATTTTAATTCCGCGTCGAAATCTAATTTCGTTTAATATTTCGAATATATTATTATATCGATTAATTCTGAATTAATCGTTCTCTCTCTTTAAATAGAATTTTATCCCAGATAAAATTTCTCCGTAATTAATCCTAAATTAATTTTCTCTCTCATCTAATTAATCTCAGATTAATTATGTTCGAGTCAAACGTCATCAGTGAATCTTCGGGAAGTGACCCATGAGATCCTTGGATATGTTGGCAGTAAATCCGGTCATCGGAATATCCGAATACGTGCGTACCTAGTACCACGTTCTTACCGATTTACAAGACATGGTTAGCTTGTAGCAAAGCACCGTGCCTACCCAATTCTCCAGAATATTCTTAATGGAATATATAATCTATATCAGGCGTAGTATACATAGTATTGCGTATTGCGATCCAGTATCGGATGTCACATGTTAGGCCTGGGGCTGGAATTGTGTCTGCCCCATACGAAGTATATATCGGATCTCTGGTAACTAATCTCTATAATCGGATAATCATGACCTAGTCATATTATCCTGATGACTGTAGTAATAAAGAGTACTAGTTCCGTATCATGCGTGATCATCATCTCCATATGACTGGAGTGATACTTCCATCTTGACATCACACCCAATACACTATGATTCTCAATATACCCAGAGAGGCGTACATGGAACCTGTTTAAAGCCCCGGATGACCAAAACCAAAGTATATTGATTGTCACAAGTATTAGCGATGTAAGTCTCAGGTTAAGACCAAATACACCTACCCTGATTCGGACTCTCATAGACACATAGTCATACTACCAATGGAATTCCGAGGGGTCTATCCAGAGCAAAGCTATTTTCGTACCATCGGTAAACACAACCTCATATTACACTTTCGTAAGTATCCAATACTTAAATATATGAGAACTATGCTGTTATGCTCCCACAACGCGCACAAGTGCAATACTAGTCTATTCCGTATTATCGATGTCTAGTCTCGATAATGCTACGACTAGGGATATTTTATGATTAAACCTTAGTGGATTAATACTGTCTGATATCTTATTATCCGGAACTAATCATATGGACTTTTATCATTTATATATCTTGGTAATCCAATTACAAATGATAAAAGAGAATTTCCTTTGTCACATAGTTAATTTGTACAACAACGCCATGTTCTGTACAAATAGTGATGCTATGGGTCATAATTGTCCAACAATCTCCCACTTGGCCTATAGCCAATCACTCAAGTGTCCTACACCTGAACTATGTACGGGTCGCTCAAATTTCTGCTGAGAATTTGCTTTCGTCAGTGGATTTGCAATGTTATCATCTGATGTGATTTATTCGATCATCACATCGCCACGATGTATGATCCGACGAATTAGATGAATAATTGAAGTATATACTTTGATCGTTGATGAGACCATTAATTCTTTAGTCTGTGCCGTAGTCTAGCTCAGCTGCTAACAGAACTACACCTAATCTAATTAGGATTATATGGATCCAAAATGCTTCTTTTGCTGCCTCAGCTGCAGTAATATTCTGCTTCTGTTGTTTATTCGGCAACATTATCTTGCTTGGAAGATTTCCAGCTCACTGTTCCGTTATTCAAACTATATAGTACTCTTATTATGACTTATAGTCATTTTTATCGGTTAGGAAACTTGCAACAGTGAACCCAGTCACTTCAAGTTCTCCTTCTCCACAGCTTAAGAAAACATCCTTAGTTCATCTAAGATACTTAAGGATGTTCTTAACATCAATCCAGTGACCATCACTTGGATTAGCCTGATTGTGACTCCATATGCTCAAAGCATATGAGACACCAGGTCGCGTACATATTTCAAATGTACGAGTTCTCGGAGAGTGCCAACAACTTTTAGATCTATCCCAGTAGATCTTTATTCCTAGAATAAAAGTTGCATCTCCCAAGTATTCTATGGAGAATTTTCATAAAGCCAAGCTTTCACCGATTGTATTATGGGAATGTCATTTCCAAGAAATAACATGTCATCATTTTTTAGAAAATTCATTGTCTGTGCGCTCCCACTAACCTTCTTATATACACAAGAATCATTTTCGTTTTGAATTAAATCATATATCATTATGATTACATCAAAACATTGGTTCCAAGAACGTAATGCTTGCTTCAATCCATAAATGGATCGATTTAACTTGCAAACCTTGTTTGCATGTTTTTGTACGACAAAACCGTCATGATATTTATAAAAAATCCTCCAAAAGGTTTCCGTTTAAGGAAAGCGATTTTGACGTTCAGCTGCCATATTTCATGAATAAAACATGCAGCATTAGCAAGCATTATCCAAATGGATTTAATCATGGCAACGAGTAAAAGGCTTCGTCGTAATCGACACAATGTTAATAATGATATCTTTTCGCTACAAGCCTAGCTTTTACGTTTTTTTGTTGCCATCCATGTATGTCTTCCTTGAAGACTCATATAGTAATAATAGGCACAATGCCTTCTGGTACATCAACCAGTGTCTAAACTTGGTTGGTATACATGGAATCCATTTCGGATTTCATGGCACTTTCCCATAATAGAGAGTTGATACCTTGTATCACTTCCTCATACGTAGCCGGTTCGTGTTCCTCAATAAGATTGACATCTTTACGAGGTGAGATCAGAAACCCATACCTCCCAGGTTGTTTTCTGACTCTCTCCGACTTACGCGGTTCTTGTGTATTCGAAGATTGTGGTACAGTTTCATCCCTGATGAACTGTTTGTGTTCCGTTAAAGAATCGGTGCCTGGAACAGTATTACTCCGATTTTCATCGAGTTTTACTTTCCTCTTATTTACCACTGCATATAGGTATTCCTTTTAGGAAAATCGCATGGCGAGCAACAATTAAATTGTTCTCTTGTGAGTTGTATAAGTACTATATTTTGGTTCCCTAGGATAACCCATAAATTAGGCACTTATCCGATTTGGGTTCTAGTTTGGTATCATCCAAACATATGCCCAGCATTCCCAAATCTCCAGGAATGAGAAAACCCGGTTTCTTTCCTGTTCATATCTAATATGAAGTCTATCAAACAGATTTTCATGGAACCTTATTCAAAATAAGTTTTGCACTGATTAATGCGTATCCCTAGAAGGAAAATGGTAGCTCAGAGCTACTCATAATTAACCTTAATATGTCCAACAAGGTTCGGTTTCTCTGTTCGGACACACCGTCAAATTGAGGTGTTCCGGGAGGAGTCCACTATGAAAGAATACTACACTCTTTCAAGTAATTGAGAAACTTATTGCTTAAGTATTTTCCACCACGGTCTAATCGTGACGGTTTAATACTTTAGCCAGTCTGTCTGTCTACTTCGTGTCGAAACTCTTTGAATTTATCAAAAGTTTCCGATTTATGTTTCATAATGAAACACATAACCATAACGCGATGCCACATCCGTAAAGGTTACGAAGTATTCATATCCACCTCTAGCTTAGCTAGACATGGGTCCACTTACGTCACTATGAACGAGGGCTAACAGATCGGTGGCACTCGTACTTTTACCAAGTATGTTTTAGGCATTTTGCCTGATAAACTATATTCGTAGACATCATTTGAATTAGAATCAAATTTTTCCTAGTATCCACTCTTCGAAAGTATGGATATATTAGTCTTGTTAATGTGTCCCAGACAACAATGCCATAAATAAGTCTCATCAGATTAATTCAGTTTGAGCTATTTGTTTGTCATGTCATACGTTTGAGATTCATTTATATTCAAAATATAAATACCGTTATTCATATCTAATATGTTTATCTCAATATCATCTTTATAAAATAAAACACTTAATGTTCTAGAATATAAAGGTATACCCGCAACGGGTTAAACTTAAATATAGAGATAATATTTCTAGTCAAACTAGGTACATTATAACAGTTTCCTAATTTAATTACATGCCCAAATGGTAGTTCCTAAACTTAAGTTTCTATGGTTAAAACAGTGACTCTCGTCCCATTTTCCACTCACAGGTCGATCTCAACTGAAGTCAGTCTCCTGCTAATCAGCAGATTCCGCACATCAGTACATATATTTATGTACCACATCTAGTATAAAAATCCAATTTTGAAACTAGTAGTGAACATGTTTATGACAAACATGGTTGAAGTCGGAGCCTTACCCCGCCTTCACTTCCTTCATGTCTTTCTTATGCATACGGCAGTCACGCATCCAGTGACCCCATTTGCCACAGTTTAGGCAGATATTTTGGGATATGTCATTTGTCTTCCCAGAAGACTGTAATGATTTTGCCTTTTCCCTTTTTAGAATCTTTAGCTCTGCCTCATTTGAGCATAGCCTTCAACTCTCCAAGACTTTGCTCTTGGTTCATAATGAACCTGCCCCAACTTTCGGGTATAGACTATAAGATCAAATCTTTGGAAGTCTCGGCCACGTAGGTAATGCCCAGCTAACCTCGCCGATCGATGTCAGCAATCATCTGCGACACCTTGTGCTCGACAGATGTATTCTCTGACATACATGAGCGAAAGAGCTTCTTTTGCAATTTGTACTTCTAAGATCTAAGAATAGATCTATGAAGATCTTTAATTTCATCATCATGGTACAAGGATCTAATCCTTAATTCTGACGACGAAATTTAAAGAGTCATTGCAGTAAGCATAACGGATTGAGCACTAAAATTATCATCACCATGAGTCTTCAAGAACTCATGCTCCACTATTTGCTCAACTCCGGGCTTAGGCCCAAGAAGTTGTTCTATCAAATAGAGTAACTTCTCAGTTCCCATGACTATCCCGAGGTTCTACTCCCAATCTGAAAATTAAAGCCGTTTAAAAACATTTTCACCCAAGATTATGTTCTAAACTCTAATCTTTTAGTTATCTTGATTGCTATAGTCTAACTATCCAATCAACGATTTCGGGTACTATTGAATATAATGATTACTATAGTCTAACTATATAATCAACTATAATTTGATTGGTTAAATTCAAATATATTGATTACTATAATCCAATTATATAATCAACTAAAAATGAAGTAGTTTGAATACAGTCCAACTGTTTAATTAAAACAACAATTAAATATTAGTCCAACTAATATATTTATTAATAAATAATGACGAAAAATGAAATGAGCGCGTATTGGCAAGTATCTAAACAAAAATTGCAAATTTAATACTTGCCTCCCACTATTTTTCGGCGAACCTCTAACCCTCTGTTGAGTACTCGGGAAACCTAGTTTCCTAGTGGGCTAGGATCTCGTTAAATAACACACAACCTTGACTTTGGCCAACAAGCTGTATGATATTTAACTAGGTAGATCTCTAAGATTAATTAGATCTTATCCAATTCCTAGATCCAGTAGGTGGACATCCAAGTCCGAAACATATATCTAATATATGCTAATATATCTGTTATATTCCCTAACCTTTTTTCCTCTGAATCAACTAAGCATTGGCTTTGGCACAACAAGCTTAATGATTCCAGTTAAGCGAGACCCATTGACCTTGGAAAGCTTCGTAATCGATGTCGATGGACAAGAAGTGATCTTGACTTTGGCCAACAAATCACAACTTGGACAAGACATACGATATGGAACAAAGCCTTCATGATTCAAACACATCCGCGATGGACAAAGGTCTTGACTTTGGCCAACAAACCAGTGCCAATCTTGGATCTTGAGAATGAATCATTCAATGGAAGGAAAACGCTTAATATTTGTGGAGGGTTTTTCGCGTAATTGGCAACCAATTAATTATCTTTGATTAGGTCTCATCATACACCCTTAAGCATGCATTCTAAAAGCATAATAAGGCGCGGTAAATAAATTAATAATGATATGTGGATGGATATTTAAAATATTTTTTTCCTAAAACAAATCTCTCCCTTTTCTCTCTCCCCTAGCACAAATCTTACTTCTACCCAATTACATAACACTTCTAAAGAAACCTCATTTACATTGAGGGGAATAGGTGAGAAGAGAAATACAAAGAGTCAAGAGGTAATAGGCTGGACACGCAGGTCCAATTTAAATAAATTCTAAATTTATTACAATAATTTCCAATATTGCCCTCACCCATCTAATATCCATCTGATATACATTATTCATACATCACATCCATGTATTCACACAAAGCATGTTATCAATCAATCTAATCCAATTAATTAATCTTTGATTAATGATCATCCAATGTTCAAACAACGATTTTATTTGCGCGAGTCCAACTCGTTTAAGAATAAGTACTCAAAGTACAAATTCTTGAATTATATCAAACTACAATATTAAATCCAATTTGATTTGTATTCAATATCAATTCTTTATTTAATTCCAAATTAAATAATTACACTTTTAATGTGCCTTTACGACTTAGATTCTAAATCTAATCATTACGGGTCTCAAAGCCCAATTAACATCCAATGTCAATTTAATTAAAGTCCAATGGGCTTTCAATTAATTTCTAAGGCATGGACTTTGGCAACCAAAGCCCAATAAGGAATCACCCTTTGCCAAAATTCAATTTAGGCCCAATTAAATTATTTTAAAGGCCCATTATATTATATTTGGAATTTATGGAAATGGTTTTAGGCCCAATTGGATCCAACCAATTATCATAAACCAAACTTGGCCCAACCAAGCCCATTAAGCCCAAATACAGCATTTTTAGCCCAATTCCAAATTTAGCCCAATTAATTAAATTCTAATATTCCAAATTTCACAATTTAATCAATTAAAGTGTATTAGCCATAATTAATTATTTAAATCAACATTTCCAAAATACCAATTTACACAATTAATCATGCTTTAATTAACCAATTTATGTCCAACACAAATTGAAGCAAAATCAATCCTAACATGCTTCCTAAGCTCTCGGCAATATGGTGATTTTTATATGAATTTTGATTTCAATCCAATTAAATCACAAACTAATATATCCCATGCATTTTAAACACATCCAATTGTCTAAAATTCAAAAATCACCAAGAGCTAGGGTTCCAAGTCTATTCGGCCAAGCCTCAAATTTGGGGAAAATTAATCCAATTTTCTTCAAATTGATCATGCACAACTCAAAGTTAACATATTATAAGCATGCTCAAACAAACAATTTGAATAAAACATGCTCAAATCAAAAATACCCAAATTAAAGTTAAGAACCTTAAATCCAATTTCATGCTCAATAACTGCTCTGATACCATTGTTGGGTTTTCTAGGTCAAACCAAGATCAATTAAGCATATGAAATGTGTGAATACGCAAAGTAAGATGGCGGAAATACTCACTTTGATCGGATTTTGGATGCGTAGACAACAAAGATTTGCTCATTGATGTATTCGTCCAAGGTCTCCTTGTGTTGATCTTCAAGCTCCAAGCTTTTAGTGTTGATTCCAAGCTCAAGGATTGGTTTCCCTATCACCTTTGTATGACTCCTTGTGTGTGCTAGCACTTGAAAAATTGCAACAATTTTTCTTCATCTTCTTAGCAAGATTCGGCCAAGCCAAATGTGAGAGAAAAAAATGGCACAATGCCGTGAGAGATGAGTGATGAGAGAGAAGAGAGATGAGTGTGTTGTGTAATCTAATTACCAAATTGAAAATCATATACCAAAAATAATAAAATGGTAAATGTCATTCAATCCATCACACTTGTGTGTTTTACACACAATCACCTACCAACAACTTCCATCAACTTAAAAGTTAGATAAAGTTGACTAGTGATGTGACTTGTGATGTGACATGTCAAAATCCGAGTGGGCCCGCAACACATCCCGGGCTCGGGTTCGCTAATTTCAAATTAATAAATTTTCCGTTGCAACGTAATTAAATCAAATTTAATTAAATAATTATGCCTAGCAAAATTACTATGCACGTCGCTCGCGAATTAATTCTAAATTAATTCGTTTGCCCGAATTAAAATCCAATTTTAATTCCACGTCGAAATCTAATTTCGTTTAATATATCGAATATATTATTTTATCGATTAATTACGAATTAATCGTTCTCTCTCTTTAAATAGAATTTTATCCCAGATAAAATATCTCCGTAATTAATCCTAGATTAATTTTCTCTCTCATCTAATTAATCCCAGATTAATTATGTTCGAGTCATACGTCATCGGTGAATCTTCGGGAAGCAACCCATGAGATCCCTGGATATGTTGGCAGTAAATCTGGTCATTGGAATATCTGAATACGTGCGTACCTAGTACCACATTCTTACCGATTTACAAGACATGGTTGCCTTCTAGCAAAGCACCGTGCCTACCCAATTCTCCAGAAATATTCTTAATGGAATATATAATATGTACCAGGCGTAGTATACGTAGTATTGCGTATTACGATACAGTATCAGATGTCACATGCTAGGCCTAGGGCTGGAATTGTGTCTGCCCCGTACGAAGCACATATCGGATCTCTGGTAACTAGTCTCTATAATCGGATAATCATGACCTAGTCATGTTATCCCGATGACTGCAGTACTAAAGAGTACTAGTTCCGTATCCTGCGTGATCATCATCTCCATATGACTGGAGTGATACTTCCATCTTGACATCACACCCAATACACTACGATTCTCAATTTTCCCAGAAAAGGCATACACGGAACCTGTTAAAGCCCCGGACGACCAAAACCAAATTATATTGATTGTCGCAAGTATTAGCGATGTAAGTCTCAGGTTAAGACCAAATACACCTACCCTGATTCGGACTCCCATAGACACATAGTCATACTACCAATGGAATTCCGAGGGGTCTATCCAGAGCGAAACTGTTTCCGTACCATCGGTAAACACAACCTCATATTACACTTGCATAAGTATCCAATACTTAAATATATGAGAACTCTGTTGTTATGCTCCCACAACGCGCACAAATGCAATACTAGTCTATTCCGTATTATCGATGTCCAGTCTCGATAATACTACGACTAAGGATATTTTAATGATTAAACCTTAGTGGATTAATATTGTCTCATATCTTATTAATCCGGAACTAATCATATGGACTTTTATCATTTATATATCTTGGTAATCCAATTACAAATGATAAAAGAGCAATTTTCTTTGTCACATAGTTAATTTGTACAACAACACCATGTTCTGTACAAATAGTGATGTTATGGGTCATAATTGTCCAACAATTCCCCATTGGCTCATGTCGAGTCCAGCTCAAGACATGGACCTTCATCTGGTCCAGACGACATGAAGACTCCCCCTGACTCCTCTTCAGGACCATTTAGCTGGAGATTATCCTGGCCTTCATCTAGTCTAGTCGACGGAAACATTCCCCATTGGCTCATGTCGATCCCAGCATAAGACCTGGACCTTCATCTGGACCAGACCACATGAAGACTCCCCTTGAATCCTCTTCAGGACCAGTTGGCTAGAGATTATCATGGCCTTTATCTGATCCATTCGATGGGAACATTCCACATTGGCTCATGTCGAGCCCATCTCAAGACCTGGACCTTCATCTGGTCCAACCGGCATGAAGACACTCCCTGGCTCCTCTTTAGGACCAGAATATGCCACGGGAAGAATAGTCGGGTCTCAGGCCGAGATACAGAAACTCTGTGATCAGATGGAGTCAGTTACCAGTAAACTGAAGGGGAAACATGAGGACTTGTTGGATTATGAGGCGTTGACCTTCGAAGAACAGTTGCCAGCTCAGTTCAAGATGTCTGATATGGCTAAGTTCAACAGGAATGGGGACCCGAGGGTCCATCTGTGGCAATATGTCTCATTGATGAGTTCAGTGGGCCTATCACAGCGCCAAGTCCAAAAGATTTTTGGGATGTCACTCGAGGGAGCACCTGTAGTATGGTATCACAAACTTGAGAAAAAGGTTAAAGAAGATTGGAGGGAACTAGCTGATGCTTTTCTGAAGCAGTATGTTACAGACTTAGAGATCGACTTATCGCTCTACGACTTGGAGAATACTAAGCAAAGGTCGGAGGAGAGCTTTAAGAAGTATGTGGACCGCTGGAGAAGCCAGCTGCTAAAGATGCAAACAAGGCCCTCCGAGAAGGACCAAATAAAGATGATCATCAAGGGTACTAAGCCCTCCATCTATGGGAAGCTAAGGAGGATGACTTCCATGATTGCAGATTTCCGACAGCTAAGGGAAACTGTCATGGATATTGAAGAAGAGGAGGCGGAAAACCAGAAGTTGTATGGCCAGAATATGAGGAATTTTGGAGGGCATTCTGAGACCAAGCCCGCTACTGCCGAGATTTCTTCCATTAAGAATAGGCATTTTTCTAACTTGGGTAGACCCTTGTCCAAAGTGCTAGAGAAGCTGACCAGTCAAGGACTCTTAAAACTCTTGGAACCTAGACCACTCCCAAATCCTCCCCCACCAAGCCTCAATATAAACCGCTACTGCCACTTCCACCAACAACCTGGCCATGACACCAATAGCTGTACCCATCTCCGCCATGAGATCCAAGACTTAATTGACTCCCATAAGATCACTGACCCTGAAAGAGAACAACCAAACACACAAACCAATCCTCTACCAAATTATCACTCTGTTCCCCCACCCACCTACATGATCAACTCTGGCTTGCCCGAAACCTTCGTCCTCCAAGCTCTCAACCACCAAGCTTCGTACATGGGGATATGGGATGACAACGATGAAGAACCATAGGCCGAGGAAGAAGGCGGTGCTGCGAATGATGAAGTTGTTCCTCCTAGTTTGTTTGAACCTACATTTTTAATATAGACATTGATTTTTCCTGTTTGTTTGAACCTTTTTCTAATGATAATAAAGACGTTCATTTCCCATACTCACTTGAATATGCAACATGAGTATATTTGACAAAAGCATTCAACTTTGGTACTATGATACACAACGATGCTTAGAACACGGGGAATCCTCGGAAGAAGCAAACAGAAAGATAAGATAGTCATTCAGAAACTGGAAAACGGGGACAGTGAGGCTGTCAGACTTGGAAGGGAATGAGTTCACCGAGCCGATCAATGTTGACAGATTGAAGCTATATTTTACCTGAGACCGAGTAGTCACCAAGAGAATTGGCAGAAGACCTAACCCGACGGGATGGGAACATTCACGCATACATGCATACACATAACACATTTTGCACCCTTTTATGTTTGTTTTGTTTTGTGTTCACAGGTTTTGAAGAAGAAAAATAGAAAGCGGTGAAGACAAGCCAATCAGGAATAACAAAAGCACAGTATCGGATTCGGGTAATAATCCTGGGGCTCAGGCCCATATTGGTGTTATATTCAGGTAGTAATCTGAGGGTTGAGGCCCACATTAGTATCAGTCTGGGGGTGAGGCCCACATCAGTATCAGTCTGAGGGCGAGGCCCACATCAGTATCAGTCTGGGGGCGAGGCCCACATCAGTATTAGTCTGAGGGCAAGGCCCACATCAGTATCAGTTTCAGGGATGAGTCCCAAGGTTGAGGCTCCCATCAGCATCACCATCAGTTTCAGGGATGAGTCCCAGGGCTGAGGCCTACATCATCATCAGTATCAGTTTTGGGATGTGTCCTAGGGTCGAGGCACACTGCATCATCAGAACAGTTTTTCCAGGTACGGCATGTGGACTATATGGATTATGTGGACTATCGTGGACTATCTTGAAGTGTTATGGATTATGTGGACTACCGTGGACTATCGTGAAATGTTGTGGACTACCGTGGACTATCTTGAAGGGTTGTGGATTATGTGGACTATCGTGAAATATTGTGGACTACCATGGACTATCTTGAAGTGTTGTGGATTATGTGGACTACCGATGACTATCGTGAAGTGTTGCGGACTATCATAAAGTGTTGTGGACTACTGTGGACTACCGTGGACTATCGTGGAGTGTTGCGGACTATGTTGACTACCGTGGACTATCGTGAAATGTTGTGGACTATCGTGGACTATTGTGGAGTATTGTGGATTATGTGGACTACTGTGGACTACCGTGGACTATTATGGAGTATTGTGGACTATGTGGACTACCATGGACTATTGTGGATTATCGTGGACTATGTGGACTATATGGATTATGTGGACTACCGTGGATTATCGTGGACTATGTAGACTATGTGGATTCCATGGATTATCGTGGACAATTGTGGATTACCGCGACACCCTAGGTACGGGGTTTAGCATGCCAAGAATGACATGTCATCAAATTCAGTTCAGAGCGACGGGCAAACCAGGTGACAGCTGGTGAGCCAAGTAAGTGAAAATGCATTGCACGTACTTTGATAGGATTGTCACTGTTACACATTGCACAAGTCCCATCAAAGTGGGGGCGACTGTGGGCACTGAATTTTTGCATGTGAGTCCCTATGATGAGTCTTATTTGGAGACACTACCTTTTAAGTCGAGGAAGTCGCGGGAAACGGTCGTCGGAAGGGAATTGGTATTTCCTTAGATTTTTATTCGCTTGTTTAGCTCCAGGCTCACTCGTTGGACCTCCGTTTTAAAGCACCTTTAGCCTAAAAACACCGCAAACCATTTAACCTTGGCCCAAACCCACTCACCAAGCCAACACAACACCTAACACACCAAGCCCACCACAAAAGCCCACCCACACGCCCAAGGCCCTTAAAATACAACCAAATTAATTAAATCATATACCAAATTAAATAAAACATTAAATAAAATCATGCCTAATTGAAATCAATCAACAAATTATATTCCTAATTAAAAATATTGTATTCCTAACTTAACAAATATCATACCTAAACAATACAAATTAAATATACAAACTTCCTAATCTAGCAAAGACATGTCTCCAACCAAATAATTGATTTTCCTTGTGTGACACTAATTGGTCTCCTTCCTATTCAAATCCATGCAAACCCTAGCTTGTCACTATAAAAATAACATAAACTTCAACCCTTGTTCCTAACTCTCTCACGGCCAAAAAGAAAAACAAGATAAAAACCCAAAAAGACTCACTGCACGCCTCTATCTCTCTCATTATCACCAGCCCTTCACGTAAACAACAAAATAATAAACCCTCAAAGACACATAGCCACACGTCCACGGCATTAACAAACACAATGAGTCACTCACTGCCC
The DNA here is from genome assembly GCA_019454045.1 of Zanthoxylum bungeanum. Lineage (NCBI taxonomy): Eukaryota > Viridiplantae > Streptophyta > Magnoliopsida > Sapindales > Rutaceae > Zanthoxylum > Zanthoxylum bungeanum. Next base: position 188,461 of record SKCR01025208.1, read on the forward strand.
ACACCCAACACGTTAGCATCTAGCAACCCTAGCCAACATGCTTCACCCACTCAATCAGCCACGAACAGATCACTAGCCGAACCTGCACTCACTCCATTCACGCCACATTACACGTCCCTCACCTAACTCATCACTCATGTAAGCCATCAAGCCCTCTGCCTTAACACGCATGATCAGCCACGCCCCCTGACCTTCACGCAATACCCCCTGACATGCACCCTCATTTCACCGTAATACTCCACTCGTCACAGCTAGCCACTGTTGAAAAAATCAAGATAAACCAGCCCCTCACCGAACGCCAAAACCAGTAACCAAACCAGTCCAGAAACAGTACGAAAACAGTCCCCAAAATCTCACAACAAACTGCCCAGTCCTAAGCCTTTAAAAACACCCAAAATAGTAGCCTAATACACCAAACCAGTGACCAAAATACAACAGTAAAAAAGTAGCAAAATGGAGTCAAAACAGTAGCTTGAGCAGCGAAACAGCGAAGAAAGACGTAGACCAGTGAACTAGAAAAGTTGCGGAGTGATAGCCCTTCCGACGGACCTGTAACGCGCTTCTGAAAGTCGACATAAAATGTTAGACTTGAGGGCACTTTCACATCTATTTTTTATTCGCATTTCAATTATTTATTAAGTTTTATTCTCATGAGAGTCGTTGATTGATATGTTTGTTGTGGCCCTTGAATAAATGGAAAATCCATGTATTCTGGAATGATATGTGTTGTGGCCCTTGAATGAATGAATGTGTCGCCTCTTGTGGTATATAGGATGGAAATCCGGACATAAATTTCATAGCTGATTCTGAATGGACGGTAGTATGATCTGTACTCGGGATACAACTCCATGTACCACTTGAGTATACGGCACATACTTTATTTCATGTTATCTTGATTTGTTTATTATCATTATTTATTTTATGCATGTTATTTGAGTAATGACGAGGTCAAGCGCATGGGCTTAGTAAGTGCGATTAAAGGTCCTCTATTACGAGGGGTTCAAATCCTTTACCACGATGCTTCATCGCGTCGGACGATGTATATTCGGTTGAATGTGAGATGTGTTCAATCGGGTATACGAAGTCCGATATTGTTGTTTCTTTTATCTCTTATATGCATTGTGTTATTAGCGCATGGGCTTAGTAAGTGAGATTAAAGGTCCTCTATTTCGAGGGGTTAAAATCCTTTACCATGATGTTTTGCCGTGCCGGACGATGTATATTCGGTTGAATGTGAGATGTGTTCAATCGGGTATCCGAAGTCCGATATTGTTATCTTTATTTTTATATGCATTATGTTATTAGCGCATGGGCTTAGTAAGTTGGATTAAAGGTCCTCCATTTCGAGGGGTTAAAGAACCTTTACAGTGATGCTTTGCCGCGCCGGATGATGTATACTCGGTTGGATGTAAAATGTGTTCAATCGGGTATACAAAGTTCGATATGGTTTTCTTTATTTTTATATGCATTATGATGTGATGCGCATGGGCTTAGTAAGTTGGATTAAAGGTCCTCCATTTCGAGGGGTTAAGGAACCTTTACCACGATACTTCGCCGCGCCTTTCATTTCGTTATTCGCTTTTCTTTTTATGTCATCTTCTTGCATAATCATGTATCATGTTACATTACGCATGGGCTTAGTAAGTCGGATTAAAGGTCCTCCATTTGGAGGGATAAAAAGCCTACGGTCTGCCTTTACCACGATACTTTGCCGCGCCTTTTAGCCCGTTATTATTGATTAGGTGTCATCTATTCACCCGTTCACGTATGTGTCATGTTGTTTACTGCATTTTGGAGGTCACTGCTGTAATCCTGTTCGAACGCATTTCAAAACACCGCACGAACGCCCGCGGTAAACAGGCCCTCTTCCATCACATCTCATGCATGATTACTCATTTCGTCATTTACCTTTCTGATTGTTCATGTTCTCACAGTTAGTCATTTATTATGTTTACAAGATCACATGTTCATTTCCATGATGCATGTTTACATGGAAGTTATCTACTTATGCTTCTGCATTCACCTATTCAACATGTTCATGAAGTTGTATGCTTGCCGCATTTTAACTTACCTTTATGCATGCAAATTGGGACATAGATTGTGTGCAAATAGGTTGTATGTAAATTTGGACATAGATTATATGCAAATAGTTTGTATGCAAATATGAAAATGTGTTACATGTGAGCTTAGAGATAGAATACCCTTGGGAATGTATGTTGCTAGATTCGATTAAATTATTGCACAAATCATTTTATTACAAGTGACATAAGTAAGGGACCATTCCAAACCCAACGGTTTGAGGTCTTCCCTTACGAGGGGTGAGTGCGGCCTTAAATCATTTTCCCGGTTCACACCGGGTGGAGACTCCATTATTCTCCGGTTTAGTCCCCTGCGGGCTACTCCGTACTCCCGACCGGGCCGCGAGCCCGGAACAGAATGTGTCGCCCATTTTCTGTGTCCCACAGTAACGCATTGGGGACAATGTCTCAATAGGTTTGGGGGTGGGGAATAGTTGCAGTATTTTATTTTTATGTTGTTTTTATTTTTAGTCCAAAATTTTCGAAAAATACAAACAAATTGAAAAATTTTACAAAAATCAAAAAAAAATATTTTGTGTTTTTTCTTTGATTAATCGGGTGAAATTGGTATAAGAGATAGCCGAGTAAGGAATTTCCACTTCTGAGACGTATATCAACCTATTTCGGAACAAGTTAATTTTTGTTTATTTCATTTTGAATTATTTAATTTGTAAATTCTCCCTAAAACTGACTTAAATGGATCTTCATATGCTCAGTTGACAGGTATTATCAACATACATGGTAACATACAACCATGAGATGTATTTGAAAAGCTTGTAATATTCAGTGCTCTAGTTTAATTGGAGGAATCATCTAAAAAAAGTGATGGGATAAAAAAAACGTCTGAGATCCGAGTTATTAAGTCCGTATGGGTGTTTTAACACCTAGTGCCCTAAAACCAACTGGTTTGGGAGTCACTGGCCCAACACTCACTACATGGATCGAAGATGTTGTAAAAAATATATTTATATCTGAAGTCTGAGTAATTAAGTCTGTATGGGTGTCTTAACACCTAGTGTCCTAAAACCAACTGGTTTGGGAGCCACTGGCCTAAAGCTCGCTACATAGAGGGAAGATATTGTATATAAATAAAAAAAATCTAAAATCTAAAAAAAAAATCAGAAAAATCAGAAAAAAAAAATATTTCATTGCTTAAAAAAAGTGTGAATTCTGATATAACTTTATGACATAAATATTACTCTCTTTTCAACTATACTTGTGACTATTGTGGGGAAAAATGAGTTGATTAATATTTTGTTAGATGTGTATATGAAGAATGGTAAAAATAATGGGAGAATTTACTTATTCAGTAATTTAGAAAGAAACAAAACAACTATTAACTTGGATTAGAAGTTTCACCTGTTTAATCACTAACTTCTTTATTCTCTTTTCTCTAGACTTTTTGTTTTTTTGTGCATTAGTTTTAATATCTTTTTACTTTTATAAAACGTTTGTGGGTATCGTTGCTATAAGCCCTCACGAGACTACAACTCGTCCACTAGGGACACCTAGGGGTTTAAAGGCTTGTTGCATACGCTAAATGCAATCGTGTTCCCTACGAAAGTGGCTTAGTTTAATTTTTATTGTAAAGATGTTTATGTTATTTTATCTTGTTGTTTTGCTCGAGGACTAGCAAAATGTTAGGTTTGGGGGTGTGATGAGTGGTAAATGTATCAATATTTCCACTCATTTGACCTAATATTTTGTATAGTTTCTTGAGTTTTGTGAATATTTTGATGTGTTTTGTGTTATTTTGTAGATAAATAAAGTTTCAGGACTCTCTGGAAGCAATTTGGGGCCAAAATTGTGAAAAACGGACAAAATGGCAAAATCTTCTTTTGGCGCGTCGCGACCGCTAATGTGTGCCGCCTGCTAAAATATGTCGGGACACGTGTCACATTCTGAGAGGTTTGTTAAAATACATCGTGCTAACGTGCGCCGTTTGCTAAAATGTGCCATGCTAACGTGTACCGGACACGTGTCACCATCACATGCTGCCAACAATTATCATCACAGCTAAAATATGCCAGCCACGTGTCAATATCTAAGCAAATCATGCTAACATGAGTCGGGACACGTGTCGCCATCGCATGTTGTCGACACTAATAATTCAGCCACCGATGAAAACATGACACGTGTCACAAACTCGCGAAGCCAATCCGCCATATGTCGAGGATCTACGCGCGTTGCGACGCGCGACCCTTTGCGCGTCGCAATGCGAGACTCCCACTGACGCCTATAAATTCAGCTCGATTTCAGAATTCAAATCATGCCTTCCTTGGATTTTGTAAGGACTTTAAGAATTGCATTTTGTGTGTTTAAGTTTTTGTAATTTAAATTAAGCATTTTTACTTTTAGTACTTTTAATTATGCACTTTTACTTTCTATAATAAATTTTATTTATTTTCTTTTCTTTTCTTTTATGTTCAGTAATTAATTTACTGTTAAGGAAGGATGAAGCTTTTTAATTTTATAATTTATATTAATCTCCTTTAATTATAATATATAAACTAGTTAAAACCTGACTTAATGAGGATACCGCTATATTGGCCGGTTGGTAATTATTTATAAATTGGTTTTAACCTGACTAAATTGGATACCACCATATTGGTCGGTTGGTAATTAATTATAAATTTGACTTAATCGAGTTACCGCCTATATGGCTGGTTGGTAATTATCACGCAGATTTATATATTATAATTAGGGAGATTTCTAAATTAGAAATAGTTAAGGTAGATTAATCTCACTTTAATTATAATATGGAAATTGTAATTTAATATGGATTAAAAGTTGATACCGCCTTAATGTCTAGTTTTAATTATGTAACATAATGTGACACCGCTTATAGGACGGTCTTTAGGTGACAGATAATTACCACTTATAGCTAGTTTATGGATAAATAATAACACCGTCTTTATGGCTTGTTCAACTTAATTGGGTAATACTGGCAATTTCCATATTATAATAATTTGAGATTTCTAAAAGTGGATCCCCTAACCCCCTGCATTTTATTTTTATTCTAGGGAAGTGATGAAACACAATATTCACATACTTAATAATTGATTTAATTATGTTCTGGGTAATTCTTTAGTTTGTTTAATGATTCTTAAGCTTAAAGCTTCTTGTTGCCTGATCACCAATAAGATTGATATGGTAAACTGAAAATGAACTTGGAAAAGGGATTTTAGCTTTCAGCCTTAGATTCAATAGCTCACGATCTTTCTTGAGGATAGATAACCCTTTAATAGATTTCCTTGCAGGATAGACATATATCTGTCGGGCGTGGGTAGCCATAATTGGAACTTGAACTTAATGAATTCTGGTAACTTGGTTAACATAGGAATATGATTAATTGGGTTGTTTGGGTTATTTACGCACAAACAGTTTCTTTCTTTACTTTTGCAGTTTTTATTTTTTCAAGCAATGAGGAGGTAACTCCCCCTTTCTGGGGTGAAAGGTAAAGCTTTTATTATTTCTATCTAGATTAATCTCCCTTAATTATAATATATAAACGATTTAAAACCTGACTTAATGAGGATACCGCTATATTGGCCGGTTGGAAATTAATTATAAATTGGTTTTAACCTGACTAAGTATGGATACCGCCTGGTTGGTCGGTTGGTAATTAATTATTAATTTGACTTAATCAGGATACCGCCTACATGGCTGGTTGGTAATTATCACGCAAAGTTAATATATTATATTTAGGGAGAAATCTAAAATAGTAGTAATAAAAGTTGATCCTCTAACCCCAGCATTTTCTTTTATTGTACTTTTACTTTATTTAATTTCAGCAATTTACTTTCAGTAATTTACTTTTATTTTTTTTTTTACTTTTTACTTTTTACTTTTTACTTTTACTTTTACTTTTTTTTTTCATTTTTCAGCAATTTACTTTTCCGTCATTTAATTTTCAGTATTTTACTTTATGTCTTTTATTTTATTTAAGTTTTTTTTACTACCCGTAAATATGTGTCGTAACTAAGCCAGTTATCTGGGGTTGTGATGAAATCCAATATCACCGGTTTATAAGGGGTTAAATTATAGCTTGGGTAATATAAAGATTTATTTATTGAGTCTTAATCTTAATGCTTTTTCATTAACTGGTCATTAATAAAATTGAACTGGGAAACTTAAAATGAACTAGACATAGGGATTTTAAGTTTAAGACCTTAGACTCAATAGTCCACGATCTTCCTTGAGGGTAGATAACCCTTTAATAGATTTCCTTACAGGATAGACATATACCTGTCGGGCGGGGGTAGCCATAATTGGAACTTAAACTTAATGAATCCAGATAATTTGGTTGACATAGACATATGGTTCAATTGGGTTAAACTGGGTATTTGTGTCTGACCATCGACAGAGGCTTACACATAATTTAGTGTTCCATGTTAATAAATCAATATATTACCCAACTTTAAGATAACCATTTCATCTTTAAAATGATATTGGAAGAAATCACAACCCTAGATAGATTTTAATATTGAATTTTCTTAAAACCTACTTTCGAACAATTTTATTTACTTGTTTTTAAATTTAGAATCGTCACCATTTCATATCAATCAAACAACCTGTTAGATACTAGTAATCATTTGACCTCATAAAATTAATAGATTAGATATTAAGTCCTCGTGGGATCGATATTTTTATACTACTTGAACGATACGTGCGCTTGCGTTATACGTGTGTGTTTACGCCGGTCAAGTTTTTGGCGCCGTTGTCGGGGACTTATTTATCTTTTACTATTAGTTTAGGGGTTAGATACGTTACTTGTATCTAATTTCTTTTTACTTATTGTTTTTGTTTTCTTGTGTTTCAGGTTCTCATAAACTTCATGAGACGAACCATAAGCTTTGAACTCCGACCGCTTGACCCGGAAATTGAAAGAACCATCAGACAGTTGAGAAGGGAAAGGCGAGAAGGCCAAGAAGCTTTAGTCAACATGGAACCTGAACCTTTGAACGTTGCACCACCAATTCCCATTCGAGACAGAACCATTCCGGTGGTTGACAGACTCATTTCCTGTATTGTACTTCCCCCTTACCAGCAAATGCGTGTGACATCAAAACATGCATTTAGATGATTCAGCAGTCAGTTCAATTCAGGGGGAATGCAACTGAAGATCCTAATGCCCACATCAGTAACTTCCTAGAAGTTTGCGGCACTTTTAACTACAACAGAGCATCAGAAGAAGCAATGAGACTACGAGTTTTTCCATATTCCCTGAAGGACAGAGCTAAAGCTTGGCTACATTCACTACCAGCAGTATCTATCACAACTTGGAACACTTTAGCCACCAAATTTCTTGCAAAGTACTTTCCACCAGCCAGAACCGGAAAATTGAGGAATGACATCACATCCTTTGTACAACAAGATTCAGAATCCCTCTGCGAAGCTTGGGAAAGGTACAAAGATTTTCTCCGGAAATGTCCTCACCATGAGATTCCAAAATGGCTTCAAGTCCAAACATTCTATAATGGGCTTTCTGGAATAATAAGAACCACAATCGATGCTGCTGCTGGAGGAGCCTTGATGGCAAAAGGAGAAGATCAAACCTGGGACCTAATCGAAGAAATGGCCAACAGAAAGGAGCATGATCCAAAGAATTGCAGGAATTTATGAAAGTGGAGCCAATACAGCAGTCAACGCCAAGCTAGATCAGATATGCAAATTTATGGAGACTCTTACCACTAGATCCACAAGTTCACCATATGGAGGAGCACCAGAGTCGAACCAACTTGAAGAAACGGTGAATTATGTCAGCAATTTCAACAGACAAGGGAACAATCCATATTCCAACACCTACAACCCAGGGTGGAGGAATCATCCCAATTTTTCATGGAGCAACAATTCAGGCCAACAGCAGAACTATCCACCACCTGGATTCCAGCAACAAAACAAAAGCCAGGAGCAGGAAAATGAACCAGGAATAACAGAAGTGTTGACCCACTTGAAAAAGTTAGAAGCAAAACACGACTCTCAAGCAGCAAGATATGATGCTTTGTTTCAATCCCAAGCAGCATTAATTCAAAGTCAATCTGCTTCTATTAAAGCACTGGAGAATCAAATGGGACAACTGGCAAATGCTCAGAGTTACAGACCGCCAGGTACCCTTCCTAGCAACACAGAGCGAAATCCAAGGAACATGGGGAATGAGCAATGTCATGCCATCATGTTAAAAAGCGGTACTGAAATCAACAAAGATGTTGGAGCTAAAACAGCTGTTGAGGAAGTTCCAAAAGAAACAAAGCAACAGATGAAGGAAAAAGAAGCAAAGGAAAAAGAACAGATCATTCCACCTCCACTTTTTCCTCAACGTCTTCAGAAGAACAAATTGGACAAGAAGTTTTCTCGGTTCCTGGAGATCTTCAAAAAGCTGCATATCAACATTCCATTTACAGAAGCGTTGGAACAATTGCCCAGCTATGCCAAATTCATGAAAGATATTCTTTCACGAAAACGGAGATTGGGAGATTACGAGACAGTAGCATTAACAGAAGAATACAGTGCCATCATTCAGAGGAAACTTCCCCCGAAGTTGAAAGATCCTGGCAGTTTCACTGTTCCTGTGTCATAGGAGAACATAACTTTGGTAAGGCTTTGTGTGATTTAGGTGCGAGTGTTAACTCGATGCCTTTTTCTATTTTCAGGAAATTACAGATTGGAGAAACAATGCCAACTTCATTCTCACTACAACTTGCTGATAGAACGCTCGTATTTCCGAGAGGTGTAGTTGAAGATGTGCTGGTCAAGGTTGAAAAATTCATTTTCCCAGCAGATTTTATTGTCCTTGATATAGAGGAAGACGCAGACGTGCCAATCATCCTCGGGAGACCATTCTTGGCTACAGGTCGAACCATTATTGATGTACAAAAAGGAGAACTAACCATGAGGGTACAGGACCAAAAAGTAACATTCAATGTTTTCAAGGCCATGAATTTCCCAGATGATGAAAAGAAGGAGGAATGTTTCAAACTTGGTGTGATACACAGTACCATTCAGAACTCTGATGCAATGCAAAGTTCTACTGACAAACTTAAAACATGTCAATTGCCTGTAAAGCCTAAAGATAAAGCATATTTTGCACTGAAAGAGCCAATTCTTGCACTACAAGCAACAGAAGAGAAAAAGTTCCACCAGCTCAACGAATTGGAGGAATTTCACAATCAGCCTTTTGAGGATGCCAAATTGTACAAAGAAAAGGGCAAGAAAAGACATGATGAGAAGTTAGTGCGCATACAATTGGAACCAGGGCAGAAGGTACTGTTAAACAAATCAAGGGTAAAATTCTTCCCATGGAAGCCAAAATCACGGTGGTCAGATCCATTTGTGATCACCAAAGTTTTACCAAATAGAGCCGTTGAGATACATGATCCTGACGCTAACAAAACTTTCAAAGTTAAAAACAAGCGTGTCAAGCACTACTGGGGAGAATCATTTGAGCGACAAAAAGAAAGTGTTACACTTTCAGATCCAGCTTAACGTTCGAGAAGCCAAGTCTGGCTGACGACTTTAAACTTAGCGCTAGCAGGGAGGCAACCCATGCAATTTGTGTATATATTGTGATTTGGTGTATTTTATTTTTGTGTGTTTAGTCTTTGCAGGTTTAGTCATTTCAAGATGGAAGATGCTCTCGCAAATCTTCACAAGCAATTTCCTTCTCTCCCTCAAAAATCTCTGATGAAAGTTTACAAAGCTCGCTTAGAACGGATGAGACTACTGATGATCAAAGGTATTCCTACTGAAATTCGTTGGTTAATTGAAGCACGGGTCCGATTGGTAGGTGAGTCTTCTGACTCTTTTATTTCACATCTGCCTGGCTTAGGAAAGAGCACATATGCTAAAAAGAGAAGAGCCAAAAGAATGTGTGTTTGTTATAAATGTGCTCGCATATTTTGTAATACTCATTGTCGTTCTTTAGGAATGGTGTCCGATAACCGCGAAGATAAGATTAACTTCATTAGGGATGGCTTGAGTAAGGAGTCTTTGGATGACATATCTAAAACTCTTGAGACGCATCCCAGTGGATGTGTGTATCATGAAATTCGCATGTTATATGCACAATTTCAAAAAGAAAGACAAATGTTAAGTCTTGGGAATCTGACTCAAAAAGACCCTGTTTGCCAATTTATAAGAAAATTGGATGGGAAGCTTGTCCCTGACGCATAGACGTCAATCAAGCCGCTATTTTTCTTTTAAATATTATATCTCTTTGTCTTTTCTTAATAATTGTGATTTGTTTTGTTATTTTCTTTTAATTTTCTCCGACAGGATCCAGACTTTTTTTTGACTATCACAATATTAATTCGCTACTAATCGTCCTTTGGAAGATACTTGTGCTATTTTTACTCACCCTTTTCAGATACTATAAATTCAGCCCGTCATTGCACTTTTGAAGGCATCCAGAGTAAAACATGGAAGCCACTTTAAGAAGACGAGTTGAAAACATCTGTGTGTTTTGCGGTAGTAGTGTTGGTACTAAACCACAATACGTAGAAGCAGCACAGGAATTGGGTCGAGTCTTAGCTGCAAGGAATATGCACTTAATATATGGCGGAGGCAATCTCGGACTTATGGGATCGTTTCAAAGGCTGTACAGGAAGGAGGCAGTCATGTTTTGGGAATCATCCCAAAACCCTTGGCAGAGGCAAATCTTATTGGATCATCAAACAGAGAGGAACTAATCGTGCCAGTTATGTCTGAACGACTGGTAGAAATGATTAACCGTGGTGATACTTTTATCGCTTTGCCAGGTGGCTTGGGTACATTGGAGGAAATTTTTATAGTTCTATCTTGGGCGAACCTGAACATACACCAGAAACCGCTTGGACTGCTCAACGTTGATGGATTTTATGATTTTCTTTGTGTGTTTCTTGATGATGCTCGGAGAAATGGGTTCGTGTCAAAACCTTTGAAAGAACTCCTCTTTACTGCCAGAACTGCTCCGGATCTAATTGACCAACTCTTAGCCTATGAAACACAAGTTGACCCTATCCTTTCAAATATAAATTGGTCCGAGGACGATCGTGGTAAGAGACGTAGGATTAATCTGGATCTTAACCTTTAATTTCCTGTAGAATTTCAGCTAACCAGGTATTATTTTCTAAACTTTTCTTCTACTTTTTAAGACATTGGGGACAATGTCTCATTTAGGTTTGGGTGAGGGAATTAGTTGATTAGTACCTTGTTTTTAGTTTGTATGTTTTTTTTATTTTTAGTCCAAAATTTTTCGAAAAATACAAAAAAAAAATTGAAAAATTTCAAAAATTACAAAAAATATTTTGTGTTTTTGTATTTTTATTTTGACTAAAAAGGTGAAATTGGTAAGAGATAGCTGAGTAAGGAGTTTCCACTCCTGAGACGTATCTCAAGCCTATTTTCGAAATAAGTTAATTATTGTTTATTTCATTTTGAATTATTTAATTTGTGAATTCTCCTTAAAACGGACTAAAATGGATCTTCATATGCTCAGTTGACAGATATTATCAACATATATAGTAAAATACGGACATGAGCTAAAATTGAAAAGTTTGTGATATTCAGTGCTCTAGTTTAATTGGAGGAAACATCTCAAAAAGCAATGGAGTAAAAAAAAAAAAAAAAAAAAAAAAAAAACGTCTGAGATCCGAGTTATTAAGTCTGTAAGGGTGTTTAAACACCTAGTGCCCTAAAACCAACTGGTTTGGGAGTCACTGGCCCAAAGCTCGCTACATGGATCAAAGATGCTGCAAAAATATATATATCTGAAGTCTGAGTTATTAAGTCCGTAGAGGTGTCTTAACACCTGGTGCCCTAAAGCTAACTGGTTTGGGAGTCACCGACCCAACACTCGCTACATAGACGGAATATATTGTATATAAATAAAAAATAGAATAGAAAAAAAAGAAAAAAAATCAGAAAAATGCGAAAAATTATTCCATTGCTACAAAAAGGTGTGAAATCTGATAGAACTTTAGGACACAAATATTACTCTCTTATCAACTGCACTTATGACTGTTGTGGGCAAAAATGAGTTGTTTTGTTGGCTGTGTATATGAAGAATGGTAAAAATAATCGGAGAATTTACTTATTCGGTAATTTAGAAGGAAAGCAAACAATTAGCAACTTGAAGTAGAAGTTTCACCTGATTAGTCACTAACTTCTTTATTCTATTTTCTCTTGTCTTTTTGCTTTTGTGTCATTAGTTTTATTATCTTTTTACTTTTGTAAAACGTTTGTGGGTATCGTTGTTGTAAGCCCTCACGAGACTATAACTCGTCCACTAGGGACACCTATGGGTTTAAAGGCTTGTTGCATATGCTAAATGCAACCGTGATCCCTATGAAAGTGGCTTAGTTTAATTTTATTTTTATTTTGTTGTTTTGCTCGAGGACTAGCAAAATGTTAGGTTTGGGGGTGTGATGAGCGGAAAATATATCAATATTTACCGCCCCTTTAACTTAATATTTTGTTTAGTTTCTCGGGTTGATGAACGTTTTGATGTGTTTTAGTTTATTTTGCAGATAAAATAATATCGGGTCTCAATGAAATCATTTAGGATGAAATATGGGTCAAATAAGGGCAATTATTGGACTTGATATATTAATTTGGAGATTGGAAACTTGAAAGGCGTTTTGACGAAGTGCAGTTTTGGGAATTCCAGTTTTGCGCATCTGTCGTAATTTGGGCATAACTTTTTACTCAGATATCGGATTGAGCTGATTCAAGTGCCAGATTAAAGAAGACTCAAAGCTCTACAATTTTTAAAGAGAAATATTTTCTAATACTGAAGAGTTCATGACCGAAATTGATTAACCATCCAGAAGTGTGTGATGTGTAATTATTAAAGTCATTATCAATCATTTTCAAAGCAAAATATAAATTAATAAATAATTAATAAAAATTATCAAATCAACACCAAACAAGATAAGCAATTAGTGGAGCAATTATGGATTTGGTGGAGTAATTAGTGGGGAAATTAATAATGGATTTGGTAGAGAATTTGATGGATGATTTGATATAGGCAAAATTTTGCCTATAAATACCAAGCCATTTCATTTGTAAAATTTTTACTTTCTTCTTTGAAATTTGTTGACGGTGGATTTTGGTCTCAGGGCAATATGGGAATATCACTCCCGAGGAAATCCTCCTTCAATAGTGAATTTGTTTGGTTATGGGGGACCAAAGGCAAATTTAGCAGAAAATAGATAAATACATCAATCAACAAGGGGATTTATCGTGGTTCGGTGGATTTGGATCCGACCTACGTCCACGGACACAAACGGGATGATACTTTTATTACTCAAACACGCTTTTCAGATCTCTTTTTGTTTTTTACAAGTCAGAGCTTGATGATTCTGATGCCCTCTACACATATTTTGCCCTTCTATTTATAATAGTATAGAAATCAGATTCCTATTCGTATCAGAGTTCTTCAGCCAAATTCCCCTTTTCCTCTTACAAGGATTTCTAACCTAATACTGTTTTTATTTCTTGTATCCTATTTGGATACTGACTCATCTCCTTTCCCTACGAAAGTATGATAACTTTATCCCTTTTCCCTGTAGAAATAGGACACTTCTTCTTCTGGAACGTCTTTGCTACGTGCTCGGTCTTCATGTGGTCGGTCATAAGGGTCATTTGTACTGAGAATGTTTTATGCCGTTCTGAAAAATGTCCGGTCATATGAAACCAAGTGCTCGGTAACCGACCATAACATGCTCGGTCTGAAACCGAAATGTGCTCGGTTGCGGTCGGTCTTTTATGGTAAAATGCTCGTGCCCTTACTACTGGCTTTTTATGGGTTGGGTCGGTATTAACGGCCTCACCTAGGAAGGGAATTACCCTTCTACCCTTGTCGTGCTGCTGTAAATATCATAGTGCCTGAAAATACCATCAACATCTGTCCCCTAGTTCTCGGTTCCAACGAGTATACAAGTTGGTGCCGGGAACTACATAAAGATGGTGTGCTGATTACTCTGCTGGAGATCGACCCGGAGTTTTTTCGTTGCCTCTTTTTAAGCACTTTTTCTTGAGACGCGCAACAGTCACGTCCGTTTAATGCCCATCAAATCACCTTTAGGGTTTTTCCTAAGTTTGACACTTGTCAACCATCCGTTGGGTTCCCGCCGAAAAAGAAGTGGATCGACCGTGGAGAGGCGTCTTAACAGTACGCTGATCTTCAGCCGTTCGTTTAATCTTGGCAGACCTCTTTTGCAGTTGACACTTGGCGTTGATCTGGGTTTCTTTTTTGATCCAACGGCCATGAGCGTCTCATTCATGGCTACAAGAAGACGAGACTTCTACTGTGCAGTCTTTTTGGCAAATTTTTCTCTCCCTCTTGTGAACATTTTCCCTGCTCTAATCGTGATCCGTTTGATTCAGCGTTCCTGAAGTTTCTTTCCAGCCGTGAGTTTTCCTCTTCTGCCGTGACCTGTGAACGTAAGGGACGAGCAACCCGTGCTGTGTAATCTTTAGTCTTTCTGAAAGGACAAGTAAGCTTTCTGGACGACCTCTGCCTTTTTGTGTATTTTGCGAATCTCTTTCCAGTTTTGATGTTGCTAGGGACTGACTTATAGTCTGTAGGACTTCGTTTTAGGGCACTTTTTAGAACCCACATGTTTAGTTTCCTCGGAATCCCTGGGCGGTTGTTAGGGTTTTAGCTATAGACTGACTTCCCCTTCCTTTTTATTTCTTCGAATGTCAGGAATGTCTGACAACAGATCTTCCTCTTTAAAACCTGCTAGACCCTCAACTCCCCATGCTGAAGAGCTTTCCTCGGGTTCGGGGGCACCCAGTGTAGAAGTCCTTGACACTACCCCTACCCCTTCCGAAGTTGAGCAAGATACTTATCACCAGAGGGTCCCTCGGAGGGATCTAGAGCCCGGTGAATTTGATAGCTCGGCTCTGGATATGAATCGGCCTTCCAAGATAACTGAGGACGATCTGGCGTTGTTGCGGCAACGATATGATATTCCAATAGATATTTCCCTCGAAGTTCCCGGCCCGATGGATCGTGCTAGTCAGCCTGACGAGGGCTCAGTGGCACTTCTTCCTGCTTTCTTTGAGTGTGGATTATGGTTGTCGATGCAACGTTACTTTGCTTGGATGCTGGCCGAGATGGAGATTGCCCCCTGTCAATTGAGCTTAAATAGTTGGAGGATTTTGGCCGGCATTACATGTGGTTTGGCACCGGGGCGGGGTTGGGTGAACTTCTTTGGAAGAGGTGAAAGGTTATATCGTTTGAAGTCACAACCCAAAGACTCACCACGGTTGGTATTAACCTCTCTGCTTATGATAGTTCGTCCAATGTTGTCCAGAAACTCCCTGACTCCAACAAGAATTTCAAAGATCTTTGGTTCTGGACTACTAGGGATTGGGGTCGTCGGTCTCTGAGATCGTTTGAAGAGGATGTTTCAGTCCCTGATATCTTCAGATCGGGAGGTTAGGGTTTCCTTATCATTTTTTATGGTCCCTTCTTCTCAGCTTCATGCTTTAGGGTCCTGACTCTTTTATTTCTCCCAGCCTGTTGGAGGGATGCTCCCAAGGTTTCCCGCCAAGTTCGGAGGCGGGTATCCTGGGCTCGGCGATACGCCGGTCTTTGGAGGAGTTGGTAAAGGTTGGTAATGCTACGGCTTTTGCTGAGTCCGGCCTGATTCGGGTTGTTCCTCCAAAAGTCCCGGGTCGGATATGGGTAGATCTGTTATTGGTTTTTTTTTTTGATTGTTTTTCTGCTTTCTTCGTCTTTTAGAAGGAAATATCATTTATGCTTTTGCCAGGGTTTCGTACTGATCATTGCCTTTTGTCTTTTGTTCTTACAGGTATGTCGAAGAGCCGAAGTATCTCGAGAGGTTGGCCGGTACCATGAAGAAGGCCGGCATGCGCTGAAACTGGAACCTCCCGGGCACATCCTGAATGTGAGGCTGGGAGGGGTTGTCTCAAGGAAGGTTCAGCCGGCTGCTCGGGTCTTATCTTCTCCTCTGGTGCGCAGTCATCAGGATCTCCTCGGTATGGTCAGTCCACCGAAGCCTTTTAGGAAGAGGAGGCGTAAGTTCGGGGCAGAGGAGACTGATGTTGGTCAAGAGATGGAGGAGGAGCCCGTCCAGGGCAAGAAGAAAGATGCTCGTCGGGGGAAAAAATCGTCTGAGGGCTCCTCCAAGAAGCGAAAAGGTTCTGTGATCCTCGTTGTGGATGATTTGGGGGAAGATATCCAGGAGGCTACTTCCCATCTAGTGTCGGCCTTTAATGAATTGGCCGAGGTGATTCCTCCGGGGGAGGTTTCAAGATATGAGGACATTTCTCCTGAGGCTTTGGTGACAGAGATGAGCTCTCAAATGGCGAAGGTAGTTACTCTTCTCCCTTCTGATTTCGGGTCTTGGTTTTCTTATCTCACATCTTGACTTCTTTGTTTTGTGCAGGCTACTTACCTTATGGCCAAAAAATAAGGACCTCCTCTTGAGTCTATTTCTGAGGGTGGTCAGGCCTAGGACTTCAGAATCGCCTTACATAGGTGGAGGCCTAAATTGGCCGAAAATGGAGGAGGTGATAAAGAATCAAGAGCTGACTGCGATCGAGACTTCAAAACAAATAAGGCTCTTAAGGCTGCTGCTGCGTTGGAGCGAAAACTTGCCGATTCTGCTAGGGAGGATTTGAAGGCGCCCTAATCTGAGATTTTTCTTTTGAAAAATTGAAGGTGTCAAGTGTTGAGGCCAAACTGAAGGCCAATGACGAACAAATTGGCACGGGCTCGGGATGATTTTGAGAGGAAAGAGGCCGAAACTTGAGGCCGAGAAGGATGCTATCCTCCTTGAAGGGGTTGGGTGATTGTGTGAACTAATTACCGATGGTACTGCCAGGTCTGAACATGGATCCTATTTACGCGGCGGCCCACAGTTTTTGCAAGGGGGAAATTTTTTAGGAGGAGTTCCGAAAGTGGCTCCCCCCTTCTTCCGAGGAGGGGTGATGGATCCGACCGATTTTGATTGCTCCGGTCTCCCATATTTTTCAAGAAGGGCGACCTGATATTCCTGTCCTGGCGAGGCTTATCTTGAGGTTCCTCCTCCTTTTCCTGAAGTAGAGGTCTCCCATGTTGCCGAGGTCGAAGCTGCTGTGTTCCCGTTCTTGACTGGCCGAGCGATCCCTCCATCGTCTGAGCCAGCTGAGGAGAAATTCCTGCCCCTGTGCGGGTTTGATTAAGAAATGGTAACCCGGACGGGGCCCTGTGTATACTTAACTTTTTGTAACAACATTTTATGCTGTATCTTGATATATATACATCTTTATGTGTTATTCTTATCTCTTTCTCTTTTTCTTTTTCTTTATGTTTCCTGTTATCCGAACACTTGAGACCCCTCCGTGGGGGACAACATGAGCTGGAGGGATGTAATCCGATCCCGAGCTGAGGGAGACAATAGGCTCTGGGGGAATGTTACCTCCCTAGTCCAAAGAAGACCGACTCGGTGGGACGTAACCCGACCCCGAGTTGAGGAAAACACTTGGCTCTGGGGAATGTTACCTCCCCAGTCCAAAGAAGACCGACTCGGTGGGACGTAACCCGACCCCGAGTTGAGAGGAAAACACTGGGCTCTGGGGGAATGTTACCTCCCCAGTCCAAAGAAGACCGACTCGGTGGGACGTAACCCGACCCCGAGTTGAGGAAAACACTTGGCTCTGGGGGAATGTTACCTCCCCAGTCCAAAAAAGTTCGACTCGGTGGGACGTAACCCGACCCCGAGTTGATTGGCCAATTGGCCTCGGCGGTACTAATCCAGCCCCGAGCCAATCAGTCTAATGGTCTCGGCAGAACGAAATCCAGCCCCGAGCCGGGTAATCTTTAGGACTTGTATAGAAGGGAAGTGAATAAACCTTTGAAGCCCTACCAAATCCGGCACGGGCGTCCCCTTGCCAGTCCGGTGAAAAACAAAAAATAAAGCTTTGAAAATAATCATTAAAAGGCGGGGGTGACTTAGCACTTATCCCAAACAAAAATTCTAAAGTATAATCAATCAGCACGGATTCCTTTAGAACGCGTCTTGTCCGAGGTTTCCAAAACATAATTCTGAATCTTTTAATTCAGTGTGTTGCCGGTGAACCAGGGATGTTTGATCAGTAGAGCGTTTGAATGCTAAGGGCACATCCTCTATACGTCGGGTCACTGTGGAGCATGTGTATTGTTCGAGTGCTCCTTTTACCACGCTGGAGCAGGCACACGCTACAGGCAAACGCATCCCCGTGCTGCGCCCTCTTTGGATCCAAATGATGAATAGATCAAAGAGTGTCGGGATACTAAGGGTATATTCCTCCTAGGTCCGGTTACACTGGAGCTAGCAATCGTCACGGGGGCATCATCATCCCCCATGTTATGCTTTCCCACGGATCCATTACATCGGGTAAGTGAGGATCAAAAGAGTGTTTGACACATTAAGGGCATGTTCCTCCTTATGTTCGGTTAACACTGGAGTAAGCAATCGCCACGGGGTTATCATCCCTCCCTGTGCTATGCTTCTCACGGATCCTATGCATCGAGTATGTCCCTGAGGACCCCGAGCCAAGAGAGATATTTGGTTCTGGGGGAATGTCCCGTCCCCAGACCAACGAGCACGACTCGGTGGGACGTAACCCGACCCCGAGCCGGACGGCCTCGGCGGAATAAGATCCAGCCCCGAGCTGTTTGAAACATTAAGGGCATATTCCTCCTTATGTTCGGTAATACTGGAGTAAGCAAATGCTACAGGGGTATTATCCCCCCCTATGCTATGCTTCTCACGGATCTATACTCTGATTTACCTTCGTCCTTGCTGTTTAATGCTTGTATGGAGTCGAACGATTCTGGTGTGACTTTGTGCTTTTTTATGGTGGTATTCGTGGTCGGGTAGTTGCGGGTTTTGTGCTTTTGGCTTTCGACCGTTGTATTGAGTATGTCCCGGGGGTTTTTGAATATGGTTTTTGAAAAAAATTTTTTTTTTTTTTTAGAAGAGCGGGTGAAAAAAGAAAGTTTTTTATTTATACTCGGGGACATACTGCCCTTCTTACAACTCTCTGCGGGTCATTTTGAGAGAGGCTCCGTATTTGAATTTATGTCCCTTATTTGTTTGCTGCAAAAGAAAAAGAGAGGTAGGGGGAGTTTTACTGAAAGTATTTTCTCAGCATCTCGGCGTTCCATGGCTTTTTTAATCTTGTGCCGTCCAGCTGTTCTAAGATGTATACCCATGGCCTTACTACTTTTACTACCTTGTAGGGCCCCTCCCATTTGGCGCCTAGCGAGCCTTCCTCTGGCCTTCGGGTATTTAGAGTGACCCTTCTTAGCACTAAGTCGCCCGGGATGAAAGTGCGTGTCCGAATTCTTCTATTGTAGAAGTGGGCCATCCTTTATTGGTAGATTGCTGTTTTCATGGCTGATTTTTCTCTCTTCTCTTCGATTAGGTCGAGGTGGTTTCTGATAAGTCCTTCATTCTGTTTGTTTTCGTAGTGCTGAATCCTGTAGGAGGTCACCCTGATTTCTGCCGGGATGACAGCTTCATAACCGTATGCTAAGGAGAACGGGGTTTCTCCTGTGGAGTTTTTATAGGTTGTCCGGTGTGCCCATAGTACTTCTGGTAATTCCTCGACCCATAAACCTTTGCTGGATCCGAGCCGAGCTTTCAGGTTGGCCTTGATGGTTTTGTTCGTCACCTCGACCTGTCCATTTGAATTGGGATGGGCTGATGTGGCGAACCTTAGGGCGATCTGGAGGTCCTCGCAGAGTTTTCTGAAGCCTTTGCTATCAAACTGCTTCCCATTGTCGGTGATGATGGCTCGGGGGATTCCGAATCGGCAAACGATATTTTTCTTTAGGAATTCAGTGGCTTTTTTCTCCGTTATGGTGGATAATGGCTCTGCTTCCACCCATTTGGTGAAATAGTCTATGGCCACGATGGCGTATTTTGCCTGTCCTTTCCCTCGTGGCATTGGCCCAATGATGTCTAGTCCCCACTGGGCGAACGGCCAGGGACTGAGTAGTGTAGTTAATTGCTCTGCTGGTTGGTGGTGGAGATTTGCATTTTTCTGACATCCTTCGCATTTGCGGGCCACTTCTATGCCGTCCTGGTGCATGGTCGGCCAGTAAAAACCTTGTCTTAAGGCTTTGAAAGCAATTGAGTGACCCCCGGAGTGGCTTCCGCAGATGCCCGTATGTATCTCCCTGAGCACATAATTTGCCTCTTCTTCTGCTAGACATCTTAAGAGGGGGACTGAGTAACCTCTTCGGTAAAGTACCCCGTTGATTAGGGAAAATCTGGTGCTTTTGTATCTTAACTTCCTGGCCTCCGTTTTGTCTCCTGGAGTTTCTCATGTTTCCAGGTATTTTCTGATGGGTTGCATCCATGATGTTTTGCTTTCTTTATCTAGAACTTCTATTTCAGATTCCCCCACGCTTTTTCCCGGATGTAAATCAAAGGGATTATTCTGGGGTGCTCGGCTTTTGTTGAGGAGGCGAGTCGTGCCAGGGAGTCTGTCTGCTTCACAATTGTCTTCTCGGGAGATTTGTTCGAAGCGTACATCCCTCATCTCCCCGTTAACCTTCGCACTTCGGTCAGATAGGCCATCATGCTAGGCTCTTTGGCTTGGAATGCTCCCTTTAAGTGCTGAATGGCTAACTGCGAGTCACTTCTTATTACCACGTCTCATCCCCAGTATCGTGCATAGTCTCAAACCGCCCAGTATTGCTTCATATTCTGCTTCATTGTTGGTCGCTACGAAAGCGAATTTCAGGGCGAGCGGGATTTCTTCTCCTCTGTTGTTTCTTAGGATGATTCACGTGCCATTGCCTTGTGTGCTGGCGGAACCGTCTACAGACATCTCCCATTGTCTTCTTCTTCTATAGTCAGGACCTGGGGTTCGGCAAATTCGGCGACAAAAATCTGCCAAGGCTTGTCCTTTTACTGCTGCTCTCGGGAAGTAGGAGATGTCGTGTTCACTTAGCTCTACCGACCATTTTATTAGTTTTCCGGAAGCTTCTGGCCACTGCAGAATTTGTTTTAGGGGGTGATCGGTGTAAACCCTGATAGGATGGACCTTGGAAGTATAGGCCGTAATTTCCGAGCTGCCGTGATTAATGAAAGGGCGACCAGTTCATGTACTGGATATCGGGTCTCGGCGTCTAGGAGGGCTGCTGATGTAGTAAACAGGTTTCTGGACCTTGTCGGTTTCTTGTATTAGTACCGAACTTACTGCTTGCTCCGAAACGGCCAGGTATAAGTATAATGTTTCCCCCGGGAGTGGTTTTACCAGGAGTGGGGGCTGTACTAGATACTGCTTCAGCTGCTGGAAGGCTTCCTCGCACTCTGGTGTCCAGTCGATATCCTTCTTTGCTTTTTGGATCACTTTGAAAAAGGGGTGGCATTTTTCAGTTGCTCGTGATATGAACCGATTGAGCGTAGCCACTCTACCGGTCAGACTTTGTACTTCTTTCACTGTCTTGGGGGATTTTAGGCCCAGTATTGCCTGGATCTTCTGTGGATTTTCTTCGATGCCTCAGGCACTCACCATGTAACCTAAAAACTTTCATGAGGCTACCCCGAAGGTACATTTCTCTGGATTGAGTTTCAGGTTGTATCTCCTTAATAGCTCGAAGGTCTTTTTTAGGTCGGCCATGTGATAGCTTGGTTCTTTCGACATCGTTATCATGTCATCGACGTAAACTAGCACTGTCGTGCCAATGAGTGGTTTAAAAACTTTGTTTACCAACCTTTGGAAGGTTGCCCCAGCATTTTTTAGCCCTAAGGGCATCACTCTGTAGCAGTAAAGTCCTTGATCGGTAATGAAAATGGTCTTCTCTTCGTCTGCAGGGCACATTTTGACTTGGTTGTATCCGGAGAAAGCATCCATAAAGCTCAGTAATCCCTGACAAGCTGTAGCGTCCACTAGTGGTCTATGTTCGACAAAGGGAAGTTGTCCTTTGGGCACGCCTTGTTTAGGTCGGTGAAATCGACACACATTCGCCACTTGCCATTGTTTTTCTGACCAACACTACGTTTGATACCCAATCTGGGTACCTTGCCTCCCTGATGAGACCTGCCTTTAGTAACTTCTCGACTCGGCTTGCTATTGCTTTACTCCTTTCTTGATTGAAGTTCCTTCTCTTTTGCCTGACCGGCTTGCGTGATGGGTCTACTGCTAGGCGTGATTGATGAATTGGGTCGATCCCAGGCATGTCATCGTATACCCAGGCAAAGACATTCGGGTATTCTTTTAGGCATTCTAGTAGATCTTGTTGTAGAGACTTACTCAGGCCTCCCCCTATCTTTATGCTTTTTCCTGGCCCGTTAAAGTTCTATTTCTTCTGTCTCCTCAGCTGGAGCGAGTCGGGCATTTTTGTTTGGCCGAGGCCCAGGGTTTCTGTTTTCTTCTTCTTCACCCAAGCTTCTTTGTCGTTTTCGGGTATCTTCTTTGATGCAGAGAGTCTCTCGCGAGAGAGTTGTGAAGCAGCTGCGAACTATTTTCTGGCTTCCGCATACGATTCTGATCCCCTCCCGGGTGGGGAATTTCAGTTTTAAGTGATAGCAGGACATTGCGGCTTTTGTTTTCATCATGAAAGGTCGTCCGACGATGGCCTGGTAGCTGCTCATGCAGTCCACTACAGTGAAGTCTGTCATGATTGTCCGGGTCCGGGGATATGTCCCGACTGTTATTGCCAACTGTATCCTTCCCAGTGGGATGACGGCTGATCCTCCGAAACTGTATAGGGGAGTGCTATCGTTGGTCAGGGCTGCATATTCTACCCCTAGGTCATCCAGTGCTTCTCTGGAAATTATGTCAACTGCGCTTCCGGGGTCCACTAGGATTCTGTCTACTTCTGACCCGCTAATTACTGCCTTGATTATTAATGCATCGTCATGAGGGAAACTTACCCCTCGAATGTCCTCATCGGTAAACATTATCGGTACCGACCGGCTTCCCTAGAGCCCTATGACCTGCTCTGTTTCTAGGACGTCCGGTCCTCGGGTCCTGCTGTAGTCTTTTCTTGACCGGTTAGAGTTTCCGGCCAGTGTTTTCCCTCCTGTGATGATATTGATTTGGCGGCTACGCGCTCTTTGTCTGGCCGTCATAACTTCGTGGTCAATGTATTTGTTCAGGTATCCGTTTCGTGCTAGGTCTTCCATCTGTTCCCGCAGATCTTTACACCCGTCTGTTGCATGTCCTCTAGAGTTGTTGTGATGTATGCAGTAAGCCTTTTGGTTCCTCTTGTCCGGGGAAATCTTCTTTGGTCGGGTTCTCTATAAGAGGCCTTTACCCTGAATCTCCATGACAATTTGTCCCAGTTGTTTCTTTAGGGGAATGTATGCATCTTCCCCGACCACATGGTTTACTTGGGTCGGCGCCCTTCTCTCTTGGTTGTCTCGGTGCAGTGGTTTGAACTCCTTGTGTTTTGGGGGTGGTCTTCTGGATTCTCTTTCTACGCGGCGGGGGGCGCCCTCTCTTGTGGTCCTTTCTCTGATGGTGTTCCCTCTTCGGGATATTTTCTCCTCGTTTTCTAACAGAACGAACTTTCGGGCCACCTCCAGGGCGGTTTCGTAGTCCGGGGTGTCTTGGATCCTTAGGTGGGTCCATAGCCTCCCGACTTTCAAGGCTCTCTTCAAGCTTTCCAGGGCCTCGGGGGATTCATACCCTCCGACTTCGAGTACCATATTGTAGTATCTTTCAATAAATATTTTCAAAGGTTTATCGTCTCCTTGTTTCATAAGTCTTAGTTATCCAATTGTCTTTCTGGGGACGGAAACCCCCTTGAAGTACCGTATGAATGACTTTCTGAGTTGTGTGAATCCGCTGATGCTTCTTGGGGCTAGGCTTCTATACCATAGGATGGCCGGTCCGGCTAGAGTTAAGGGGAACACTTTGCAAATGGCGTCCCTTGTTACCCCTTGTACCTCCATTAGTAGGACGAACCCTTCGATGTGGGTTTTGGGATCGGTATGGCCCTTGTATGGCGCCATGGTTGGCATGCTGAATCTTTTTGGGAATTTTTCTGACCTTATTTCTTCTGTGAGGGGGGAATCATCCTTACCGTCCCGGGCATCTCCTATGTCTGTATTGGGGAATACTCCCCATCTGGCTAGCTCCTCCTGTAACCAAGATTTCATGCTGCTGTCTTTGGTTCCATGCCGCCTCTTTTCCTCTCTTTCTGTTGTCTTGGGCGTGGTGCTTCTCAGGTCCGGTATCTTCCCGCGCTCTTTCGTCATATTCTTTCCCTCTTCTCCTGGTGTTGTGAGGGCTATCATAGGAGGAGTCTGGTGACGATTTGTCATCCTCTACTCCCACATGTCCTCAGTTTGGGAATCTTTCTGCACCACCACAGATCTTACCCCGTAGGGGCCCCTCCTCCGGGGTCTGTCGTCCTCACTTGTATCAACAATTCTTTTTCCCTCTGCTATTTCTTTGAGTAGTTTCAGCCAATGGACTTTATTGAAGAAGATGAACAAGCTCCAAGCTTCAATGGATTCCAAGCTCTTAGTTCGGTTTCCCTACACCTTGTATTGATCCTCTAATGTGCTAGCAAGATGGAAGAAAGAAATTGATTTCCTTTCCCCTTGGAGAGCCCGCGGTTTTGGCTATTTTGGGAGAGAGAGTTTTTTTGCTTTGATTTTGTGTTATTGTTTTCTAAAAACAAATTACCTAAAATCAATTACAAATATTTGGTATATACTTCAAAAGTCAAACCAAAATTTTGGCTCCAAAAGCTCATTAAATGTCCACAACTGATGAGCGGAAAATATATCAATATTTACCGCCCCTTTAACTTAATATTTTGTTTAGTTTCTCGGGTTTGATGAACGTTTTGATGTGTTTTAGTTTATTTTGCAGATAAAATAATATCGGGTCTCAATGAAATCATTTAGGATGAAATATGGGTCAAATAAGGGTAATTATTGGACTTGATATATTAATTTTGGAGATTGGAAACTTGAAAGGGCGTTTTGACGAAGTGCAGTTTTGGGAATTCCAGTTTTACGCATCTGTCGTAGTTTGGACATAACATTTTACTCAGATATCGGATTGAGCTGATTCAAGTGCCAGATTAAAGAAGACTCAAAGATCTATAATTTGGAAAAAGAAAATATTTTCGAATTCTGAAGAGTTCATGACCGAAATGATGAACCATCCAGAAGTGTGTGATGTGTAATTATTAAAGTCATTATCAATCATTTTTAAAGCAAAATATAAATTAATAAATAATTAATAAAAATTATCAAATCAACACCAAACAAGATAAGCAATTAGTGGAGAAATTATGGATTTGGTGGAGTAATTAGTGGAGAAATTAATAATGGATTTGGTGGAGAATTTCATGGATGATTTGATATAGGCAAAATTTTGCCTATAAATACCAAGCCATTTCATTTGTAAATAAGAAGATTGTATCTAGTTTGTTTATTTTCAGTTTTCAGTAATTCATTTTCACTTTCGCACTTTCTTTTCTTTACTTTTCAGTTTTTACTTTCCGTAATTTACTTTTACGCGCAAACAGTTTCTTTCTTTACTTTTGCAGTTTTTATTTTTTCAAGCAATGAGGAGGTAACTCCCCCTTGCTGGGGTGAAAGGTAAAGCTTTTATTATTGCTATCTAGATTAATCTCTCTTAATTATAATATATAAACGATTTAAAACCTGACTTAATGAGGATACCACTATATTGGCCGGTTGGAAATTAATTATAAATTGGTTTTAACCTGACTAAGTATGGATACCGCCTGGTTGGTCGGTTGGTAATTAATTATTAATTTGACTTAATCAGGATACCGCCTACATGGCTGGTTGGTAATTATCACACAAAGTTAATATATTATATTAAGGGAGATATCTAAAATAGTAGTAATAAAAGTTGATCCTCTAACCCCAGCATTTTCTTTTATTGTACTTTTACTTTATTTAATTTCAGCAATTTACTTTCAGTAATTTACTTTTTTTTTTTTTTTACTTTTTACTTTTACTTTTTACTTTTTTTTTCACTTTTCAGCAATTTACTTTTCCGTCATTTAATTTTCAGTATTTTACTTTGTCTTTTATTTTATTTAAGTTTTTTTTACTACCCGTAAATATGTGTCGTAACTAAGCCAGTTATCTGGGGTTGTGATGAAATCCAATATCACCGGTTTATAAGGGGTTAAATTATAGCTTGGGTAATATAAAGATTTATTTATTGAGTCTTAATCTTAATGTTTTTTCATTAACTGGCCATTAATAAAATTGAACTGGGAAACTTAAAATGAACTAGACATAGGGATTTTAAGTTTAAGACCTTAGACTCAATAGTCCACGATCTTCCTTGAGGATAGATAACCCTTTAATAGATTTCCTTACAGGATAGACATATACCTATCGGGCGGGGGTAGCCATAATTGGAACTTAAACTTAATGAATCCAGATAATTTGGTTGACATAGACATATGGTTCAATTGGGTTAAACTGGGTATTTGTGTCTGACCATCGACAGAGGCTTACACATAATTTAGTGTTCCAAGTTAATAAATCAATATATTACCCAACTTTAAGATAACCATTTCATCTTTAAAATGATATTGGAAGAAATCACAACCCTAGATAGATTTTAATATTGAATTTTCTTAAAACCTACTTTCGAACAATTCTATTTACTTGTTTTTAAATTTAGAATCGTCACAATTTCATATCAATCAAACAACCTGTTAGATACTAGTAATCATTTGACCTCATAAAATTAATAGATTAGATATTAAGTCCTCGTGGGATCGATATTTTTATACTACTTGAACGATACGTGTGCTTGCGTTATACGTTTTTGTTTACGCCGGTCAACAACCACTTCTTTCATGAATAGTGACTGCATGTCACTCACCAAAAAGGTGACTTAGACATCTATCACTAAAGTGACAAGTGATGTGACTCGCGATGTGACTTATGGCCGCACTTGATTCAAAATCGGAGTGGCATCGTAAACACATTCCGGGCTCGGTTTCGTTAATTCCAAATTAACGAGTTTTTCCGTTGCGTCGTAATTAAATCAAATTTAATTAAATAATCATGCCTAGCAAAATTACTATTCACATTGCTTGCGAATTAATTCTAAATCAATTCGTTAGCCCGAATTAAAATCCAATTTTAATTCCGCGTCGAAATCCAATTTCGTATAATATATCGAATATATTATTTTATCGATTAATTCCAAATTAATCGTTCTCTCTCTTCAAATAGTACTTTATCCCAGATAAAGTCTCTCTCCGTTATTAATCCCAGATTAATAAAGTTCGAGTCATACGTCATCGGTGAATCTTCGGGAAGCGACCCAAGAGATCCATGGATATGTTGGCAGTAAATTCGGTCGTCGGACTATCCGAACACGTACGTACCTTGTACTACGTTCTTACCAATTTACGAGACAAGGTTGGCTTCTAGCAAAGCGCCATGCCTACCCAATTCTCCAGAAATATTCTTAATGGAATATAAAATCTATGTCAGGCGTAGTATACGTAGTATTGTGTATCTTGTGATCCAGTATCAAATGTCACATGCAAGGCCTGGGGCTAGAATAGTGTCTGCCCCGTACGAAGCATATATCGGATCACAAGCAACTAGTCACTTTATTATCGGATAATCATGACCTAGTCATATTATCCCGACGGTTGCAACCTTTTAGAGAACCAGTGATGTATCCCTACGTGACCATCATCTCCATATGACTGAAGTGATACTTCCGTCTTGACATCACACCCAATACACTACGATTCTCAATAAACCCAGAAGAGGCGTACACAGAACCTGTTAAAGTCCTGGACGACCAAAACCAAAGCGTATTGATTGTCGCAAGTACTAGCGATGCAAGTCTCAAGTTAAGACCAAATACACCTACCCTGATACGGACTCCCATAGACACATAGTCATACTACCAATGCGATTCCGTGGGGTCTATCCAAAGCGAAGCTGTTTTCCGTACCATCGGTAAAACACAACCTCCTACCACACTTGCATAATTATCCAATACTTAAATATATGAGAACTATGATGTTACGCTTCCATAACACGCACAAGTGCGATACTAGTCAATTCCCATTATCGATGTCCAGTCTCGATAATACTACGACTATGGATATTTAATGATTAAACCGTCGTGGATTGATACTGTCTCATATCATCTCAATCTGGAACTAATCATAAAGACTTTCATCATTCACACATTTAAGTAATCTAATTACGAAATGATAAAAGGCAATTTCCATTGCTACATAATTAATTTATACAAAAACACAATGTCTTTTACAAATAGTGACGCTATGGGTCATAACTATCTAACAATCTCCCACTTGGCCTATAGCCAGTCACTCAAGCATCTAATACCTGAACTATGTACATGTCGCTCAAACTTTTGCTGAGATATAAATTTCGTCAGCGGATCTGCAATGTTGTCCTCTGATGCGACCTTCTCGATCTTCACATCGCCATGATGTATGATCTCACGTATCAGATGGAAACGACGAAGAACATGCTTGGATTGATGATGAGACCGCGGTTCTTTAGCCTGCGCTATAGCCCCGTTATTGTCACAATATAATGGAACAGGCTCAGCTGCTAACGGAACTACTCCTAATCCAATTAGGAATTTACGGATCCAAACTGCCTCTTTTGCTGCTTCATCTGCAGCAATATACTCCGCTTCAGTTATTGAATCGGCAACAGTCTCTTGCTTGGAAGATTTCCAGCTTACTACTCCGTTGTTCAAACAAAATACGTACCCGGATTGTGACTTGAAGTCATCTTTGTCAGTTTGGAAACTTGCATCAGTATACCCAGTTACCTCAAGTTCTCCATCTCCATAGATTAAGAAAGCATCATTAGTTCGTCTAAGATACTTAAGGATATTCTTAACCGCAATCCAGTGACCTTCACCTGGATCAGCCTGATAGCGACTACACATGCTCAAAGCATAGGAGACATCAGGTCGTGTACATATCATGGCATACATGATCGATTCGAATATCGAGGTGAACGATATCTGACTCATGTTGTCTCTCCCATCTTGAGTTTTAGGACACATGTCCTTAGATAGAGTGACGCCATGTGACACTGGCAACAGTCCTCTTTTGGACTAATCCATGTTGAATCTCTTCAACACTTTGTCAATGTACGTGCTCTAGGAGAGTCCAAGTAGCTTTCTAGATCTATCCAGGTAGATCTTTATTCCCAGAATAAAGGCTGCTTCTCCCAGATCTTTCATGGAGAATTTTAATGAAAGCCAAGCTTTCACCGACGTTAACATGGGAATGTCATTGCCCATAAGCAATACATCATCAATATAAAGAACAATGAAAGTCAGTGCGCTCCCACTAACCTTCTTGTATACACAAGGATCATCTTCATTTTGAACAAAATCATTTTCTTTTATGATCTCATCAAAATGTTGGTTCCAAGAACGTGACGCTTGCTTCAGTCCATAAATGGACCGATTTAACTTGCAAACCTTGTTTGCATGTTTAGGCACGACAAAACCGTCAGGCTATTGCATATAAACATCCTCCAACAGGTTTTTGTTAAGGAAAGTGGTTTTGACGTCCATCTGCCATATCTCGTAATCGAAATATGCAGCAATAGCAAGCATTATCCGAATGGATTTAATCATGGCAACGGGTGAGAAAGTTTCATCGTAATCGACACCATGTCGTTGACGATACCCCTTCGCTACAAGCCTAGCTTTATACGTTTGTACGTTGCCATCCATGTCGGTCTTCTTCTTGAAGATCCATTTGCAACCAATAGGCTTTACGCCTTCTGGTGCATCAACCAGTGTCCAAACTTGGTTAGTATACATGGAATCCATTTCGGAATTCATGCCATCTTGCCATAAACCGGAGTCGATACCTTGTATCGCTTCCTCATACGTAGCCGGCTCGTCTTCCTCAATGAGATTGATATCTACATGAGGTGAGATCAGAAACCCATACCTCTCAGGTTGTTTTCTGACTCTCTCCGACCTATGTGGTCCTTGTGTATTCGAAGATTGTGGTACAGCTTCATCCCTGATGAACTGTTCATGTTCCGTTGAGGATTCTATGCCAAGAACAGTATCACTTCGATTTTCATCGAGTTCTACTTTCTTCCCACTTATCACTGCATTTAGGAATTCCTTCTCAAGGAAAACCGCATGTAGAGCAACAAAAACTTTATTCTCTCGTGGGTGATAGAAGTAATATCCTTTGGTTTCCCTAGGATATCCCACAAAAAGGCATTTATCTGATTTGGGTTCAAGTTTGGTACCTTCCAAACGTTTGACGTATGCCCAACAACCCCAAATCTTCAGGAATGAGAAACCCGGTTTCTTTCCTGTCCATATCTCATACGGAGTCTGTTGAACAGACTTTGACGGAACCTTATTCAAAATAAGTATTGCACTGTTTAATGCATATCCCCAAAAGGAAATAGGTAGCTCAGTGCGACTCATCACAGACCTTACCATGTCTAACAAGGTTTGTTTCTCTGTTCGGACACACCATTTAATTGCGGTGTTCCGGGAGGAGTCCACTGTGAAAGAATACCATATTCTTTCAAGTAGTCAAGAAACTCATTGCTCAAGTATTCGCCACCACGGTCCGACCGTAATGTCTTAATACTTTTACCGGTCTGTTTTTCAACTTCGTGTCGAAACTCTTTGAATTTCTCAAAAGTTTTCGACTTGTGTCTCATAAGATACACATAACCATAACGTGATGCATCATCCGTAAAGGTTACGAAGTATTCATATCCACCTCTAGCCTGGCTAGAGGGCCCACAAATGTCACTATGAACAAGGGCTAACAGTTCGGTGGCGCGTACATCTTTACCGCTAAAAGGTGATTTAGGCATTTTGCCTAATAAGTAAGATTCGCAGACGTCATATGATTTGGATCAAATCCGTCCAAGTACCCACTCTTCGAAAGTGTGGATATGCGAGTCTTGTTTATGTGTCCCAGACGACAATGCCACATATAAGTTTCATCTTTATGACTTACTTTAAGCCTTTTGTTTGTTACATTTTGAGATTGATTTATATTCAAAATATAAAGAACATTATTTGCATCAGCTGTGCAAATTTCTATATCATTTTTATACATAAAACACCCAGTGTTTCTAAATACAAAAGTGTACCCACATTGGGCTAACATAGATACATAAATAATATTCCTAGTCAAACTAGGTACATAATAATAGTCTGTAAGTTCAAGTACATGCCTTGAGGGCAGTTCTAAAACAAAAGTGCCAACGGCCAAAACGGCGACTGGAGTCCCATTTCCAACACGGAGGTCAATCTCTCCTGAAGCCAGTCTCCTGCTAATCCGCAAATCCTG
Organism: Zanthoxylum bungeanum; assembly: GCA_019454045.1. Taxonomy (NCBI): domain Eukaryota; kingdom Viridiplantae; phylum Streptophyta; class Magnoliopsida; order Sapindales; family Rutaceae; genus Zanthoxylum; species Zanthoxylum bungeanum. The sequence goes on from SKCR01025208.1 coordinate 219,844, forward strand.
CACATCAATACAAATGTGAGTACCACAACCAGAATCAAAAATTCAATTTTTAAAACTAGAAGTAGTCATATTTATTTCTATAACAAACATACCTGAGGCCGGTGCCTTGCCCGCCTTCATCTCCTTCTGGAGCGCCTTGTACTCGCGGCAGTCATACTTCCAGTGACCCCGCTTGCGACACTGGAGGCATACATCCTGAGACTTGTCCTTTGGCTTCCCAGAAGCCTTTGAAGATTTGGCCTTGCCTTTCTTCTTATGCTTCTTCTTTTTCACACCTCCAGTCGCCTTGGGCCAAGCCCTCGAAGACTGAGATGTATAAGCGAAGTGCGCCTCGCGCTTCTTGCCCTTAACAAGCTCATTTTCTGCCTCGTACATAGTGGACAAAAACTCTCCAAGAGTTTGGTCTTGGTTCAACATGTTATAGTTCATGAATAACCCACTCCAAGTGTCGGGGAGAGACTGTAGGATCAAATCTATTAAAGTCTCTGCCTCGAAGACTATACCCATCTCGCCAAGCTGCTCAATGTCGGCAATCATCTGTGTCACATGTAGTTCAACAGATGTACCCTCCGACATCCGAGTGCGGAAGAGCTTCTTCTGCAACTCATATCTCTGTGATCTCAGATTAGATCGGTAGATCGTGCAATTTCGCCAACATATGATAGGGATCCAATCCCTTGTTTGTCGACGGAATTGCTGAGTCATGGCAGCAAGCATAATAGACTGAGCAGTTGCATTGTCATCGCTATGAGTCTTCCAAAGATCTAGCTCAAGCAACTCATCAGGTTTAGGCTTAGGCCCAGAGGTCTATCTATGGTGTAGAGCAACCTCTCGGATCCAAGGACTATCCTTAGATTCATTTCCCAGTCGGAAAAGTTCGTGCCGTTGAAGATATTTTCTCCCATGATAATATCTCGAACACTGTTCTTTCCCGTCATTTTAATCGCGATAATCTAATTATCCAATTAACAATGTTTTGGGTACAGTCTAACTGTTACAAGAAAAATAAAATTATATTAGTCCAACTAATAAGATAATTTTGACGAAATAATTTGAAAGCGCGTAAAGCTAAGTATTTAAACGAAATTGTAAATTCAATAATAGCCTCCCGTTATTTTTCGGTGAGCCTCTAACCCTCTGTTGAGTACTCGAGAAACCTAGTTTCCTAGTGGGCTAGGATCCCTTTAAATAACACACAACCTTGACTTTGGCCAACAAGCTGTATGATATTTAACTAGGTAGATCTCGAAGATCAATTGGATCTCATCCAATTTCTATATCCGGTAGGTGGACCTCCAAGTCCAAAACATATATACAATATATATCCCAATATATCCAATATATTTTCCTAACCTTTTTCCTCTGAATCAACTAAGTCTTGGCTTTGGCACAACAAGCTTAATGATTCCAGTTAAGCGGGACCCACTGACGTTGGAAAGCTTCGTAATCAATGTCGATAGACAAGAAGTGATCTTGACTTTGGCCAACAAATCACAACTTAGACAAGACACCGATATGGAACAAAGCTTTCATGATTCAAACACATCCGCAATTGACAAAGGTCTTGACTTTGGCCAACAAACCAGTGCCAATTTTGGATCTTGAGTAAGAATCACTCAATGGAAGGAAAATGCTTAATATGTTTTGAGGGTTTTTCGCGTAAATTGGCAACCAATTTATTATCTTTGTTAGGTCTCATCATACACCCTTAAGCATGCATTTTAAAAGCATAATAAGGCGCGGAAAGTAAATTAATAACGATATGCGGATGGATATTTAACAACTTGTTCCTAGAACAAATCACTCATTTTCCTCTCCCCGGCTAGCACTATTCTACTTCTACCCAATTAAATAATATAATAATAGAAACCTCATTAACATTGAGGGGAATTAGGTGAGAAGAGAATACAAAGAATCAATAAAGAGAGAAGGCTGGACACGCAGGTCCAATTTATAAATTCTAAATTTACAACAATTTCTAAAATTGCCCTTTCCCTTCTAATATCCATCCGATATATGCTATTCATTCATCACATCCGTGTATTCATTCAAGCATGTTATTCAATCAATCTAATCAAATTAATTAATCTTTGAATATTAGTGATCATCCAATGTTCAAACAATAATTTGATTTGCGCGAGTCCAACTCGTTTGTGAATAAGTACTCGAAGTACAAATTCTTGAATTATATCGAACTACTCTTTAAATCTAATTTAATTCGTATTCAATACTAATTCATTCATTTAATTCCAAATTAAATATCTACATTTTTTCATGCGTTTTAACGACTTAGATTCCAAATCTAATCTTAATGGGTCTTAAAGCCCAATTAACATCCAATGTTGTTTAATTAAAAGTCCAATGGGCTTTCAATTGATTTCATAAGGCATGGGCTTTGGTCAATATGGGTCAAACCCAAATACCAAGGCCCAAGTAAGGAATCACCCTTATTTGCCAAGAAACCAATTTTGGCCCATTAGGCCCAATTAAACATTTAAAGCTCATTTGTTATATTTGGACTTAATGGAATGATTTAGGCCCAATATGGATCCAATCCATTTGGCCCAAACCTACTTGGCCCAACCAAGTCCATAAGGCCCAATTCAAAATCAAGCCCAATTAATCAAATTTTAAAATTCCAAATTTTATAATTCAATTAACCAAAGTGTAATACATCAATTAATTATCCAAATTAATATTTCCAAAATAAAATTTTAATAAATTAATTATGTATTCATTTGTTCAACTTATGTCCAACATTTTTTAACCAAAAATCATCTCATTACATGCTCAATATGTCACGGCATTTGTGGGTATTTTATGTCCGATTTCATTTTCAATCCGATTGAATTTTAAATCAACATTACCCAATTATTTCAAGTCATCCAATGATCAAACAAACAAAAAATACCATGACATAAAAGGGTACCAAACTCTCGGCCATGCCAAGATTAAGGGGAAAAATTGATCCAATTAATTTTTCATGAAATTGATCATAAATAACTCCAAATCATCCATATACAAGCATGCTCAAACAAGTAATTTAGTCAAAACATGCTCAAAATCAATTTACCCAAATTTTACCCGAATCATTTTCATGCTTAAACCTTGCTCCATGATACCATTGTTGGTTTCTAGGGTGGTCCCAAGATCAATATAAGCATAGAAATTGAATGAATACGCAAAGAAGAGTGGCGAAAACACACTTACATTGAACGGCTTTAGGATGTGAAGATCAACAAAAGCTTTTTCTCCCTTCACTTTGAGTAGTTTCGGCCAAGGGACTTTGTTGAAGAAGATGAACAAGCTCCAAGCTTCAATGTATTCCAAGCTCTTAGTTCGGTTTCCCTATCACCTTGTATTGGTCCTCTAATGTGCTAGCAAGATGGAAGAAAGAAATTGATTTCTTTTCCCCTTGGAGAGCCCACGGTTTTGGCTATTTTGGGAGAGAGAGTTTTTTTGCTTTGATTTTGTGTTATTATTTTCTAAAAACAAATTACCTAAAATCAATTACAAATATTTGGTATATACTTCAAAAGTCAAACCAAAATTTTGGCTCCAAAAGCTCATTAAATGTCCATAACCACTTCTTTCATTAATAGTGACTGCATGTCACTCACCAAAAAGGTGACTTAGACATCTATCACTAAAGTGACAAGTGATGTGACTCGCGATGTGACTTGTGGTCACACTTGATTCAAAATCGGAGTGGCGTCACAAACACATTCCGGGCTCGGTTTCGTTAATTCTGAATTAACAAGTTTTTCCGTTACGTCGTAATTAAATCAAATTTAATTAAATAATCATGCCTAGCAAAATTACTATTCACGTCGCTTGTGAATTAATTCTAAATCAATTCGTTAGCCCGAATTAAAATCCAATTTTAATTCTGCGTCGAAATCCAATTTCGTATAATACATCGAATATATTATTTTATCGATTAATTCCAAATTAATCGTTCTCTCTCTTCAAATAGTACTTTATCCTAGATAAAGTCTCTCTCCGCTATTAATCTCAGATTAATAAAGTTCGAATCATACGTCATCGGTGAATATGTTGGCAGTAAATCCGGTCGTCGGACTATCCGAACACGTACGTACCTTGTACTACGTTCTTACCGATTTACGAGACAAGGTTGGCTTCTAGCAAAGCGTCATGCCTACCCAATTCTCCAGAAATATTCTTAATGGAATATATAATCTATGTCAGGCGTAGTATTGCGTATCTTGTGATCCAGTATCAGATGTCACATGCAAGGCCTGAGGCTGGAATAGTGTCTGCCCCGTACGAAGCATATATCGGATCACAAGCAACTAGTCTCTTTATTATCGGATAATCATGACCTAGTCATATTATCCCGACGATTGCAACCTTTTAGAGAACCAGTTATGTATCCATGCGTGACCATCATCTCCATATGACTGAAGTGATACTTCCATCTTGACATCACACCCAATACACTATGATTCTCAATAAACCCAGAAGAGGCATACACAGAACCTGTTAAAGTCCTGGACGACCAAAACCAAAGCGTATTGATTGTCGCAAGTACTAGCGATGTAAGTCTCAAGTTAAGACCAAATACACCTACCCTGATACGGACTCCCATAGACACATAGTCATACTACCAATGGGATTCCGTGGGGTCTATCCAGAGCGAAGCTGTTTTCCGTACCATCGGTAAAACACAACCTCCTACCACACTTGCATAAGTATCCAATACTTGAATATATGGGAACTATGTTGTTACGCTTCCATAACACGCACAAGTGCGATACTAGTCTATTCTGCATTATCGATGTCCAGTCTCGATAATACTACGGCTAGGGATATTTAATGATTAAACCGTTGTGGATTGATATTGTCTCATATCATCTCAATCCGGAACTAATCATAAGGACTTTCATCATTCACACATTTAAGTAATCTAATTACGAAATGATAAAAGGCAATTTCCATTGCTACATAATTAATTTGTACAAAAACACAATGTCTTTTACAAATAGTGACGCTATGGGTCATAACTGTCTAACAGACCTGATTTCTCTTATGCTCTTTGCATGTATCAGGTAAATCCTGGTGAGCAACATTGGGCGGCTGTCAAAATAATCCTCAAGTATCTAATAAGAACTAAGGATGTGTTTTTGACATACGGAGACTGTTTTGAGATGAAAGTCATTGGTTACTGTGATGCGAGCTTTCAAACAAGATATCTGTTTACTTTGAATGGCGGTGTTGTCAGTTGGAAAAGCTCAAAGCAGTCAACTACAGCGGACTCCACCACTGAAGCCGAGTATATTGCAGCATCTGAGGCAGCTAAAGAAGCAGTCTGGATAAATAAGTTCATCACAGAACTGGAAGTACTTCCTGCGATAAAGAATGGCATCACGATGTACTGTGACAACACAAGTGCCATTGCTCAATCAAATGAACCAAGGTCCCACCAGAAATACAAGCATGTACTCAGGCGATTTCATCTCATCAGGGAGATTGTTGAGAGAAAAGAAGTTATTATAGAGAAAATACCCACAGAAGATAATCTTTTAGATTCTCTGACTAAAGGGCTGACTCAACAAAATCATGATTGGCACACCCGAGAGTATGGTGTCCAGATTCATACTAGTTGGCTATAGTGCAAGTGGGAGATTGTTAGGGATATGCCCTATACCCAACTTGTGGATGGGCTATATGTACATGTATTTGTAATATTTTCATTAATTAATAAAATGGGAATCTTTATTATACGTGTCTTACATAACTTATATGAATCATCAACACTGTAATAAATCCCTTGGAGTAATAAGACGATGACTTCCACGCCTTATGATGATCATTACTCTTAAATTTTCCTAGTCATAGTTTTGTGAATAATCTGGGCATTCACAAAGCGGAGACACTAGCATGATGATATGATCCACCCTTAAGTGGGGTAGCTGATCTCATAGGCTACTAGCGGAGATCCGTTCGCTTGGTGTATTACATGGATTCATGAGTTGCTCGTGTCCATCGAATTGACCGCCGAAAGTTTTCATATGGAGTGTTTATCCCATGTGTCTGTGAGAACTTTCATGTATCGATTATATGACTAGTCCTTAGACTTGAGGTCTTTACAATCTTATGTGTGGATCAAATAACTTAGACATTCTACTTCCCCGGTTCAAAAGAGTCGGTCAGAGGGGTATGATTGGGTCATTTGTTGAAACACATGAAGTTTGTAAATATACAACAAAGAATCACCACTCTCTCGGATAATATTTTCTTATAAGAGTAGTATTCCAGTTCGTGGGTTGATATGTGTGATCAGTGCTTGAGATTGTGGCCACAGCGAAAGAATCATGTGAGATTCTTGGGTTAGCACGATTCATGACACTATCAACATCATACCTTTGACTATATGGGTAGATATTTTCTATACCCTAAGTCAATAGGTGGGGATACAGTGAGGCGAAAGACCATATCATATGTAAATCGCATACAGAATGGGTATATATATCTTTCCTTCTCATTTGGGAGTCTTGGCATGTTGCTAGATGTCAACCTTGGTCATTGAAATCGAACAACCATCTGATCGGAGGATAATTTATGTTCGATTAAATTATCACGATTCATTTCATGTCCAACTTGAGGGGAACCCAAAAGGTCACACACAACAAAGTCGAAATCAATGGTTAACAGTGCACAGTACATATTTAACTGCATATATGATTGATGTAAGAATTGTTCATAAATGGTTCAATGTGTTTAATTATTGAACATATCATTTATGAGGTTCCATAGTAGCTTAGGGATTGGTGAATGACGATAGGGGAACATTGGGAATTGGAATAAATAGATTAAAAAAAATTACTATTCACATGAATAGTAACGCGTGAATAGTAAATTTTTTTTATTTTTTGTTATTTGTTTTGAATTCCAATTCGGCCCAAACTCTTATTAGGGTTTTATAATCTCATTAAACCACTAAATTAAGATCCAAGGGCTAAGATTAAATTGTCTTTTATCCCACATCGGATTCTTAATTAATTTTGTTGTCTTTGGAGCACTATATAAACCCAAAGAATTCTTCACAAATTTTTGCACCAAACCTTTCAAATCTTGGGTTTATATAAGTGAGCAACTCTAAAGTTTTAAGAGTAAGCCACTGATTTTGAGGATCCTTAAGTCTAATTGACTAGAGGAACCTCGAGTTAAAAGTTTTGAGGTATTTTCCTAGGCTCGCACCAAGGGCAAAATACATGTGCACTCAAGGCGTAGTCTTGCCGTTGAGTTTTGGCTTTGGTGTGTGCATCTTTGGAGGCCACACACTTGGGTGGCTCTTTGGAACGTGGAAGAGCTTGCTGAGTTCGAGAAAAGCTTGTAGATTGGAGGGAGGACTAGAGGAGTCTACGGTTCAAGTATGTATTTTTCTTTCTTTATTTTAATTAGAGTTATTATGATGGTTACCATGTTTAGGTTTATGTTTTTTGCATGTTTTATGAGTTTTATGCTTAGAATATATAGTACCATGCATAGGCTTGTAGAATAATCAAAACAAATAGGTCTTGGGCAAAGGGAAAGCGGCATCATAATTTTAATAAATTTTTTTTCTGCTGCACACTCGCGGCCGCTTCCCAACAATTTCATGCTTACAACACATCCAATTGTCTAATTTTCAAAAAATCACCATTAGCATACTAGGGTCACATTCGGCCATGCATAAGGAATTGGGGATTTTTGATCCAATCAATTTTTCTCAAATCCAATGATGCACAAATCCAATTCATCATCATATATACACAACCACACAATCAATTTAGGTAAATCAAGCTCCAAGAAAAAAATCCCAAATTAAAGTCCATAAACCCTAGATTTTGAAATCGAGATTAGGTGGCTTATGATACCATTGTTAGTGTCTCTAAGACATGTCAAGGATCCTAAACATGATTGTAGTGTGAATATAATCAAAAATAAGTTGCGGAATACTTACATTGATTTGGATGAGAAATTCAAAACTTTCTTTGTGTTAGATGCTCCAAGCCTTTGTGTTGAGTTCCAAACTCTTGAATGAGTTTCCCTATCACCTTCAAAGACTCCCAAAGTGCTAGCTTGGATCAATTTGTGAAGAAAAATTTCTTCCCTAGGAAGCATGAAGCTCACGGTTTTTTGGAGAGAAAATGGAGAGAATGAATAGTGTTTTAAGTTTCAAAAAACTTGTTACAAAAGGTTGTGTGTGTTGTGAGTTAAAGTCCAACATTAATTAGCCAACTACACCCATCATGAATAGTGACAAGTGATATAAGTTGTGGGTCCCACCCAATTTTGAATTCCAAATTCAAGTTGGCTTACACAACACACTTTGGGCCCGGTTCGTTTAATCCGACTAAACAAATTTTCCATCGCTAAATAATTAAATCCAATTTAATTAAATAATTATGCATCGCAAAATTATTACAAAAGTTGCTTGCGAATTAATTCCAAATTAATTTGTTCGCTTGAATTAAAATCCAATTTTAATTCCGTAATGAAATCCAATTTCAATTAATATATCCAATATATTATTTTAGCCCAATTAAATAAATTAAATAGTAAAATGTAATTTAAATATTAAATTTACTTTGCCGATTAATTCCAAATTAATCGCGTTCTCTCTTCTATACGAATTTAATACCAGATAAATTCTTGTCGTAATTAATCCTAGATTAATTTTCTCTCTCATAATTAATCCCAGATTAATTCTGTTCGAGTCAAATGTCATCGGTGAATCTTTGGGAAGCGACCCAAGAGATTCATGGATATGTTGGAAGTAAATACGGTTGTCGGATTATCCGAAACGTGCGTACCCCGTACCACGTTCTCACCGATTTACAAGATATGGTTGGCTTCTAGCAAAGCACCGTGCCTACCTAATTCTCCAGAAATATATTAAATATGGAATATATATAATCTGTATCAGGCGTAGTATACAATATATTGCGTATTATGATCCAGTATCGGATGTCACATGATAGGCCTAGCGTTGGAATTGTGTCTGCCCCGTACAAAGCATATATCGGATCACAAGCAACTAGTCTCTGTAATCGGATAATCATGACCTAGTCATACTATCCCAATAGCTGCAGCATTTAAGAGTACTAGTTCTATATCCATGCGTGATCATCATCTCCATATGACTGAAGTGATACTTCCATCTTGACATCACACCCAATACACTACGATTCTCAGTATACCTAGAAGAGGCGTACACAGAACCTGTTAAAGCTCCGGACGACCAAAACCAAAGTATACGGATTGTCGCAAGTATTAGCGATGCAAGTCTCAGGTTAAGACCACATACACCTACCCTGATTCGGATTCCCATAGACACATAGTCATACTACCAATGAGATTCTGAGGGGTGTATCCAAAGCGAATCTGTTCCCGGTCCAACGGATAACAGAACCTCCTATCACACTTGCATAAGTATCCAATACTTAAATATATGAGAACTATGTCGTTAAGCTTCCATAACGCGCACAAGTGTAATACTAGTCTATTCCGCATTATCGATGTCCAGTCTCGATAATACTATGACTATGGATATTTAATGATTAAACCTTTCGTGGATTAATATTGTCTCATATCTTATTAATCTGGTACTAATCATATGGACTTTTATCATTTATATATCCAAGTAATCCAATTACAAAATGATAAAAGAGTAATATCCTTTGTCACATAGTTAATTTGTACAAAGAACACCATGTCTTTTACAAATAGTAATGTTATGGGTCATAATTGTCCAACATCGTCGTCCCCTCATGACTTTGGGGCATTACGTATCTCTGTCCCCCAAAGCATGCCACTATTGTCCCTGAAATTGGTGATCTTGGGGCGGTACTTATCATCGTCCCCCAAGCCACAGAACTAGAGCCGATAGTGCTGATCTATGCTATTATCTGACCTTGAAACAAGGGTCTAGGGGCATTACGTATCGTCGTCCCCCTAGCCCTGATCTAGGATCTGGGGGCTTTACGTATCATCGTCCCCCCAGTCCTCTACATGTGCACATGTTCTCTGTCCGTTAATTCCAAATTGTATCCAGTTACATACTGGGGTGGATTTTTCCCTCATGCCCCGAAAACATAAAACTCATGTTCAAAAACATTTGTTTTCTAAATCATTTCTTAAACATACTGGACAAACTGTAACTGATAAAGAAATTGGCTAACGCCCTAAAAGCGAAAAAGTAAGTATGTTATCAAAATTGTTAAATAAAATCAGTTTAAGAAAAAAGATCCACTCACTGTTTTTGGAATCTGGCTGGTACTGGATCTTTATCGAAGAAAATTGTGATTCTTGTGGATAATCTATGATTGGGAACTTGATTAGCATATACGTATTCAAATAAACCTCGATACTTAACTAAGCTTAATGATACATCAATATGTTTTATATACGAGGCTTATTATGATCATTTTTTGATGTATGATATGTATACGAACTGATACGAGATCCTAATGGTGGTCTCTAATACGCTAGGGTGGAACTGGGGTGGTTTAAAACTGATTTTGGAAAATTATGTGCCACGCACAGCGTCCAGAAGCGTGCCATCATTTTCTTCTTGCGCGTCACGACATAAATCCCTTTTGTGTCGCGACGTGAGACAGAATTCTAGGATTTTGTTCTTCATCTTCAAATTCAACTCACCCAAATGCAATTCCTATTACTTCCATACTAAAAACCATAACTCAAAACATCTTCATATATCATCATCACACATAACAATTCAAGTTAACATTCTCTGCACTCTACTAATCATATCATCCACACTCTTGGCTTAAACCCTAGAATTATCAAATTTGGATACCTATGTTACCACCAATTCCATGCTTATTTCCTCATTAATTGCAAACCCTAGCATGCCACTAACACCAACATGTTTCCATATCATCAAAGTTTCAAAATCTCAAATTTGGGTTAAGTAAATCTTACCTTCTTTCTTATTGTTGGTTCTTCTTTATCTCTCAAATTCCATGGATGTCATGTCTTCTATGCTTCTTTCTCCTTCTCTTTTTCTTTTTTTCCTTTTTCTTCTTTTTCTTCTCTTCTTCTTCTTCTTCCTCTTCTTTCTCTCCTTCACGTCTTCCACTCTTCTTTTTGTTCTCAATTTTGTGAATTTATAAATAGTGCACCCCTTTTATAATTGGCCCTAAAAAAAAGAAGAGTGTAGAAGTTTGTGGATTTTACTAGAATGCCCTCGGTTACTATTCATTCGAATTTTTGACTTACATTTTTGACCTATTTCTGGTCCGATTTTGGAAAACTATTTAACGTGGAAGTTGTAGATCTCGATCTCCTCTTTCTGGCGGTATAAAAATCATAGAAATCGGAGTTTGAATGAGAAAGTTATGGCCCAAATACTATGGGCTATCCGGAGTTGTACGTTATGCAGTCTAGTATCGAAATTCCAGAAAATTAACCGAACATCCCCAAAGTCGTTTCATGAGTGTATTTGTGCCCGTACATAATTTATATTATATTATCTTCATCCTGTAATACCACAGTACCACAACGTAACAGTAATAGGACTACGGGTCGTTACAATAGCTCCATATCAATAAAAAAAAATTTATAAAAAAAAATGAGAAGATTTGCTAAATTAGGTAATCATAAATGGTTTTTAGTAGTGGGGTTCTCATTCATAAGTTATTTTCATGAAGAAAAATATCCTTAACGAAGTGAAAAAAAAAAAAAAACAAAAAAAAAAAAAAAATAGATATTGATATGGAACTATTATAAAACGTATGTAATTGGAAAATTCACAAAATATTCATTAATTTTTTTCCTTCTAACTTCTATAACCAATATCAACCACTTATTTAATGACTAAATATTTAAACTATGGTTATGTAATGCCCAGCTAACTTACCCACCAAATTATATTCCATCACCTCAACTCATCTCAATTAAGACTCAATACTAAATTAATGGTCACATTGCATGAAAGATCATGCATTTACAATTTATTTTAAAAATAAATAAAGTGCTTTTTAATTATTTTTGCCCATCTACATTTTTAGATTTCCCTTTCCCCTTCATCTCTACCATTGACTTGAATTGAGAGGATTATATCTTATAATATTTTACAAGTTAAAAACTTATAAAATTTGTCAAAACTCAACCTAATCTTATATTAATTATAATTGTAACATTTTCAATCTCATCCAAACCTCTACCTCCTAATTATAAAATACAGTGCCTTATTGAACTTGGGTACACTTTAAAATTATAATGTCCATAAGAGAACACATCCTAAAATTATCTTGAATCAATAATAATGTAGGAAAATATCAAGAATGATCCATTAAGTTTTCCTAATGTCATAAATAACCTAACTCAATTTTTTTTATCAATATTGATCAAGGAAATAACTTCTAACCAAAATAACATTCTTCTCCTAAATTCCCAAAGAACACAACAAACTAATGCTTGCGTGCAGCAGCTGCAACCAAACTGATATTTTCTGTGTGGGTGGCATCAACTTGAGCTCCACTTTATTGTAGCAGCTATAGCATGCAAGCAGGTTTGTTGCGTTTCTTTAGAAATTTTGGGGAAGAAGACATTTTTAGTCAGAAAATTATTTCTTTGGTCAATATTGATAGAAAATTTTGAGTTCGGTTATTTATGTCATTAGACAAATTTAATGGATCATTTTTAATAATTTCCTTAATAACGACAACATCTCATTTGAAATGACATAACCATTTTTTTCCTTTCTTTTTATCAAGTGGGAGAATAAAGAACGAAATACAAGAGAAGATAACAAAGGGAATATCACCTTTCTACAATTAAACTCCACTTCTTCTTTTTTTTTTTTTTATTAATTGTTATTTATTTGTGCTGATGTTGTTGTTTTGCTAATTTCCAAGGGGTCCAAATCAATCAATCCCTTCCACCATGCTCAAAGATTCACTAGATTAACCTAAACCAAGTCATTTTCATTAATTTGTAATAGCATTTGTTCTACAGAGTTCGCGGTGCTGGGGCAAATGCCGCGAAAGTGCATCAGCGGATGAAATTGATTTTTAAAATTTTTTTAACCAAAACAAATTAGCTGGTATCATATACTTTTAATTTATTTGTATTTCACCCTAATCATTTATTAATATCAAATATTAATAGTGATGAAGCATAGAATTCGAGACAAAATTTTCGGAAACACTTTCCGCGGTTACACATTAATCCGTTTACTGGTTCATTGAACCATCCTACCGGGACGATCAGATAAACGAATCATTCGCCTAACCGGACCAACCCACTGCTACAGTAATTAATTCATTGTAGTGGTGGCTGGTTATGGTAATTTCAACTAATTATTATTTTGCCCCTAGTACGAAATATTCCCAAAACGCTTCCGGAATAATTTCAAAAATTCCAAGAATTTTCCTACAAATTATACGCACTGCTATAGTAGTTAGAGTACTATAGCAATGGCCAAAAAGTCATAATTTCAATAAATTACGACTTTGTCTCTAATGTGATTATTCCGGAAATTTCTCAAAACACTTCCGAAATGATTCCGAAAATTCTGGAAATTTTTCCTACGCATTATCACACATCCAATTTCATCCATAATACCTCAATTTTAAAAATTAAGTAAATATAAATCAATTTACATAATTAATCAAATTAATATAAAATTAACTCAAATTAAATACAAATTACATACTCTAATCAAAATTAAAATACACCAACTAGAGTCACCACATATGAAATGCTAAGAATAATTTTAGGCATACCTAAATGGTAGATACATTCTAGAGTGGCAATTGATTATCTAATAACCTAAATGATTTAATTACACTAATTAAATCAATTAATTACACATACATAATTTAGGGGTTGTCTAATTAGGATTTCTAAACTCTAATCACTAAAAATGAAAGGAAACATATATATCAAAATATATAAAGTGATTGGAATTAAGAAACAAAATTTCACAAATTAAAATTACCTTAATTTAATTTGTAACCTCCAATTGTTTCTTTTCTTTATTTCCTTTCCAATTTTGTGATATAAAAATCCTAACCCCCATTTTTAAAAACCATTTCCAAGCCAACATTTGAGCAAAATAAATTGCCCAATTTATACCTAAGTTGCCGAAATTTTAGAGGCATTATTGTTCCAAAAATTAATTTTCATATAAAATTTTAACACATGTAAAAGCTTATAAAAACAAGTCTTTAATAAATTAATCAAATTAATTTATATTCACACATAGGCTATCCAATTTGTACCATAGATATATATAAGAACATCAAATTTCCGCAGTGTACAATTCACATATGTGTCGCGACATATTCGTGATTTAGTATATAAATAGTTAAATACTCAAAACTTATTTCTGTATTATACCTCGATTAAGGATTTAAATAATCACAAAGTGGATACCTAAATCCAGCATATGGAACTGACAGATCCTCTCTAGATACATCATCGGTCTACACCAAATAAATAGGTGGAGGTCTGGTCTAGATTGATCGATGATGTGACTGTTGTCAAAATGTGGAAGAACACTCATACAATCACAATAGTATCTCAAGTCAAATGACCTAATATGCTACTCGACTCGAGAAAATTCTTATTGACATTGGTGTATCTGTCACATCCCGAAAAATCTCGGACATGACCGGTAGGAAATGGTAATACTAACTTTCTAAGCCTCTAACGTGTACATGCATAACATGTTGTAATACATATCGTACAACCTAACTTGACCGACTTGACATGAACTGATTTCCTGACTTGTTCTTGAGTTACTCAACATGCACTATATTACTGAATTTCTATCATTATTCCTAACGTGATAAGTACTACTTCTTGACTTCTGTTATTCATGCTGTTGGGAAACGGCCGCGAGTGCGCATCGAAAAATTAAAAATTATGATGCCGCTATCACTTTTCCCAAGACCCATTTGTTTTTATTATTTTACAAGCCTATGCATGTTACTATATATTCTAAGCATAAAAACTCATAAAACATGCAAAGAACATAAACCTAAACATGCTAACTATCATAAGAACTCTAATTAAAATAAAGAAAGAAAAAGACTTACTTGAACCGAAGACTCCTCCAGTCCTCCCTCCAATCTACAAGTTTTTCTCGAACTCAGCAAGCTCTTCCACGTTCCAAAGAGCCACCCAAGTGTGTGGCCTCCAAATGTGCACACACCAAAGCCAAAACTCAACGAAAAAACTACGCCTTGAGTGCACGGGTATTTTGCCCTTAGTGCTAGCCTAGGAAAATACCTTAAACCTTTTAACTTGAGATTCATCTAGTCAATTAGACTTAAGGATCCTCAAAATCAGTGGCTTACTCTTAAACTTTAGAGTTGCTCACTTATATAAACCCAAGATAAGAAAGGTTTTGGGGTAAAAATTTGTAAAGAATTCTTTGGGTTTATATAGGTGCTCCAAAGACAACAAAATTAATTAAGAATCCGATGTGGGATAAATGCTAATTAAATCTTCGCCATTGGTTCTTAATATATTGGTTTAATGAGATTATAAAACCCTAATAAGAGTTTGGGCCGAATTGGAATTCAAAACAAATAAAAAAATTAAATTAAATTAAAAAAAAACGCAGATTTTTTTTTAATTTATTTATTTATTTATTTATTTTCTTATTCATTTTTCCAATTCCCAAAATTCCCCTATCGTCATTCACCAATCCCTAAACCACTTTGGAACCTCATAAATGATCTGTTCAATAATTAAACACATTAAACCATTTATGAACAATTCCTACAGCAATCATATATGTTGTTAAATTTGTATTGTGCACTGTTAACCATTGATTTCGACTTTGTTGTGTGTGACATTTTGGGTTCCCCTCAAGTTGGACATGAAATGAATCGTGATAATTTAATCGAACATAAATTATCCTCCGATCAGATGGTCGTTCGATTTCAATGACCAAGGTTGACATCTAGCAACATCCCAAGGCCCCCAAAATGAGAAGGAAATATCTATACCCATTCTGTATGTGATTTACATATGATACTGTCTCTCGCCTCAATGTATCCCCACCGTTTGACCTAGGGTATGGAAAGTATCTACCCATATAGTGAAAGGTATGATGTTGATAGTGTCATGAATCGTGCTAACCCAAGAATCTCACATGATTCTTCCACTGCGGCCACAGTCTCAATCACTGATCACACATATCAACCCGTGAATTGGAATACTACTCTTATAAGAAAATATTATCCGAGAGAGTGGCGATTCTCTGTTGTATCTTTACAAATTTCATGTGTTTCAACAAATTTCCCAATTATACCCTTATAACCGGATCTTTTGAACCGGAGAAGGAGAATGTCAAAGTCATTTGATCCACACATAAGATTGTAAAGACCTCAAGTCTAAGGACTAGTCATACAATCGATACATGAAAGTTCTCACAGACACATGGGATAAAAAATCCATGTGAAAACTTTCGGCGGTCAGTTCGATGGACACGAGTAACTCATGCAACCATGTGATACACCAAGTAGATGGATCTACGCTAGTAGCCTATGAGATCGGCTACCCCACTTAAGGGCGGATCATATCATCATGCTAGTCTCTCCGCTTTGTGAACGCTTAGATTATTCACAAAACTATGACTATGAACATTTGAGAGTAATGATTCTCATAAGGCGTGGAAGCCATCATCTTATTACTCCAAGGGCTTTATTACAGTGTTTGATGATTCATATAATTTATGTAAGACACATATAATAAAGATTACCATTTTATTAATTAATAAAAATATTGCAAATACATGTACATATAGCCCATCCATAAGTTGGGTATTTGGCATATCCCTAACAATCTCCCACTTACACTATAGCCAACTAGTATGAATCTGGACATCATAATCTTGGGTGTGCCTATCATGTTTTTGTTGAGTCAGCCCTTTAGTCAGAGAATCTGTAAGATTATCTTCTGTGGGTATTTTCTCTATAATAACTTCTTTTCTCTCAACAATCTCATTGATGAGATGAAATCGCCTGAGTACATGCTTGGATTTCTGGTGGGACCTTGGTTCTTTTGATTGAGCAATGGCGCCCGTGTTGTCACAGTACATCGTGATGCCATTCTTTATCACGGGAAGCACTTCCAGCTCCGTGATGAACTTCTTTATCCAGAGTGCTTCTTTAGCTGCCTCAGATGCTGCAATATACTCTGCTTCAGTGGTGGAGTCCGTTGTAGTTTACTGCTTTGAGCTTTTCCAACTAGCAGCTCCACCATTCATAGTAAACAGATATCCTGTTTGTGATCTGCTGTTATCCCTATCGGTCTGAATGCTCGCATCACAATAACCAATGACTTTCATCTTAGAACAATCTCTGTATGTCAAGAAAACATCCTTAGTTCTTCTCAGATACTTGAGGATTGTTTTGACAGCTGCCCAGTGTTGCTCACTAGAATTTGTCTGATACATGCTCGTTATGCTAAGAGCATAAGAGACATCAGGTCTTGTACATAGTATGGCGTACATGATCGATCCTATCGCTGAAGCATAAGAGATCCTACTTATATTTTCTCTATCTGAAGGAGTATGTGGACATTGCTCCTTAGATAATTTGATTCCATGACAAGTAGGTAAATTACCTCTTTTGGAATCTTCCATTTTAAATCTTTTCAAAACTTAATCTATGTACGTAGATTGAGAAAGTCCTAACAACCTTTTAGATCTATTATGATAGATCTTAATACCGAGGAGTATGATGCTTCTCCCAAATCTTTCATGGAGAAATTCTGAGATAACCATTACTTGGTGTCTTGCATCATGGGAATATCATTCCCGATGATTAATATGTCATCGACATATAATACAAGAAATATAACAGCACTCCCACTACTTTTCCTGTAAACACAAGGCTCGTCTATATTTTTACTGAAGTCAAATTCTTTGATTGTCCCATCAAATCGTATATTCCAACTTCTGGAGGCTTGCTTGAGTCCATAAATGGATCGTTTAAGCTTGCATACTTTATTATGATCATCCTTAGATGCAAACCCCTCAGGTTATGTCATATAGACTTCCTCTATGAGGTTACCATTAAGGAAAGCTGTTTTGACATCCATCTACCAAATCTCATAATCAAAGTGTGCAGCTAGTGTCAGTAAAATTTGAATGGACTTTATCATTGCAACAGGTGAGAAGGTTTCGTCATAGTCAATTCCTTGGATTTGTCTATAACCTTTCGCCACCAACCTAGCCTTATAGGTTTGGATGTTGCCTTCTGCATCAGTTTTACGCTTGTAAATCCACTTGCAGCCTATGGGTTTTATCCCTTCAGGTGCATCCACCAAGTCCCAGACTTGATTCTGATACATAGAGTCTATTTCGGATTTCATGGCCTCAAGCCACTTGACTGAATCAATATCACGCATTGCTTCGTCATAACTGGTGGGATCATCATTATCAATGACCTGATCATGTTCCTTATCAATATGGAAACCATATCTTTCAGGCTCATATCTTTCCCTACCAGACCTTCTAAGTTCATAACCTTATGGTTGTTCCGTCGTTGCCCTTTTGAGGGGCCTGGGGTTTAGTTCTATGTTAGTTTGTTCTTCTCGTACCTCACCAAGGTCAAGTTTACTCCCACTATATTTCTTGAGAAGGAATTCATTCTCTAGAAATTTAGCATTTTGTGAGACAAATGTTCTTTGTTCATTTGGGACGTAGAACACGTATGCTCTTGAGTTCAAGGCATATCCTACAAACTTATATTTAACTGCCATATCATCCAATTTGTTAGTTTGTGTGAGCTTAACATATGTGTCACATCCCCAAACTCTTAGATAACTAAGACTATGACATTTCCTAGACCATAACTCATGTGGTGTTTGACTAACAGTCTTGGAAGGAACTTGGTTTAGTAGTAGTATTGCAGTTTCTAAAGCAAGACCCCAAAATGAAAGAGGTAGATTTGTGTCTGGCATCATTGATCGGACCATATCTAATAATGTCTGATTTCTCCTTTCGGAGACCCCATTATGCTGTGGAGTTCCTGGAGGAGTCCATTGGGAAACAATGTTATTTTCTCTCAAGTAATCTTGAAATGTGTCGCTTAAGTATTCACCACCTCGGTCAGACCTTAGTGACTTAATACTTTTATTAAGCTGGTTTTCTACTTCAGCTTTGAAGTCTTTGAATTTCTCAAAGGCTTCAGATTTGTACCGCATAAGGTACACATACCCATATCGTGAATGATCATAGATAAAGGTAATGAAGTAGAAGAATCCACCTCTAGCGGTGACTAACATTGGTCCGCATACATCAGAGTGTATGAGTTATAATGTCTCTGCTGCACGCTGTCATTTACCTTTGAAGGGTAATTTGGTCATTTTACCATGTAAACAAGACTCATAAGTTCCATAAGGTTCATATTTGAAGGGTCTGAAATACACATCCTTATGTAGCTTAGTTAATCTAATTTCATTGATATGACCTAAGCGACTGTGCCATAGAAGTGATTCATTGAGATTATTCGAGTTAACGTTGTATATATTAGAGGTTGAACATTCTTTGTTAGTTTGTAAGACATAGATACCATTATTCAAAATATCATCTCTATATTTTATTTCATTGAAATAAATAGAACATTCATTACAACTTATTAGGCATGAAAAGCCTTTATTACATAAAGAATAAATTGAAATGATGTTCTTTACTAGAGAAGGTACATAAACACAATCTTCTAAGTCTAAAACTAAACCATTCGGCAAAACTAATGAATAAGTCCCCACGCAAAATGCAGCCAGTTTTGCTCCATTACTCATGCGTAAGTCAACCTCCCCATGACGGAGTCTCCTACTGTTTCTCAGGCCCTGCACATTGTTACACAAGTGAGTCCCACAACCGGTGTCAAGCACCCAAGTAGAAGGTTCAGAGTTTTGAGAATATAGTTCAATCATATACAACATATCTGATGCATAAGGCTTCTTGGCCTCTTGGGCTTCCCTAGCTTCCTTGGCTTTCAAGGATCTGCAGTCTTTCTTCCAATGAACCTTCTTTCCACAAAAGAAACATTTCCCATTTCCTTTTTTTCTTTTCCACCTTACCATTGGGCTTTAGGTGATCTAGAGCCTTGGTCTTGCCCTTATTTTTCTTTGGGCCTCGTGGCTTCAGGTCTGTACCCGTAAGCATGACGGAGGTTTTAAGCTCCGGTTTCAAGTCATTCTCTGCTTGCTTTATCAGATTGTGCAATTCTGCTAAAGTAGCTTCTTTATTAGACAGATGAAACTGCATAATAAAGTTAGAGAAGTCTTTTGGTAAGGACTGAAGAATTAGATCGTGACCTATCTCATGATCCATGATGAACCCGAGGTGGCCAATTTTTCAATGTGGCCAATCATCTTAAGAACATGTCCACTAACAGATCCTTTCTTATACCTTGTTTGGAATAAGGCACATGACACTTAGAATCTCACGGTATGAACAGAAGTTGCATACAACTCCTTCAAGTGACAGATGATGGTTTGAGCATCCATATCTTCGTGAGCTTTCTGAAGTTCATCCGACATAGAGCCAAGCAATATACAATCTGCTTGCTCATCATCACCGACGTGTTTCTTCCAAGCATCAAATGTATTTTGGTCAGCATCTTCTGCGGGTTCAGGGGGAAATGGTCTTTCAAAAACATAGAAAATATTTTCTTGTCGTAAGACAATTTTAAGGTTTCTAAGCCAGTCTTTGTAGTTGTCCCTTTTGAGCTTATGCTCATCAAGGATGGAACGAAGTGATATTCTATTTTCCATTTGAATGTTTGTGAAATATTTTAACCAACCTGTTAAGAGAGAATGTTAAAATTAGGAATATGTTTTCACTAATGTTTCATAATAACATGGGCTTTTAATATTATGAAGTTGCTCCCACTCTATTTTTTTAAAATTTTAAGCAAATCGCTTCAACCCCAATATGATGGATTTCTTGTGGGCAAGGATCCCATTATCATCATTTCACAACTTCGACTAGGGCCGGTCGTTATAAAATACGATAATTAGGTATGTTCCTAACCAATTTATGATATAAATCACAATTCCTTGATCATTGGGTTGGGCAATCAAACATGCCATAGCTTATGCTAGTCCTCATGGATACTCAATCTTTGCCACTAAGTTATAAGACCATGCCTAAGGGTCGCTGCGTCTTATGACTCAGAAAAGTCAAACTATTGTCAATAGTACGATTTAGGGACAAATTTGTATTGGTCAGTCTGGTAAAGCCTAGTCCTGCCAATACAGTTTAAGCCATTTGGGTCTATACTTTACAATAGGAGGCAAATTTTAGACTTAAATTATTATTGAAGATTTTAGCAAGTTTAAGTGAATAACTGTCAAATGGATTCCTCCATTGAAAATTCCCCAGATGGAGGGTGGAGCGAACTCTCTTAAATACCCTTACCACTTAGGCTCTTATTGCCTTGGTGACAGGAATAAACAATAGATCCTCCAAATTAGTCCAACACTTTAAATATGCTTTAAGGTAAGCTTTGAGTAAATTATTATTTAGATGTCTTCACAGCTTTTCCTTTTGGCTATAAAAAGGTAGTGAGTGAAGGAAGACACCAAATCATTATCTAACTCTAGTAATACCTTTGGTTAAATTAACTTTAGTTTGGAAAGTTTTATTAACGCCTTGGTCCCACCCCACTTGTATCTTTTATAATGTCTTTTATTATAAACAAGTGGTTTATATCTATTAGCCTTAAAGGTAATAAATCTCTAAGTTCATCAAGGAATAATTACTTAGCTAAAGGATAAGCAATACACTCTCTATTTCCTTAGAAAGTCTCTAGATGCTTGCATCCTAAAATAATCATGCCAATTCTAATCATACATAGATTCATCAAGCATATGAGTTTTAATATATTGGAATTATTTTAGGCATTAAATAACTTTGATTAATATTTAATTATGATATTGCATTTTATTTTAATCAAATAAATTTACTATTCATATTTTTTTACAGATGCGTGAACCTTAAATGTAATTTTACAATTCAAATATGAACCAAATCATGTAAAACTTGTGTCTAAAAGTAAGTTCAGGGTGTTAGCTTTCCAACGATCTTTTACACACCTAATTTTGAGTTCAAATGAGAGAACTAATCAAAATAAAAATGGCGCTCTGATACCACTGTTGGGAAGCGGACGCGAGTGCGCAACGGAAAATTAAAAATTATGATGCCTCTATCCATTTGCCCAAGACCCATTTGTTTTGATTATTCTACAAGCCTATGCGTGTTACTATATATTCTAAGCATAAAAACTCATAAAACATGCAAAGAACATAAACCTAAACATGCTAATTATCATAAAAACTCTAATTAAAATAAAAAAAGAAAAAGACTTACTTAAACCGAAGACTCATCCAGTCCTCCCTCCAATCTACAAGCTTTTCTCGAACTCAGCAAGCTCTTCCACGTCTCAAAGAGCCACCCAAGTGTGTGGCCTCCAAAGGTGCACACACCAAAGCCAAAACTCAATGGCAAGACTACGCCTTGAGTGCACGGGTATTTTTCCCTTGGTGCTAGCCTAGGCAAATACCTCAAAACATTTAACTTGAGATTCCTCTAGTCAATTAGACTTAAGGATCCTCAAAATTAGTGGCTTACTCTTAAACTTTAGAGTTGCTCACTTATATAAACCCAAGATATGAAAGGTTTTGGTGTAAAAATTGTAAAGAATTCTTTGGGTTTATATAGGTGCTCCAAAGACAACAAAATTAATTAAAAATCTGATGTGGGATAAATGCTAATTAAATCTTAGCCATTGGATCTTAATATAGTGTTTTAATGAGATTATAAAACCCTAATAAGAGTTTGGGCCGAATTGGAATTCAAAACAAATAAAATAAAGTAAAATAAAATAAAATAAAAAAAACACAGATTTATTTATTTATTTATTTGTTTTCTTATTCATTTTTCCAATTCCCAAAGTGCCCATATCGTCATTCACCAATCCCTAAGCCACTTTGGAACATCATAAATGATATGTTCAATAATTAAACACATTGAACCATTTATGAACAATTCCTACAGCAATTATATATGCTGTTAAATTTGTATTGTGCACTGTTGACCATTGATTTCAACTTTGTTGTGTGTGACCTTTTGGGTTCCCCTCAAGTTGGACATGAAATGAATCGTGATAATTTAATCGAACATAAATTATTCTCCGATCAGATGGTCGTTCGATTTCAATGACCAAGGTTGACATCTAGCAACATGCCAAGGCCCCCAAATGAGAAGAAAAGATATATACCCATTCTGTATGCGATTTACATATGATACGGTCCATCGCCTCATTGTATCCCCACCGTTTGACCCTAGTATGGAAAGTGTCTACCCATATAGTCAAAGGTATGATGTTGATAGTGTCATGAATCGTGCTAACCCAAGAATCTCACATGATTCTTCCGTTGCGGCCACAGTCTCAAGCACTGATCACACATATCAACCCGCGAATTGGAATACTACTCTTATAAGAAAATATTATCCGAGAGAGTGGCGATTCTATGTTGTATCTTTACAAACTTCATATGTTTCAACAAATGACCCAATCATACCCTTATGACCTGATATTTTGAACCAAGGAAGGAGAATGTCAAAGTCATTTGATCCACACATAATATTATAAAGACCTCAAGTCTAAGGACTAGTCATACAATCGATACATGAAAGTTCTCACAGACACATGGGATAAACACTCCATGTGAAAACTTTCGTCGGTCAGTTTGATGGACACGAGCAACTCATGCATCCATGTGATACACCAAGCGGATGGATCTCCGCTAGTAGCCTATGAGATCGGCTACCCCACTTAAGGGCGGATCATATCATCATGCTAGTCTCTCCGCTTTGTGAATGCCCAGATTATTCACAAAACTATGACTAGGAACGTTTGAGAGTAATGATTCTCATAAGGCGTGGAAGCCATCATCTTATTACTCCAAGGGCCTTATTACAGTGTTTGATGATTCATATAATTTATCTAAGACACGTATAATAAAGATTTCCATTTTATTAATTAATGAAAATATTACAAATACATGTACATATAGCCCATCCACAAGTTGGGTAAATGGCATATCCCTAACACATGCATCCACCGTAACATGCATATTGATTCTAACTACATTTGATCTAACTTGATTTCCATACTACAAATTTATAATTGGTTCATACCTTACATAACATGAACTATACCTAACTTGTACTTACCTTACGCATGCATGCTATCATCTCATAAATCTGATATAAACATGTTTTAAACATGCATCATTAAACATAGACTGCTCAACATAAATTATTATAACTGCAATTACATCACTAATAAAATGCGACCACTTGGACTAATATGTCTACCATTGTGGACCTTGATGACTAACCTTAATAACTGCGGAAACTGATGTCCATCGTCTTCCAAGATCGTCCTCCACATGCATGATACCTACAACAAATACTTAAATTGAAGGGAGTAAGTCATACGAATGACTTAGTGAGTGAATACTGAAAATGAACACAAAATAAATAAATATCATATATATATGTCTGTGTGTGTGCGCGCGTGCTGAAGATATATACGTCAAACTTGTCATCTGGAATATAGGAAAACTGAGAATTTGAAATTGAAAATTGTAAGTCATATTCACACATATAACTGCAACATATCTGAAAATTAAAACATGACTAAAAATCTAATACATGGAAACCTGACTGAATCCGTGAAAATTGAAAACACATCAACATGGAACTAAAAACTGAAAATTCATCTTTGAAAACTAATACATGAGCTGGAAACATATACTAAAAATATAACCTTATCTGTAAACTGTAAAACATATTCATAAATTGGAAACCGAATCATGAACTTGAAAACATAAGTGTAAGCTGAAAACATAAACATAAACTGATTTTGTAACATGAACTGGAACGTATGCATGGTTGTAAACTGAAAAACTATTTTACTGAAATACTGAGTTGTGAACTGAAAAACTCAAACGTGAACTGAAACCATGTCATGAGCTGAAAACATCACCAATATCGTATCCTGGAGGCATGTAACCTATTTAACGAGACCTAGCACCGCGTAAGCAGGGGATACTGAGCTGAATATGCCTAAGAGGGTTATCTAAACCATTAAGCCTACTGAAATAAAAAGCAAACCCGGGATGTTATACTGAGCTGAGGGAATGATAATTTACTAGTGTTTTGAAAATACTTTATTTCTTGTAAAATATTTTCTGATATACTTAACCGAAAACCATAGAAATTCATATCTGAAAAATGTATTTCAAAAATATATAAACTAAAAACGTAGTCTGAAAGCTTATAACATGAGCTAAAATACTTAATCATGCAAAGGTAATTTGAAACTGAAAACTAACATCATAAATTGAGGACCACACACATGAGCAATAAACACGTGAACATATACTGACATGTGTATTGGCCTATGCATACAAGCTCGTACGGAACACATTATCTATTTTAGAATAAATATGAGATGAGCATCGTCCGAACGAAATTCCTAATCAGTACTTCTACCATGAGGACACATAAATTGAATGCTAACTTATAAACATGAAAATGTGACATGGGAAAACATAATTTGAAATCATAAACAGAAAACATAATTTAACTACATAAGCTGAAAACATAATCTAACTACATGAATTGAAAAAGTAATCTAAATACTTAAACTAAATACGTAAAATAATAATGCAATTTGAACGTAAGGAAACATAAATAAATATATACTGACATAAGATTTAACGTATACGTAATAACTTAAAAATATAAAGAAATGAGTAGTATTCACTCACTGCACTGACGTCCAATGCCAGCGTGCCATAATGTACTGAGGGACTCCTATAGGGAATCTATGAAACCTAATTTCAAGTACGATTAACATACTCACACATAATTCTAAACATGTTTCGTTGATGCTGCGATATGTGTATTCATGTTGATGATGTTGACGTGTTAGCTTAAAACATCTATATAACATCTTAAGCTATGTTGGGACACGGTTTAACTTAGGCTGAACTGCTAACACTGCTACTACTGCATATAACGAAACATGTTTGTGACAAGCTAAAGGTTCATTTCAACGTGACATATATTGTCACTCAAGACACCCATAACAATGCTAAGGGTGGTTCACGGATGAACTCCCAACACGCATACCCAATATACATGGTATCGACTATAATTTCAATTATAATAGTCATGATTCTAAGCCTAATACATCCCCATAACAGGAGATTCGTGCATAATCAAACTCAATCAAGCCAAGCCATTCAATCTTGTGGTCAAAACTAACCCAAACCCTTGGTGGCTTGGATCTAACCCAATCCATGCATGAATCGTGTCACTAACTACCTATCTAAGCATGATTATCAATCTAATCATATAAAATGATGAAGATTCAAAATGGGTCATGCATGGGTTTCGAAAAATTTCATGAAAAAATTCAAAATAAATAATGCTATGGAGGTTAGGGTGAAAATGCATGAAAATATCCTAATCAGAGCTTGATTTGAAAGAGAAATATAGGGTTTTTGAGAGAGAGTGAAACGTGAGAGAGATGAGGAAGAAATGAGAATATTGGCCTATTTATAGTGGATCAAAATTCTAGAGTTTTCCACTTAAAAATCACAGGGTCGTTCGAACGCCTCATGCACGCACATCATTCTGTCTAGATAGTTTGAACTCTAGTCAAATGTGACTCGAATGAAAACTCTCTAGAAAGTTTCCTTCGAATAATGTGGAGAACGCGTGTCAAACGTAAACACCGATTTGCGTTCGAATACCCAATCAAACGCAACACAAATACAAATGTTGAAATTTATAGATTCTTTGCATCTCAGCTAAATTTGACTTTTAGGGGTCGTATTACATATACATACCCTATATGTGTAAGAGGTTTGTATAGAAATTAGAGGGAGTAATCCCAGATGGGAGAAGGAAATGAGAAATAAAGAGTTTATAAGTGTACATTATACATTTATATTTAATAGAAAAGGCAAGGCTTGGGCTTGGCTTGGATGTGTGTGGTTGGGTAATTGGCTTGACTTAGGATTAATAAATATATATTTAATTAATCAAAAGATAGGCCTTCAGCCTTGGGGCTCTTTGGCTCTTGTGATTTATTAAATGACTTGCCCGAAAAAGTTTTTTATTTTTTATTTTTTATTTAAATCAAAAAGTTATGTCTGATCAACACAACTCTTCTGATTAACTGAAAAGCGTTAACCTTTTTTTCCTCATTATTCTCTATATATAGAATAGTAAACATCAATGAACATCATTGAAGAATTCCATTTCAAATACAAATCTTTCTAATCTTTGGAAACAAAAAAAACATATAGTAAATCTGCCAGAGGTCGAAACTTCAGTGCAGAAGTTCGACTTGCAGATTGTTGAATCCTAGTGGCAGACGTCCATCAAACTACAAGCACAAGTGTAGGGGCGAATTTCTGCTATAGGACATAGCATTATATGCTAGTCTCAATCTATACAAGTTAGTTTTATTGTTGTTGATTTTAATTTCTTGCATTGTAAGTTTCTATTTTTATATTTATTTGTTGATACTATTTAAATATATACAATAAAAATTTATTGCATTCACTGATTGTTCTCAATGATCTATAGCAGAAAATTTCATTATGGAATAATCTGCGAATATTGTGAAGCCTCATGTTGAGAAACCAGACAAGTTCAAAGGACTGGACTTTAAACGCTGGCAATAGAAATTGTTGTTTATCTAACAACATTGAACCTTGCACATGTCTTCAAGGAAGAATACCCAGTGGCAGATGGAGATAATATTCCTATGGAAAAACTCAATGCAATTGATGCATGGAAACACAGTGAGTATTTATGTAGGAATTACATTTTGAACAACCTTGATGATTCATTGTATGATATGTACATATCTTATAAGACTGTTAAGGATCTATGGGAGTCGCTGGAGATTAAATATAAAATCGAAGATGATGGTTCACAGAAGTTCATTTCGGTAAATTTCTAAAGTACCAAATGATGGATTCGAAGACTGTTGTCAACTAAGTCGAAGAATTTCAGATTCTTTTCCATGAACTTGTGGCTGAATGCATGGCTCTACCAGTGCAATTTGCTGTCAGATCTGTGATAGAAAAATTACCTCAATCTTTGAATGATTACAAGATACATCTCAAGCATAAAAAGACTGATATGTCAATGGAGGATCTCGTTCTCAAACTAAGGGTGCAATACGATCAACGTAAGAAGATCACCGCTGAGTGTTTCAGAATTTGAAGCCAAAGAAAATGTCATTGAGAGTGGAGGGGTGTCTAAGCCTAAGCCTAAAACCCAGAAAAACAAATGGAACAATAAAGGAAAAGATAAAACTCAGAAATTTATTGCTGCAAAATGGAAGAATTTCAAAATAATTAAGGGTGATTATTGAGTGTGTGGAAAAATTAGAAACAGGCCACTAGACTGCCGCCACAAGAAAGGAAATCTTGGTCCAAATGATAATAACAGCAACAAATAAGCAAATATTATTAAAGAATAATTTGTTGGTGTTGTTGTTTCTGAAGTAAATTTATTGACTGATAGTAAAGATTGGTGGATGGATACTGGTGCAATAAGACATATCTGTGGAAACAAAAATATATTTCTCACCTACACTCCTAACAATGGCGATGAAAAGTTATTTATGGGCAATGCAACTGCTGCAACTGTTGCTAGAAAAAGGGAAAGTGGTTCTCAAATTCACTTTCGGGAAAGAACTTGCCATTATGGATGTACAACATGTCCCTAAAATTACTAAGAATCTTATTTTTGGTCCTGTTTTAAGCAAGAAGGGTTTTAAACTTGTATTTGAATTTGACAAATTCATTCTCACTAAGGGATGAATATTTGTAGGAAATGGATACCTTTCTGAAGGGCTCTTCAAACTCAATATAATTTCTGATGCTAATATTAATAAAATAAATAAGACTTTTGCTTACTTGCTTGAATCTTCTACATTATGGCATGCTAGATTAGGTCACATTAATTTTAAATGTATTCAAAGAATGGTTAATCTTGATTTTCTTCCTAATTGTATAAAGGATAATATGCACAAATATGAAACATGTGTTGAATCAAAGTTTACTAGGAAGTCATATAAATCTGTGACTAAAAGGTCAAATGAATTATTATGATTAATTCATACAAATTTGGGTGATTTTAAATCAATACCAATTCATGGAGAAAAGAATTACTACATTATTTTCATAGTTGATAGTGGTAAATATTATTATATATATTTGATACATAGCAAAGATGAATCTTTGAATATGTTTAAGACATATAAAGCTGAGGTGGAAAATTAGTTAGACAAGAAGATCAAATTTTACGATCTGATAGAGAATGAGAATATGAATCTAATGCCTTTGCAGAATTTTATGCGTCTAATGGAATAATTCATCAAACAACGGCACCCTACACTTCTCAACAGAATGGGGTGGCTGAACGTAAAAATAGAACTTTAGATAATATGATGAATTCCATGCTTAATAGTTCTGGTTTACCACATAATATGTGGGGTGAAACTTTGCTTACAACTAACACCATTTTGAACAGAATTGCACTAAAGAAAAGTGATCAATCTCCCTATGAAAAATGGAAGAAAATTCCACCGACTTATAAAATCTTGAAAGTGTGAGGTTGCCTAGCAAAGGTTCAAGTTCTTTTGTCTAAAAGAGTTAAACTTTGACCTAAAACTATTGATTGTGTGTTTATTGGATATGCTAATAATAGTGCAGCATACTGATTTCTAGTAATTAAATCTGAAATTTGGATATCCAAGTAAATACCATTATTGAGTCTAATAATGTTTAATGGTTTGAGTATATATTTCCTTATAAGGATATACTTGATAGAAATAAACAAAAAGTGCTTGAATTTATTCATGAGAATGGGGTTGATGTTACATCTTCATCTGGTGTTCAAGACAAAGATTTGGAACCAAATAAATCAACATCACCTCTCCAACAGAAAGATTTAGAACCAAGAAGAGAGAAAAGAATCAAGGTAGCAAATGATTATGGACCTGATTTTTTAACTTTTCTCACTGAAGCTGAACCTCAAACATATAAAGAGGCCATAACTTCGTCTGAATCTATTTATTGAAAAGAAGCAATAAATAGCGAAGTAGAATCCATTCTACAAAACCACACATTGGAGTTAGTAGACTTACCATCTGGTTGTAAACTGATTGATTACAAATAGATTTTCAAAAAAGAAATTGAAGACTGATGGTACAATTGATAAATACAAAGCTCGCTTGGTAGTTAAAGGTTACCGTAAAAAATAAGAACTTGATTTCTTTGACACATACTCACCAGTAACCAGAATAACTTCTATAAGGATATTAATTACAATTGCGGCAATTTATAATTTGGAAATATATCAAATGGATGTAAAAACTGCATTTTTAAATGGTGAGTTAGATGAAAAAATTTATATGGAACATCCTGAAGGGTTTGTAGCAAAAGGACAATAGGAAAAAAATGTAAACTTGTGAAGTCACTTTATGGACTTAAACAAACACTCAAACAATGGCATAAGAAATTTGATCATACAATTTTATCATATGGATTTCGAAATCAATGAATGTGATAAATGCGTTTACATCAAGAAAATGAATAATGATTCATATGTCATTGTATGTTTATATGTTGATAATATGCTCTTCATGGGACAAAATTTAAATGTCATAAACTCCACAAAGAAAATATTGAATTCGACCTTTGATATGAAAGACATGGAAAAAGCTAATGTTATCTTAGGAATTCGAATTCAAAAAAAGTAGTGATGGTTATATACTTAGCAATTACACTATGTGGAAGCAATTCTTCAAAAATTTGGACATTTGATAGTAGACCGTTTAAAACTCATTTTGATCCTAAGAGTACTTTAAATAAAAATATTGGGGATAGTGTGTCACAATTAGAATATTCTCGTATAATTGGAACACTACAATACATTATGAATTGTACTAGAGCATACATTGTCTACTTTGTGAATAGGTTGGCAAGATATACTAGTAATCCTTCAAATGATCATTGGGATACTTTAGTTAGAGTATTAAGATACCTAAAATAGTCAATGAAGTATGCATTACATTATACAAAATATCCACCAGTTTTGGAAAGATATAGCGATGCCAATTGGATATCAAATGATATGGAAAAAGCAACAAGTTGCTATATTTTTACACTTGGAGGGGCTGCAGTATCTTGGAAGTCACAAAAATAAACATGTATGGCACGTTCAATAATGGAATCAGAACTCATAGCCTTGGATAAAGGTACTGAGGAAGCAGAATGGATAAAGAATTTCTTGGAAGATATTCTGATATGGCCTCAACCTGTGACGCTCATATGTGTGCATTGTGCTTGCATGACTGCTATTGGGAGAGCAAAGAGCTATGTGTATAATAGGAAGTCAAGGCACATAAGACATAGACATGACACTATAAAACACATGCTCTCAACTGGCATTATCTCAATTGATTTTGTAAAATCAAAAGAGAATATTGTATATCAATTAAAAAAAGATATACCAAAGAAGCAAGTGTTATATTTATCGAGGGAAATTGGCTTAAAGCCAGCACAATGAGAAGTAACTTAGCGGAAACCCAACCTAGCAAATTGTTAAATCATGTCTAGGTTCAATTTGGAAAACTAATTGGATAAAACTCAAGTAATGAAGTATAACTAGTTACTCATTCCTATGATAAGAAAAGTTATTATACCTATGATGATAAAGATGAATGATTAATCATTCTTAATGACACTAAGAGAAGAATAAATCAGTATTACATGACACCTATAATCATTGTGTCACATATATAGAAGTAATATGGGGTCGCATTTATGAGAATGAAATGGCTAATTTCTCTAAAGCTCCTATAAATTCAAGATTGTTCAGGTTCAAAATAAACGTAACCGTATGAATTGAAAGGTGTCAAAATTCGATATGTGTGATACTTATTGTCTTGATTTACCAAATATGATGAACAATTCAATGTCTCCTATATACATTGACTCATCGGTAAATCCAATAAGTACTTATTAGAAGGCTCAAGTCCAAAAGACACATTTCCTAATGTATATCACTTTTAAGTTTTCTCTGGATCAGGCTGTGTACAGTATTGACACTTTTTGTTGTACAAATATGGGGTATTGTAAGAGGTTTGTATAGAAAATAGAGGGAGTAGTCCCAAATGGGAGAAGGAAATGGGAAATAAAGTGTTTATAAATGTACACTATACATTTATATTAAATAGAAAAAATTGGGCTTAGGCTTGATATGTGTGGTTGGGTTATTAGCCTGGCTTAGGATTAATAAATATATATTTAATATATTTAATTAATCAAAAGATGGACCTTGGGCCTTGGGGCTCTTGTGATTCATTAAGTGCCTTACCTGAAAATATTTTTTATTTTTTCATTTAAATCAGAAGGTTGTGTCTAATCAACACAACTCTTCTGATTAACTGAAAAACGTTAATATTTTTTCCTCATTATTCTCTATATAGAACAGTAAAGTCAATGAACAATATTGAAGAATTCCATTTCAAAAACAAATCTTTTTTATCTTTGGAAATAAAAAAACATCTAATAAATTCGCCATGGGTCGAAACTTCGGTGTGGAAGTTCGACTTGCAGATTGTTGAAGCCCGGTGACATACGTCCATCAAACTGCAAGCACAAGAGTATAAACGACTTTCTGCTATAGGACATAGCATTATATACTAGCCTCAATATATAAAGTTAGTTTTATTATTGTTGATTTGAATTTCTTGCATTGTAAGTTTCTATTTTTATATTTTTCTCTTGATACTAACTAAATATATACGATAAAAATTTATTTCATTAACTTATTGTTCTCAACAATATGTACATGAGACATCGCATGCATGGACTGTATGACAATGTTAGACATGCATGAATACCATTGATGTTACAGTGCCATCTATTAAGAATGCTTTCGATGAGTTGTTCAGTGTTCATCAAATAAACACATATATGTTTACATGAGTCTCTTAAGACTCATTATTCATTGGGATAAACTATCAGACCAAATCTTGATATATGACATATACTGGTCTCAATATATTGTAAATCTTAACCATGAATTTTATTTAAGAATATACTACAAGTAGTGACACCCCCAATGTCAATTACAAGTTTCATTATAATTATATGACTACTGTATCTTCTCGGGTCTTTGTCTAATATATACATCACTAATCCTCAATTAGTGATGTATCTAAACTGAATTATTATTATTTTTGGAATCGTTGGAAACCCCGCTGCCAAACCACCCCTTCCGAGCTTAAGCGGAGCAGGTAAAACCCCCGACTATCCTAGGTTCTTACAAAAAATGTACTCTCTGGATTCGAACCTAGAACCTTAAAGTGAAATCATGAACCCTACACATTTAAGTCACGCCCCTTTTGGGACATCTAAACTGAATTATATCGAATATGTACGCATAAGACATGAATTAATACCATTTATTGGGTAATATTATGGAAAAAGGTAATTACTCATATTCATGAACATGTTATAAATACAAAACGGATTGACACTAAGAGCACCAACCCCAACATACGGTACTTCGTAAATCTTAAATTGATAGACTAGTTGAACCAGATGTATGATTAATGAAAGCGAGAGACTAGATCATTTTGAATTTTTCTCTAACGGGTAGTGAATTGAGAGACTGGTTCAGTGAACTGAAAGACCAGTTCTTTAAGAATTTTTGATATTTTATTCATAACGATTAGTTTTTCAATGGGCACTATATAAACTCAATTATTTTATTAAAACAAGGTTAGAGAGTGTTTTTATGGGCACTATATAAACTCAATTATTTTATTAAAACAAGGTTAGAGAGTGTTTTTATCACCAAGTTATCATTTCTAAATATTTTTTGAGCTTTTATTTGTAAATCTTTATATTCAAACTCAATTTGAGTTAGAATTTGTATATCTACTCATTTGAAGAGTTTATCTTGTGAGAAATGTTGTATTCCAAGTTTTTCATTATAATATCTTGTAAGAAATATACATCATTGTTGTAAAGGTTTAATTTACACTTTGAAGTCAATGCAGAAGAAGTTTAATTGACACGTTATGAAGTTAATTAGGAGTAGTTTTAATTGACACTTTGGAAGTCAAGTGTAAGAATCAAGCCTTTTAATTATAAGGTTGATTGTTTAGTGGAATCCTCAGGCACTTAATGCTTGGAGGTGTAGATGTAGGCAGATTTACCAAATCATATGAAAATCATTTTGTACAATCTCTCTAACTCTTATCTCTTATATTTGCATTTGATATAATTGCTTAGAATTGATGTGTTAGATAAATACTTGAAATTGGATATTTGAGATAGTATATTTGGATTGCATGAATTATTGAACCATATCATATATTGAGATTGTTTGTGGACGGAATTGTGGGACTAAAGTGTTGAATGAATTGAATTTGGGATTATATGATTAAATTTGTTGAATTAAGATTATTTAGAGTCCTAAATTTTTAATTCCAAATTCACCATCTCTTTAGTTATTTAAGTCATACCCTAGTTAGAATTTCAATTTTTAACAATTTCCCTAATAATAATAATAATAAAAAAAAAAAAAACATCTCTTTGGAAATGACATTACCATTTTTAATTTTTTTCTTTTTCTTTTTCTTTTTCTTTTTCTTTTTCTTTTTAAATCAAGTGGGAGGAGATTAAAGAATGAAATACGAGATAAGATATCAAAGGGAATATCACCTTTCTACAATTAAACTCTTCCAAGACAGAAAGTAAAACCAAAAAAAAGGAATTTACCAAATCACACCCATATTTTTTTTTATTGTTATTTATTTGTGCCTATGCTGCTGTTTTACTAATTTCCAAAGGGTCCAAATCAATCAATCCCTTTCACCAACCAAACAATATTATACGTTGACACCGTGCTTAAAGATTCACTAAATTAACTTAAACCAAGTCATTTTCATTAATTTGTATTAGTAATTTTTTTTTTTTTTTTTTTTTTTTTTTTTTTTTTGGCCCACTTTGCCTTGAGCCAATAGCTTCTGATAATCTATAATAGTTACATTGCCAACATTTAACTTTTGCATCGCAACTCCATATGCTTTTGCTTTTATTCCAAAAGTACTTTTCATAAAACCCATTCTTACTTGTATTTTTTTTAAAAAAAATTGTATCAAATCGAGGCACCGAAAGGTGAGAGAGCTTAATTTCCACCACCAAACTCTTACTATATACACTTTCTTGTTTCTATTTGATCTAAAAAGGGGAATAAAAAGCAAAGCAGGAAAAAGAGAATTTTACCAAACTTTTCTTCATAATCCCTCTTCTAATTTTTAACTTTATATTCAAGAGTGGTGACAAAGTGAAAGCTCATGTCATCAACTATATATCTTTCAAAGAGTCAAGCCAAGCATACAATGATTTCACAGGCACCCATCAAATCAATGTACCTAAAGACACTAAAAAATAGGGAAATTGGCAAAACTAACCACAATTAAAAAAAAAATTATTATCATTTGTCAAATGAGTCGCAATATTTGAATTTTACCAAAATGATAATTTTCTCTGGAGTAAATTTTGAAAAATCCAAATTCTCTGAATTCTATCCTGAATTTCTTTTTATTTTAATTTTTTTTACTTAAAACTTTGGATATCCGAACTTATGACTTCGGATATCCGCAGTAATTCGGAGATCCGAAGTAATAATTTGTGATCTCCAAAGTTGGTTTGATATTATTTTTTTTTAATATTTCCTATATATATATATATATTAATTAAATAAATTTTATTTATTTATGATTTATTTTTTGGACTAATTTTTATAAATTCTTTTTTTTTTTTTTGCTTTTGGGACTTATATGTAAAAAAATAAAATATAAAAATAAAATAATTAATTATACAACAAAACAGTTAACTATACATCAAAATAAAAAAAAAAAAAATTATAGATCATCAAAATTTATGTCAGTCAATACAACATCAAGCCTAGCATATCTCTCAGCTAACATCCTCCTCAAAAGCTCTAACGTCTCATGTAATGACTGCTCCATTCCTTTCTGTTGATCCTACATTATCTTATGTCGCTCATCGATACTCGTCTGACCCTCCTATAATATGTGGGGTGATTTGGTAAACCTTGGCCTTATATATTTTATAGCTTTAAAGACCCGAAATTATTATTTCGGATCTCCAAAATCATAATTTTGAATATCTGAAGTTTTGAGTAAAAAAATTAAAAAAATTAATAAGAAGAAGAAGAAAAAGTTCGGGATAGAGTTAAGAGAATTTGGATTCCCCGAAATTTACTTCGGAGAAAATGATCATTTTGATAAATGATAAAAAAAAAAAAAAAATTGGAATAATTTTACCAATTTCCCTAAGAATAATTCCATTGTCAAAAATCCAAGTACATAAAAATTAGGAAATGACCTGAGTTAAGATTCTTATAAATTATGATTGATAATTATTAGATAAAAATTTATGAGTAATAAAATCTTAATCATCTATTATTATATATATATGATCAAATATATTATTAAAAATTGAACACAAAAAAGATCGACATTTAATCCAAATTCATTAGGAAGAGGCCAACACAATAATGGGATAAAAAAAATAGAAAACTTGCCAAGTGAAGGCAATAAAAGTAATAAAATAAGTAACAGAAAATAGAATAATAAGAGTAATGAACCGTAGTTTAACGTTACATCATATGATTCAGAGGATCATTAATTCTCCATTCTTGCTAATTTTCTCCCGCTATTACTTATTGACTTCAAAACTACAAGAAAAAGAAACAAAATTTCCCCAAAAAAAGGGACCAACCCAACAAACACTTGAAACTCTTCAGGAAGAGAACTGAATGACCCTCATTTAATCTCCAAATATGCTAATGAATACAAGTAAAATGAAAGATGAAATAAAAAGAGAATTTCAGTTTCATTTTAAAATTGAAAATATTGCTCATCTTCTAAATGTAAAGAGAAAATGACAATAATAGGAATCTGGAATTGAAATATTAGATGCAAAAAAAAAGGAAAAAAAAAAGAAAGGAAAAGAAAAAAACACCTAGCATGGGTTTAGTGGGTTGTAAACCCAGTGGTTTCCTCATCCTTATCTAATTTCTGTTGTAAAAATAATAAATGGTGAAAATGAATTTCCCTTGTCAATTTGACTGACTTCCTCCCCTTTCTTGTTTCTGTTTCCACATACACCATCACCTACAACCCCAAAAAAACATTATTTACCTATAACCTAGGCTCGGCAAAAATGGTTTCAATTTTGCTGAGCCACGAGCTGATCAAGCTGCATTTGCTCTAGCCATGCTCCCAACACAGCGTGATCGACTGATTCAATTTGGGGGTTCCCATTTGAACCCTCACTTGAAGAAGGGGCAGCTGCAGTACCTGAGACAGGAGTTGCCAGCTTTTCTTTCACCTCAGTTGGAGATTCTTTAACAAGTGATTGAACCCATGAAAGATCAGGCTCTTCTCCATTTCCGAGCTCAAATGAAGATGATCTCTCATGGTTACCCAATTCATCTGTAGTCACAGCCCAATCTGGCTTCCCATTGGAGGAACCCCATTTTGACCAAGAATTTACTGGGGAACCAACAACGGCAGCAGAGCCGGAGCCAAGTTCCCTAGAGCTGAGGCTGCGAAACTGTTGCTGCTTCTCACGTTGAGCCAGTAAAGATACCCGGGAGCCCATTGGTGATATAGGTTCCACATTTCTGGGGGACATCCTCCCTGATGATGGCACCGCGAAAGATGCCTGTAATAGAGGGTGATCAACATTCTTTGGAGAGTAATTTGTGTTTATTGGTGATAACATGTTCTGCTGCTGCTGAAATAGGACTGCAGATTTATGAGTTGGAGAGAAAACAGCAGAGGCCAATGCTTGATCGGAGTACCGAGGAGATGAGCTCTCGGCAGAAAATAGATCATCAAGATTTGATGGGGTTAGAGTTTTCATTCGACCAGAACGATTCAAGGACGAACTCAAAGACTGTTGAGACAGGCCGGATAACTCGTTCAGGAGCTGCTGTTGCTGCACATCAAAATCAGGCAATATGTTGAAGTCTTCGATAGGCATGTCTCTAGCATTAAGAGAAGATCTCAAGCGACTGGATTGAAGACTGCTTCCTGGAAGATGCAAGGCAGGTATGTTTGGTTGGGGCCAAGCCACATTTGAGTGCGAGATGCCATTGGCAGATGGAGACATTGGTGGAGTGAATGGTGAAGGAGACATGACATTAACTGCAGAAGGAGAGCCTGGTAAGAGGCTCAAAGCAGCAGCAAAATCCATAGCTGTAGCAACAGAAGTACTCGACCGAGGAGAGGGGACAGCTGAACCAGTTGACACATACAATGGCCTAAGTTCCTCAGGAGTGTGTGCAAAGAAGCAGACTCTCCTAGCACAACTAGTGCCATCCTTGCAAAGCCGAGTTCGATATTGGGCTGGATGAAGCCAGCACTCAAAAACACCATGAGCATATTCGCACATATCTCCACGTCTACAAGCCCCCTTCCGGAAATCAGGACAAGGGACACAACTGTAATGAAACTTCCTTGGATCCCTTCTTCGCGCATTTTCTCCTGGATGTACAAATGGGCACTCAGTCCAATCGTGGGAGTAGGCACGTGAACAAGGCCTCACCTTGAATGAATACATCCGGAATTCATCTGTAGAATAAATGCTGTTCTTGATATCTGGGAGAGATGGGTCAACGGGGTACTCTTTTCTCTCTGATGCAGAAAATATTGGAGCATCAATTGACAGAGACTTCATTGGTGAACCTGAAGCATATGTTGGGGACCCATTTTCAGTGGCAGATGAAAGAGGTGGTGAATTTGAATTTGAAGGAGCAGTTGACACCCTCAGATTTCGGTCAACAGAACCATCAGTTGCAAGGAGTTCCTCAAGAGTCGATCTCACATCTTGGAACTTAGGAGGAACAACAATAACATCAACAGGACGATGACCATTTGCATCGACCAAATTTGGATCCGCACCGGTAGCTAGAAGCACTTTCACAGCATCAACTGCATTCAAAGCTCCACCCAAGGCAGCACAATGAAGGGCAGTGCTTTTATCATTGCCACAGGATCGATTCACATCAGCATCAGATTCAGAAAGAATCAGTCTTATGATTTCAATACTACCATATGTAGCAGCAACCATTAAAGGGGTTCTCTGCTCGTTAACCATCTGCTTTGAGCCCTTCTGCCGACCATACCATAATCCAATCTCATAAACACTAGATGGGTCACAGTCAATAGATCGTTTGAAGGCCTCAGCATCATTATTAGCCGCAAGCTCAAGCAAGCTCGCAAAAGTATCGTTAGTCTCAACTGTCAACTGATTCATATTGACAGGTCTACTTTCGTCGGAAGAAATACGAGATGATATTGAAGAGGGTGTGGAATTTAACCGCTCTGGACCACAGCACATACTTTCATTTGCAAAAAAAAAAATAATAATAATAATAATCTAGCTGAAATTGGACATAATAATCCATTAGAACAATAATCTCAAACAATAGAACCGAAAACAAGTTCCGAACCCAGCACAAGAACTTACTAAAAACAATAAAGATTGGGAAAGCAGTTATGCTTATAATATTTTGGATTTGTTAAACCCTCTTATAGATTAGGAAAAACACGATTGGATTCCAAATGACAGTACCCAAATGTATACTTAAACTACCATTGTTATTAAGGGATATGCAATAGTACCAAAGTGGGTAACCACAAAGCACAGATATGATAATCAGAAATCAGATTCAGCCTAAAATCTTGAGAAGAAAACTGTGCACAAAAACAGAGAAAAATATGAAATTTAAAATCATTTTTAATCAGTCAAAAATAATAATTTTAACAAAAAATAATCATCACTTGAAATTTAGGGAAAAAATTATCTTTAATAATCAATTCAAATAATCAAGAAACACTGATCAGTTTACTTGATGCTAAATTCTAAGTCATCAATTTCTTCCATTTGCATAGCAACCAAACAGGAAAACTGATTAAGACTAAGAAAGTCAAAAGCATCACATTAAGACTCGAACACAAACAAATCAGCAATCAAACAATAAACTAAATACAAATACAGATTATGTAAAGTCTCTTTATCGTATATTATATTACCAATCAACAAAGATCTGATACAAAGAAACTTCTTTCACACCCATTTAAGTGAACAAAATAAAAACAAAAAACAACACAAACCCATTAAAGATCTTCTGACATGTGATAAAAAAAAAACTCATTATAACCAACAACTAAAAATACGTGATCAGAAGTAAAGAGAGAATCAAAACCAAAGATTCTTTTGAAGTAATGAAAATGATTCTTACCAGCTAACACAGAGAGTTATAGAAACAGATCTAGTTAGACAAGTGATTCGAGTTTGAAAGAGAGAAGATAAAGTAATGAAGAAGAGAGGTGAAGTGAGGAGCTTCTTCTTCTTCCATCATCTCTTCTAATTCCTATGTAGTATGTTTTGCTTTACTTATTTCTTTCACGAACACAAATAAAAAATGAAAAAAAGATTTTTTCTGTTGGGATTATAACATTTAGGTCCTTAACTTGTATGATTTTGAAGTAAGAATGTAGATTTTTTCACTTGTATTGAATAAGTCCCTCAGTGATACGGTTGACAACCAGCTTAATATGGTATGGAAATGTCAAGATCATCACCCAATCTATTTATGTAATAGGATTGAAAAATTATACCATCACTCAGCCCTAACGTACAGATGCACGAGGGTCCCGTTCCAATATAAATTTTTATTTTTATTAATACGAAAATATTATTATTTATACTCATCCAACTTACATATATAGAAAATTATATTCCCTAAACCTAACATAACGAGAGCAAGAGCCCCATCCTCGTTGAAATTTTGGCATCCCTAATGACTAACTGGGGATCGTCGATAAAATGGCTAATACCTTTATTTTAATAGAGATTGTTTAGGTAAATTTTTATAATATATGAGCTTTTACAAAATAAGCTTTTATTTAAAAAAAATTAATTGCTTTGTTGTTATTTTAATAAATAAATATTTTAATGTTATAAAATATGAGGAATGGAAAAAAGAAAAAAAATAAGTAAAGGTAAATAATTGATTCTCTAAAAATTGAGCTTCTCCTGTTAGAAGAAAATAACTATTAAAATTTTCTGAAATTTCTATTTTAATTATAACCAGGCAAAAAAAAAAAGAGTTTTCAGCATTATAAAAACTTATTTGATTTTTAGAGATCATACCAAAAAAGAGATTTGGTCATATAAAAAACGCTTGGGAATTTACATGCTATAACCTATCAATGTGTGATTATTTGATAAACAATAATAATATGTGCACAATCAATTGAATAATCTATTACACAAACACATGTATTTAGAAAAATATGAAGGGTTAAAAAAGAGAATAAATTATTTTTTAAATACAAATGATTGTGTAAATAAAATTGTTTTGATAAAATATAAAATTGAGGGATCTTGATGTTATTATGCATTTTAATTTTAATTTTATTTTTGAGATTTTGGGTTTTTGATAAAATTATGGATTATTTTCGGATACCTCCCCTGATGTATGTGGCTTTATCAGTTGAAGAAAAAATATCTTTGTATTTTCACTTACCACCCTCGGTTTTAAGGGTGGCAACGGGCCGGGCCCGGGCTTTGATAAGCCCGGCAAAAAAAAAACCCGGGCCCGGTTTTTTTTCTGGCCCAAATTTTTTTAAAAAAAATTAAAAATATATAAATGTAAAATATATTTACACTAGACAATTCACAAATAAATCACAAATTTCATCATAAATTAACAATATAAATACTACAAATAAATAAAAATGCTACAAACATATTAAAAAATATATATATATATTTTTTGGGTTTTGGCCCAGGCCGGCTGGGCCCGAGCAAAAAATGGAAAGTTCGGCTCGGGCCTGAGCCCGAACCGGACTTTCATTATAAGATCCGGCCCGGATTTTTTTTTACCTCGGACAGGCCGGGCCGGGCCGGGCCGGACCCAGCTTTACTGCCACCCTTACTCGGTTTAGTATTTGGTTAATTAGCTTGTGGACGTTTAAAGGCAATTTGTAAAAAGATAACTAAAATTATAAAAATATTCAAACAAAATAAAAAAGCGTGTACTGAAACACTATTACCATAAAGTTTAAAAGTATCTTCTCTTTCATCTAATTAACCCAACAAAAAATGGATTTCATTCTTCAACCAAAACCATACAAAATCTTCTGCAAATGTTGTTACTCTCTCGAAATCAACCTCAAATTCGATGATCACGCATCTTTAAAGTAGAGTGATAAACGACAAAAGCACTGCTAGTGAGAAAATAGTGACCTTGAGTGAGTTTTCCTGGCGACCGGCAACCAAAGCAGCATGGGAGCACTCTAAAGAAGGTCGTAGGTTGAGAGGAAGAAGAATGAATGAGACTTAAAAATATTTTTCATGTTTTTGCTTTTGATGTTGTAGCAGTTTCATGTATTTACTTCATTTATCTGCAAAGATGAACTGAGCTTGAAATTCACTCATTAGTCATGGGTTGATTAAATAATGGATGAAATAAGTCTGTGCCAAAATGGGATTTCATTCATGTGCCTGGAAGAACATTGGGTGAGAATAATTGGATGGTTTATTGCTCTAGTCCAATTCTTATCAGTGAAATTGTTCATTATGACACGTCTTGAATATTTAGTATATGCATTTGGTACCATGCATGTGTTTCTCCAAATTGGAAATCTATCCATCATCAAGACTTTACTTTGGCCCCAAATTTGCTAAAACTGCAGCGCTGCTCGAACTTGATATCACTGCCAATATTATTAGGGAAATATTAATGAGTGCGATAGGGGCATTAAAGAAAATATAATTAATATTTTGATAATTTTTTTACATTCTCCATAAAAAATGATGCGAAAATTTTCTTAAAATGAATTTTTAATGAATGTTCTACATATTACTAATCTAACCCACATTGCCGATGGAAGGAATTTGTCCTCCCCTTGAGGCTTGAATGGAGCCTCCTGTATACCATGGCCCTTGGTTGCTCCACCCAAATACACTACATTTGAGCCACCCACAATTATCCTTAAGTCTCCCCACAGTTTCATATTCTGCTTTAGTTGGTCTTGCTATCTATCATCTGGAACTTTAAATGAGCATTATCATTACTCAAAATTGTAGTTAGATTTTGATTTAGGCATCAGCGATATTTTGGTCTTTCACAGTCAAAAAACAGTCGCTGGATGAAAATAGTAACACTAGCGGTGATATCTGAAAATATACGTATACCTTCTCTCATATTGATAGTATGCCATACCTCAAGGGAGGTATTTGAAAATAACCCTAAAATTATTGACAAGCGCACTGAGATAATCGTTCGTCTGATTTAAAATTATTATACCGCTTTTTTAACTACCAGTCACATCATGCCGCGTCATTCCTCTCGGTCGATTTAGGGCCAAACAATGTTGATTCAAATCCGAATTCTTGTTCTAGTTGCTGAGGTGGCAACTAGCAATTGGTGGATTGTGAGTAAGCGAAATGATTCAGATTCCAATTCTTGTTCTAGTTGCTGAGGTGGCAACTAGCAATTGGTGGATTGGGAGTAAGCGAAGTCGCTTATAAACGACAAAATAAATTAACCTCATCTTGGAGTTAAATTTTATGGAAATTCAACCCAAATTCATCTTACATGAAAATTTGAAAGGGACAATCCGGTGTTAGAAAGCTTTTGAATAATAAAGCACCATACTGACGTGGCATTAATTAATTGCCGTATTCTCTGAACTTATCCATTTTGAGTTAATTTATCATAACATCATTCCGGAAATGCCCTCGGAAGACTCTAGAAAGACAAATTCATCCCCAATTGACGAAGAATATTACCACGTGGGTTGTGTTGGTTGGTTTTGTTAAAAGCAGGAGTAAACCTTTTTTGATGGAACAGTGGTATAGGTGACGTAGTATTACAAGCGAATTAAAAAAATGACATGTGTAATTTAATATATATTTTTTAGTTGTTTTTTAATTTTTTAGCATTTATGCCAATGTATAATTGACTTATTAAATGGATGATGTGGTACCACTGTT
This sequence comes from Zanthoxylum bungeanum, assembly GCA_019454045.1. Classification (NCBI taxonomy): domain Eukaryota; kingdom Viridiplantae; phylum Streptophyta; class Magnoliopsida; order Sapindales; family Rutaceae; genus Zanthoxylum; species Zanthoxylum bungeanum. Next base: position 264,070 of record SKCR01025208.1, read on the forward strand.
GCACCAGAAAATTTTTCGCTAAGCAGACTACAAAGTAGGGGTGTTCATAGGGTCGGGTCAACCCGCGACCCGACCCGACCCGCTCGGGTTTATAAAAAAATTTGCGAAATTTTAACCCGACCCGAATTTTTCGGGTTGCTCAACGGGTTTGTTATCATTGACCCGACCCGACCCGAATCTATAAAATATATAATTTTTTTATTATTTTCCTAAAATATGTATTATTATTTTTAAAATTTTTACTATTATTTCATTTGTTTATTGTTTTTTTGTATTAAAATTTTATATATATGATATTTTTGGGACATAAAATAACAAATATTAATATTTCAAAATAATTAATTCATTTTTAAAAAATTATTATTTTTTTAAAATGACCCGCGACCCGACCCGACCCGAACCAGATCGGGTTCCGCCTCACCACGACCCGACCTGCGACCCGATTTTCCCCCGACCCGACCCGATCGGGTCTAACAAAATTTCAAAAAACCCGACCCGTGAACACCCCTACTACGAAGGTTAGTGGTTCTCGGGATGGGGAGGTGGAAAGATACGAGGAGTGACCGGTCAGGTAAGTAAGATGACCGGAGGTGCCAGTTACCGGGCGAGTGCGCGAGATGGATTAAACTGGATTCAAAAGAGGACTGGCGTCCGCCAATAAAAGCTAGTGTACTAGAGCGGACGTGAGGCAGGAGTCAATTTTGGTTAATTGTTGAGAGATATCACCAGGGAGAAAAAGCATGGAACACCCAACACAAAAAATAGATAATTACAAAATAATTAAAATGAAATTAGAAGAATATATTACAAACTCTTTCTATAAATTATTTTTGTATAAATAGAATAATATTATTTTTGAATATGAAGATCCTACATGTTTTTATGGTAAACAATGTCGTTTAACATTAATGTGTTTACGTAATAATAATTGGAATGTATAAAAATTGAAATGAAATGCAATCAGAATGAGCTATAATGGGAATGATGGATCAGAATAAGAATAAGTTATATACTTAATTGTAAGAATCGTAATCGAAATCAAATATTATTCTCATTGATGTGTTTATTTCGTATAATAATCCGAATAAATTGTTAATAATTTACAAAAAATTCCTTAGTTAAATAAATTTTTTCATTATTTTCTTTCTTTATTATTGGTTCATTATTAAGTTACAAAATTCATTTAGTTAATATTATATATTAATTTATTAATAATTATCTATTTATTCTTTATTATTAGTTTATTTAAATTATTAATTACGTATCATTAATTATTATTTTAATAATTAATAATTAAAATAATAAATATTAATTATAATTATTTATTATTTTAATTCTAATTCTAATTAATAATTATTTATTTATTTTTATTATTAATTACACACTAATTTATTATTAATTTATAAAATATTAATTATGATAATTTTGTAATTTCCTTTAACATTTAAGAGTGAGAAGACATTCTCATGGGGTGATGAGAATAAAATTATCATTGTTCATTCCCTAAATTGTGAGCCCGACCTTATGTCATTCTCATTCCCATTTTATTTTTAAGAAGTAAAATCCATTATAGTAATGATTCACATTTCTCAATTCTCATTGATAACAAATAAACACATCATAAAAGTATAAAATATTAGGAGTGTGCATTAATCGGTTTTAACTGATTAACCGAATCGTTCCGACCCATTTTTTTATAACGGTTCGGTTATTATGATTAAATCAGTTTTTACGGTTAAAATTTTTAACTTTTCCGGTTATTCGGTTCGGTTACGGTTATGAGATTCGTATAACCGAACCGACCGATTAACCTAAATATATATATATATGCTTCAAAATCCTAAATAAGTGAATAACAAAATTTCATAAACCGAGTGTTAGATAAATTATTAAAACCGAAAATTATTAAATTATTGGCTATTAAGAAATCCAAAATTTCATAATATTGGGTTAAATATTAAATTTGATGACTATGAATTTATATTTTTGTTAAATTGCTTTGTTAAATATTGAGTTAATGAATTTATATTTGTTGGACTGGTTAAGAACCGAATTAACCAAAACCGACTGAAATATAATGGTTAAATTGTTTAATGGTTATGTGTCATAATATGGTTAAATCGGTTACGTATTACTTAACCAAAAAATTTCGGTTTGGTTAAAAAATCAAGGATTAACCGAGCGATGCACACTCCTATAAAATATGGGTAAATGTTGTATAGATATATTATTGATTTTTAAATATCTTATGTCATGTGTAGTCCTCTATATTTCTTATTATAATTTAGTGTAATGTCAGACAATTCCATTCCAACTAATGTGAGCAGAGTTCAAACTCTAAATATCTTATTTTCACTAAACAAACTTGACTAACTGAACTAGTTGTCACCCATAGTCATTTACATTATAAGAGAAACTTCAAAAGACTTATCTAATTTCACTATTTAAATATTATTTGATTATCTATTTAGCAAATTGAAGAAAGAAAAATAAGTTATATTTCAAAAGACACTTCAAAGAAAAATAAGATTGTATTATACTATTATTTTAATCAAATTGAAAATGGCTCACTTTTGTTATATGATTTTAATATAAAAATAATTATATGTAATGATGATGATGAGATAAAAAAAAAATTATATAATATTAGCATAAGAGAGATAATATAAATAGATTATATTATTTTAATTAAATTGAATATGACTCACTTTAATTATATTATTTTAATATATAAATAGTTATTAGTAACTTCAACCACCATTACTATAATAAAATGAAGAAATATGAAATATTATATAATAATATTTGAAGAGAAAGTTTAAATTCCATTAAAATACATTGATATTCAAAAGCCCATTAATGATTCCATTAAATGTTAGAGTTTGATAGATTTTAAATAGTAAAAAAATCCATTGAAATCTCTTATTTATACTAGATTTCCTACCTTATTAATAATAAAGAAAAATATCATATTGAAATTTTTGATAAATTTATATCCTCTCTTACGAAACAAGGTATGCTTATCTCATTTTTGTTTTGTTAGTTTTCTTTTTGATTTTGTTTGAAGATCTTTATTTTAATCACATTGATTAATAAAACTCAATGTTTGCTTCAAGATCTCCGTTTTTAGTGATTTTTATATTGTCAGAAAACTGAGGTAAAGATCTATAATTTTCATGTTGAATATTTTTCCAAATTCATAACAGAACTACGTCAAAAACGCATTAGATTTTGGCATGTGTTCGATTAAAAATTATATTTTTATTTACAAAAAATCAGCCCCCACTATAAAAACGCTATACTATTCATCATCTCTCTCACATCTCAATTACATTTTGGATCTCTACTCAATAACAATAAATTTTTTTCTCTTTTTTCATGCAAATCTAAGGGAGCAAATGTGTTTTCTTAAAGTCTTTTTCATGTAAGTAAGTTTCCTACTCATCATTCTTGATTCTTGTTGAGAAATCCATGAAAATTTAAGCTATTTCTGTTGAAATTTTGAGTTTGAAAATATGAAAAGTCTAAAGAGTCTTGATGAAGAAGGCTTGAAATGTTGTTGTTTGTGCCTAAATAAGTATTTTATGTCATGGAAAACTACATGATTTGGTTAACTATAGAAGTTGAAATATGTATGTCATGGTTGTTAAATATTATGGATTTTTATTGGCATGGTTGTTATGGTCGAATGAATAAATTTAGGATGATGAGTAGGTATGATTCATGCACCTAATGAGTCTGAGTGGTGAGATTTTATGTGTTCTTGTATTAGAGAGAGTGAATGAGTATGATTGATGATGATGTATGTGATTATATGCAAGATCATGTAACGATAATTGTTATGAATGTAAATATAGAGAATTATTATAATCAATATAATTTAAACATGGAGAAGTGATGGTGTTATGCATGAAGTGTTATGTTGTTGGAGGAAAAGTGGGCAATGTATGATGTTGCTATTGACATGGATACATTTGAGTGCATATTGTTGATAATGATTATAATAGATGAATAATGCATGGCTAGTTAGATTATATATATAGATGCTCATTTTCCCCTGAGGTGCACAATCAAAAATGTATAGATAGAGGCATTAATGAACCTAAAAAATAAATGTAAAGTGAATATGGAAAGTCTACCTACCGGTGTGGTGGGTGTCATGCTCAAGTCAGTAATGGTAAGGGGCGATAAATAGGATAGAAGGAAGAACAAGGTGTGAGGCTATCTTGATTCCCGTAGGCTGCCGTGAGGGCGGTAGGCTGGAGTATAGATGGTTGGAGGTTCTGGAGGTTCCGATGAGAATGATTATGCTTAGAGTTGTAATGCTTAAGTTGGAATGAGGATGCTTATGAACCATATTCCCTCTTATAGGTCTCAAAAGGCGATCTTCCAACCAAAAAAATGGATCTCATTAATGAGGGTGGGGTCCACTAACATGCTTAACTTTTATCTTTCTGTACTGTTTCAGCTGATTGTTCAGAGAACAATTAACATTTTGAAAAGAAACCTCTTTCAGTGGGATATCTAGAAAGTGAAGTTTGACTGGAATTGGGCTTTGGGAAGTCAACTGGACTTCAGCCAATATTGATCTAGATACTGTTTGGAGGTATTGGGCTACATTCAATATTGGGTCTAAGATAAATGGATGAAAATACCCTTGGCCTAATTTTGACCCATACAGTTTGTCTCTTACTCTCTAAGTCAAGAAGTCCTTGATTTGGAGAGTATTGTTCGAGAATGTTGTCTGGGATATAGAGTGTAGGAGTACCTAGTTGTGGACGTTGTATGGATCTGTCAATATGCTTAATGTTAATTGGGCTAAACAAATATCTACGACCTTCAGTCGATCAATCTTGAGCGTGGTTTCGCCTGAATCTGTTAATAGTGATAGCACATTAAATAATTTTAGTTGATATCAAGAGTAATCCTCAGTCGATCATAAATCATTAGAGAGTCTACATGTCGACTGTATCAGAGCTAGTGCTCGGAGTGCCAATCTAGATCGTATTTGTATGCGATTTATGAATATGAAAAATTTCTTTTTCCATAATATTACTTATTTAATAATAGCACCTCTTGTTTTTATATACATATTCGATCGAATTACTATTAGATTGAAACTAAATTTAATTTAGTAATACGTATATATTAGACAAACACCTCAGGACTTACAACGTAGTCCGCGGTTACAACGTAGTTTGTAGTTGACATTAGGAAACATCACTATAAGTTGTATATTCTCAAATAAAGTTCCTGGTCAAGATTTACTGACACGGGTCGGTTAGTAACATTCGTTGAGACCAGTATATACCGTATATCATGACTTGGTCCGATGGTTTATACCAATGAACCATTAGTCTCGAGAGACTTGTATAGACATATATGTGTTTATTTGATAAATACGGAACGACTCACTGAAGATTTCCTAATAGATGGTACACTAATGTGAATAGGAATCTTCTCGAGTCGACTAGCATAGTGGTCCTTCGACTTGAGATATCACTGTGGATAAATGAAATATCCTCCACACTTTGATGGCAGTCATGTCACTGATCTATTCAGATCAGACCTCCGCTGCTCATTGGGTGTGGACTGATGCTCATGATATCATGTGAGTATCAGATATAATCCGCCAGTCCCGTGTACAGGGCATATATGTCTTGTACATTTTTACGATCTAGTAAATCCATGGCTGTGGTATCCTTCGGAAGCGAGTTCCGAGTGTTATTTAGAGATTGTAAATTCGAAAGTCAACTATATTATACCTTAGGGATTTGACGTACTTATCTATATCCCCGATATAATATTGATAGCCTGTGACAGAGGGATTATACGTATATAATGAGCTCGACTTACATAGTTTAGTGAGATTATATGTGGTTGTCATAATTTATGAGTGGATGAATTATGGACACGAAATTTGATTTCATGACGGATAAACCTAAACTTAGAGAGTCTCACAATTTGAAGTATACTCGTTGAGCACTAGGGCAACGCGTTATGAATAATACAAATTATTCATAATACTTCATCGGATTAAATGAGTTAATTCCAATCGTTTAAATGGTTATGCATTATGGGCATTTCAGTCAATTAATAATTAATGTGTATTTGTATTTGATACATATTAATTATTTGTCAAATAAGACTCGACACATGTCATTAATATATGTATTTATTATTTAATGTAAATAAAAATACATATATAATAATAATAATCACATTAATTAATTATTTAGATGTTTAAATATTAAGTATCTAGATAATTAAATTATATGAATATTACATAATTGTTATGCAACATGTTTGATATTATTGGTTACATGTGGCATGATTATTTTAAGTTTAAAGTTTACAAATTGGATTTGTTAACTTAAAGCTTATTATTATTTAATTTGATTAAAATGACCAAATGATTAAAATATCCCTCAAAGTCGGTTTTGGCTTGTTTTTTAAAATGATTTTTTTCCTCTTTCATAAGAGAGACATGGCCGAACCTCTTAAATAGGAAGCTCCCAAATTTGTTTGAAGAAACAAGGAAGAATTGAGAAAAAGTTTAAGAAAATTATGAGATTTGGAGGTAATCTTCATAACTCTTAAACTTAGAAAGTTTTTTTTTCTTGTTCTTGAGCATCTAGACAAGTTCTAACGTTTCTTCATTTCTTATCTTTTGGGGCTTTTTGATTTGGAGGATGGATTTGGAGGCTAAATGCACGTGTAAAGTTAGATTGAATGATATTATTGTAATATTAATTCAATTTTATCATTCGATGACTTGTTGTTATTCAAGTGTGTTATGACCACTCTTGTAACTCCTAGAATTATTCTTGAGTTCTTCATTTGTGGTGACTTTGGTTGGTGTAAGTATTATAATGATTAATGTTGAGAAAATTGGATTTAAAGCATGAAAAATGATATTTTTAGTTACCAAATCAGATCTGAAATTTCTTTGATTTTGGTGATGAAAAGTATGTTATATGAATGTATTGGATGTATTTTTGGCATTGGAATAATTTCCGAAAATTATTTCAGAGTTGAAATAGCGAAAATGGTGAAAAACGGCATCACCAGGTGAGTTTCGGGCTTACTGGGTGTCCGCTGTCCAAATAGTGAATTGGTCACTATTAGGGCAGCCCATGAACTGCCCAAGTACTATTGGGGCTGACCTGGACAGCCCTCGTGTGTATTGATTGGTCGGTTCGGATAAAAATACATTTTATGCCACTTTGCGGAAAAATATTTTTCGTAAAAGATTCGTGGAGTTTCTTAATTATTTATGTCGTTATTTGATATCGAAAAATTATGTTTAGGTGAAATATGAATGAATTATTCATATTGGATATTGAATAATTTATTTGGAGGTTTAAAAATTTTTGAAGTTACGATTCACCCGAACCGCGCTTCCGCCTGTGCCTTTGAGAAAACCTCAACAAAAATGGTCGAGATGAATACCAATACAATCTCCGGCCTACTGGTCCTGAAGAGGAGCCAAATGGAGTCTTCATATCTTCTAGACTAGATAAAGGTCCAGGTCTTGAGTTGGTCTCGACAGGAGCCAATGGGGAATGTTCCCGTTCGACTAGACCAGATAAAGGCCAGGATAATCTCCAGCTGACTAGTTCTGAAGAAGAGCTAGAGGGAGTCTTCATGTCGTCTGGACCAGATGAAGGTCCAGGTTTTGTACTGGGCTCGACATGAACTAATGGAGAATGTTCTCATCGACTGGACCAGATGAAGACTAGGACAATCTCCAGTCGACTGGTCCTGAAGAGGAGTCAGGGGGAGTCTTTATATCGTCTGGACCAGATGAAGGTTCGGATTTTGAGCTGGGCACGACATGAGCCAATAGGAAATATTCCCGTCAACTGGACCAAATGAAGGCCAGTAGAATCTCTAGTAGACTGGTCCTAAAGAGGAGCCAGAGGTGTCTTCATGCCGTTTGGACCAAATAAAAGTCCAGGTCTTGAACTGGACTCGACATGAACCAATGAGGAATGTTCCCGTCGAATGGATCAGATGAAGGCCAGGATAATCTCCAGCCAACTGGTTCTGAAGAGGATTCAGAGGGAGTCTTCATATCGTCTGGATCAGATGAAGGTCCAGGTCTTAAGCTGGGCTCGACATGAGCCAATGGGGAATGTTCCCGTCGACTAACTAGATGAAGGCCAGGATAATCTCCAGCTGAATGGTCCTGAAGTGGAGCCAGGGGGAGTCTTCATGTCGTTTGGACCAGATGAAGGTTTAGGTCTTAAGTTGGGCTCGACATGAGATAATATAGAATATTCCATTCGACTAGACCAGATGAAGGCCGGGACAATCTCCAACCGAATGGTCCTGAATAGGAGCTAGGGGGTCTTCATGTCGTATGGACCAGATGAAGGTCCAAGTCTTGAGCTGGACTCGACATGAGCCAATGGGGAATGTTCCCGTCGACTGGACCAGATAAAGACCAGGATAATCTCCAACCAACTGGTCCTGAAGAGAAGCCAAGAGGAGTCTTCGTGTCATATGGACCAGATGAAGGTCCAAGTCTTGAGCTGAGCTCGACATGAGCCAATGGGGAATGTTCTCATCGACTATACCAGATGAAGGCCAAGATAATCTCTAGTCAACGGGTCTTGAAGAGGAGCTAGAGGAGTCTTCATGTCGTCTGGGCCAAATGGAGGTCCAGGTCTTTATATATGTCGTATGACAATGCCTGCAATCTTGAAACCACAAACCTGGTAAGGAATAGAATATTTATATCTGTCTTTTGGAGACCAGTCGTTGGGGCAGATGGTCTTACTAATCTTTAAGGAATGTTATTCTCCCAAGTTATCATAGTTCTTCCATTTCAGATTGTCCCCAGTCTACTGGATCTGATAAAACACATAAAATTCTCCACTTCATTAGACCTGATGGAGGCCCATAATTGTCCTCATTCTACTAGATTTCATAAAAGTCAATGGGGGTCTACGGTCGACTAAACCTAATGTAGGTCCAAGAGTCTTAGTTCGATTGGACCTAATGAAAGTCTATGATGATCTTCATCATTCAGTCTACGAGACCTGATAAAGGTCTTAAGAGACTATTATCGACTGGACCTAATGAAGGTCTATGATGTTCTTCATTCCTCAATCTACGAAACCTAATAATGTCTAAAAAGACTAATGTCTACTGGACCTAATGAAGGTCTAGGATGATCTTCATTCCTCACCCTATGAGACCTAATAAGGTCTACGTGACTATTATCGACTAGACCTAATGAAGGTCCAGGAAGCTATTTTTGACTGGACCCAACGAAGGTCCAAGAGGCTACTAACGACTTGACCAAACAAAGGTCCAGAAGGCTACTGTCGACTGAACCCAACAGAGGTCTATGAGGCTACTGTAGACTGGACCCAAGAAGGTCCATGAAGCTACTGTCGATTGGATCCAATAACGGTCCAGTAGGCAAATGTCGATTGGACCCAAAGAGGGTCCTAGAAGATCTTCTTATGTATCCTGGAGTTGATTTTAATTTATCCACATCGTATAAAGTTGATGGCGATCCACATTTTCGTATGATCCTACTTTGTACTTGTTGGGGTTGGTGCTCGGAGTGCGAATCTGGATCTTATTTATGTCTGATTCATGAATACGAGCATTCTATTTTCCATAATATTACTAATTTAATGGTAACATCCTTGTCTTTTACATACTTATTCGATCTAATTACGATTAGATATCTGATTATGATTATATCGAAACTAAATCTGGTTTGGTGATATGTGTATATTAGACACAGACCCTTGGATTTACAATGTAGTGTGTAGTTACAACGTAGTTTGTAATTAACATTGGGAAGTATACTATAAGATGTATATCCTTCAATAAACTTTCTGGTCAAGATTTACTAACACGGGTCGGTTAGTAAAATCCACTAAGATCAGTATATGTCGTATATCGTGACTTGGTCCGATGGTTTATCCCAATGAACCATGAATCTCGGGAGACTCGTATAGACATATAGGTATTTATTTGATAAACATTGAACGACTCACTGAAGAGTTCCTAATAGATGGTACAATAACGTCAATAGGAATATTCTCGAGTTGAGTAAGCATAGTGGTCCTTCGGCTTGAGATACCACAGTGGGATATATGAGTTATCCTCCACACTTTGATGGCAGTCACGTCATCGATCTATTCATGATCAGACCTCCACCTTTCGTTGGGTGTGGACTGATGCTCATGATATCCTGTCTGTTTCAAGAGAAGATACGCCAGCCCTGTGTACAGGGCATAGACATCCTACACGTGTTTACGATATAGTATATCCATGGCCGTGGCATAACTTCAGAAATAAATTTTGAGTGTTATTTAGAGATAGTAAATTGAACGTTGAATATATTATACCAAACGAGTTTGAAGTTTTTATCTATACCCCAAGTATAATATGGATAGCTTATGATAGATGGATTATACATATGCAATGACCTCGACTTGCATATTTTGGTGAGATTATCCGTGGCCGTCATAATTCATGAGTGGGTAGATTATGGGCATGAAATTGAATTTCGTGATGGATATACCTAAACTTAGAGAGTCTCACAATATGAAGTGTACTCATTGAGCACTTGGGCAACGCGATATGAATTATTCATAATACTTCATCGGATTAAGTGAGTTAATTCGAATCGCTTAATCGGTTAGACGATAACACATGCATTAGGGGATTTTGGCCAATAGTAATTATTATGTATTTGTATTTGATACATAATACGATTAGATACACATTAATTATTCGTCAAATGAGATTTTGACACATGCCATATATATGTTAAGGATATTCCCTATACCCAACTTGTGGATGGGCTATATGTACATGTATTTGTAATATTTTCATTAATTAATAAAACGACAATCTTTATTATACATGTCTTACATAACTTATATGAATCATCAACATTGTAATAAAGCCCTTGGAGTAATAAGACAATGGCTTCCAAGCCTTATGAGAATCATTACTCTTAAATATTCATAGTAATAGTTTTGTGAATAATCTGGGCTTTCACAAAGTGAAGAGACTAGCATGATGATATGATCCGCCCTTAAGTGGGGTAGCAGATCTCATAGGCTACTAGCGGAGATCCATCCGCTTGGTGTACACATGGATGCATGAGTTGCTCAAGTCCATCGAACTGATCACTGAAAGTTTTCATATGGAGTGTTTATCCCATGTGTCTTTGAGAACTTTCATGTATCGATTATATGAGTAGTCCTTAGACTTGAGGTCTTTACAATCATATGTATGGATCAAATAACTTTGACATTATCCTTCCCCGATTTAAAAGATCCGGTCATAAGAGTATGATTGGGTCATTTATTGAAACACATGAAGTTTATAAAGATACAACAGAGAATCGACACTCTCTCGGATAATATTTTCTTATAAGAGTAGTATTCCAGTTCACTGGTCGATATGTGTAATCAGTGCTTGATATTGTGGCCACAGCGGAAGATTCATGTGAGATTCTTGGATTAACACGATTCATGACACTATCAACATCATATCTTTGACCAAATGGGTAGATAATTTTCGTACCCTAGATCAATAGGTGGGAATACAGTGAGGCGATGGATTGTATCATATGTAAATCGCATACATAATGGGTATATATATCTTTCCTTCTCATTTGAGGCCTTGACATGTTGCTAGATGTCAACCTTGGTCATTAAAATCGAACGACCATCTGATCGGAGGATAATTTATGTTCGATTAAATTATCACGATTCATTTCATGTCCAACTTGAGGGGAACCTAAAAGGTCACACACAACAAAGTCAAAATCAATGGTTAACAGTGCACATTACAAATATAACAGTATATATGATTGTTGTAGGAATTATTCATAAATGGTTCAATGTGTTTAATTATTGAACATATCATTTATTAGGTTCCATAGTGGATTAGGGATTGATGAATGATAATAGGGGCACGTTGGGAATTGGAATAAAAAATACTATTCACGTGAATATTAATTTTTTTTGGTTATTTGTTTTGAATTCCAATTTGGCCCAAACTCTTATTAGGGTTTTATAATCTCATTAAACCACTAAATTAAAATCCAATGGTTAAGATTAAATTAGCTTTTATCCCACATCGGATTCTTAATTAATTTTGTTGTCTTTGGAGCACTATATAAACCCAAAGAATTCTCACAAATTTTTACACCAAAACATTTCATATCTTAGGTTTATATAAGTGCGCAACTCTAAATTTTAAGAGTAAGCCATTGATTTTGAGGATCCTTAAGTCTAATTGACTATAGGAACCTCGAGTTAAAAGTTTTGAGGTATTTTCCTAGGCTAGCACCAAGGGAAAATACCCGTGCACTCGAGGCGTAGTCTTACAGTTGAGTTTTGGCTTTGGTGTGTGCATTTTTGGAGGCCACACACTTGGGTGCCTCTTTGGAACGTGGAAGAGCTTGCTGAGTTCGAGAAAAGCTTGTAGATTGGAGGGAGGACTGGAGGAGTCTTCGATTCAAGTAAGTCTTTTTGTTTCTTTATTTTAATTAGAGTTCTTATGATAGTTAGCATGTTTAGGTTTATGTTCTTTACATGTTTTATGAGTTTTATGCTTAGAATATATAGTACCATGTATAGGCTTTTAGAATAATTAAAATAAAATGGGTACTGGGCAAAGGGAAAGCGCCATAATAATTTTAATTTTCCACTGCGCACTCGCAGCAGCTTCCCAATAGTGGTATCAGCCCACCGTTTTTGTTTTGATTAGTTCTTCTCATTTGAACTCAAAATTGGGTATGTAAAATCTCGTTGGAAAGCTAACACCCTGAACTTAATTTTAGGTACAAGTTTTGCATGATTTGGTTAAGATTTGAATTGTGAAATGTCATTTAAAGTTCACGCTTTTGCAGAAAAAATGTAAATAGTAAATTTATTTGAATAAAATAAAATGCAATATCATAATTAAATATTAATCAAAGTTATTTAATGCCTAAAATAATTCCAACATATTAAAACTCATATGCTTGATGATTCTATGTAGATTAGAATTGGCATGATTATTTTAGGGTGCAAGCATATAGAGACTTTCTAAGAAATAGATAGTGTATTGCTTATCCTTTAGCTAAATATTTATTCCGTGATGAACTTAGAGATTTATTACCTTTAAGGCTAATAAATATAAATCACTTGTTTATAATAAAAGACATTATAAAAGATACAAGTGGGTTGGGACCAAGGGGTAAATAAAACTTTCCAAACTAAAATTAATTTAACTAAAGGTATTACTAGAGTTAGATAATGATTTTGTGTCTTCCTTCACTCACTACCTTTTTATAGCCAAAAGGAAAAGCTGTGAAGACATTTAGATAATCATTTACTCAAAGCTTACCTTAAACCATATTTAAAGTGTTGGACTAATTTGGAGGATCTATTGTTCATTCATGTCATCAAGGCAATAAGAGCCTAAGAGGTAAGGGTATTTAAGAGAGTTCGCTCCACCCTCATTCTGGGGAATTTTCAATGGAGCAATCCATTTGACAGTTATTCATTTAAACTTGCTAAAATCCTCAATAATAATTTAAGTCTAAAATTTACCTCATATTGTAAAGTATAGACCCAAAGGGCTTAAACCGTATTGGCAGGACTAGGCTTTACCAGACTGACCAATACCAATTTGTCCCTAAATCGTACTATTGACAATGGTTAGATTTTTCTGAGTCATAAGACGCAGTGACCCTTAGGCGTGGTCTTATAACTTAGTGGTAAAGATTGGGTGTCCACAATGACTACCATAAGCTATGGTATGTTTGATTGCCAAACCTAATGATCAAGGAATTGTGATTTATATTATAAATTGATGGGGAACCTACCTAATTATCGTATTTTATAACGACCGGCCCTAGTCGGAGTTATGAAATGATGATAATGGGATCCTTGCCTACAAGAAATCCATCATATTGGGGTTGATGCGATTTGCTTAAAATTTTAAAACAATTGAGTGAGAGCAACTTCATAATATTAAAAGCCCATGTTATTATGAAACATTAATGAAAACATATTCCTAATTTTAATGTTTCTCTTAACAGGTGGGTTAAAATATTTCACAAACATTCAAATGGAAAACAGAGTATCTTTTCGTTCCATCCTTGATGAGCATAAGCTCAAAGGGGACAACTACAATGACTGGTCTAGAAACCTTAAAATTGTCTTACGACAAGAAAAAATTTTCTATGTTCTTGAAAGACCATTTCCCCCTGAACCCATAGAAGATGCTAACCAAGATACATTTGATGCTTGGAAGAAACACGTCGATGATGATGAGTAAGTAGTTTGCATAATTCTTGGCTCTATATCGGACGAACTTCAGAATGTCCACGAAGATATGGATGCTCAAACCATAATCTTTCACTTGAAGGAGTTGTATGCAACTTCTATTCATACCGTGAGATTCCAAGTTTCATGTACCTTATTCCAAACAAGGTATAAGGAAGGATCTGTTAGTGGACATGTGCTTAAGATGACTAGCCACATAGAAAAATTGGCCAACCTCGTGTTCATCATTGATCATGAGATAAGTCACGATCTAATTCTTTAGTCCTTACCAAAAGAATTCTCTAACTTTATTATGCAGTTTCATCTGTCTGATAAAGAAGCTACTTTAGCAGAATTGCATAATCTGATAAAGCAAGCAGAGAAGGACTTGAAACCGGAGCTTAAAACCTCTGTCATACTTACAGGTATGGACCTGAAGCCACGAGGTGTTGGGAAATCTCTAAGTCCCGAGGATCGATTCAAGCAAAAAACATACATGCGAATACATCGAAGGAGTTGTGGAATACTCACAATGATCGGTTGAGAGATGCGGTGATGAACAAAAATAATTTCTGCCCTCCATGAAGCTCACGGCTGTGAGCAGTTTGCTCCTCCAAGAATTCGGCTTTGGATCATCTTCATCAAGCTCCAAGCTTTATGATTTGATTCCATACTCGCATGTGGGTTTCCCTATCACCTACGGACGACTTCGGATGTGTGCTAGCACTTTGATTTTGTAACAAAATCATCACTTTCCTTCATCCTAGCTCACGGCAGTAAACAGATTTTTCAAGAAGAAAATGCCCACTTTGGGCGTGAAGGAGAGAATGAGAGAGAGAGAAATGTGTGTGTTAGGTTGTTGTAAAAAAATTGGTAATTGATTTTATTAAAATCATATACACAATTTTACTTTCAAAAGTCAAACTAATGAAATCCAACAACCTTGAGTGTTCCACACTCATTCACCAACCAAACAAATCACATCACTCAATCAATCAAGTGACAAGTAGTCACATCACTCAAAGTGGCTAATGATTTGACACTTGAAGTGAATAATGATTTGGTGCTTGATTTGACTTGCGTGTCGCACTCGAATTCGAAATGCGAATGCGCTCGCAAACAATCCCGGGCTCGAGTTCGCTAATTCTAAATTAACGAATTTTCCGTTGCATCGTAATTAAATCTAATTTAATTAAATAATCATGCCAAGCATAATTACTATTTACGTCGCTAACGAATTAATTCTAAATTAATCGTTCTCTTTCTTTAAATGATATTTTATCCTAGATAAAATATCTCCGCAATTAATCATAGATTAATTTTCTCTCTCATCAAATTAATCCAAGATTAATAAAGTGCGAGTCATACGTCATCGGTGAATCTTCGGGAAGCGACCCATGAGATCCTCAGATATGTTGGCAGTAAATACGGTTGTCGGACTATCCGAACATGTAAGTACCTAGTATTACGTTTTTATCGATTTACAAGACAAGGTTGGCTTCTAGCAAAGTGTCATGCCTACCCAATTCTCCAGAAACCTGCTTACAGGAATAAGTGATCTATATCAGGCGTAGTATACGTAGTATCGTGTATGTCGATCCAGTATCGGATGTCACATGCTAGGCCTAGGGCTAGAATTGTGTCTGCCCCGTACGAAGCACATTTCGGATGTCTGGTAACTAGTCTCTATAATCTGATATACATGACCTAGTCATAATATCCCGATAGCTACAACATTTAAAGAGTACTAGTACCGCATCCTACGTGACATCATCTCCACTATGACTGGAGTGATACTTCTGTCTTGACATCACACCAAATACACTACGATTCTCAATATTCCCAGCAGAGGTGTACACAGAACCGGTTAAAGCCCTGGACGACCAAAACCAAAGCATATTGATTGTAGCAAGTATTAGCGGTGCAAGTCTCAGGTTAAGACCAAATACACCTACCCTGATTTCGGACTTCCATAGACACATAGTCATATTACCAATGGAATTCCGAATGTGTCTATTCAGAGCGAAGCTGTTTTCCGTAATATCGGTAAAACACAACCTCCTATTACACTTGCATGAGTATCCTATACCCAAATATATGAGAACTATGCTATTGTGCCCTCACAACGCGCACAAGTGTAATACTAGTCTTTTACGCATTTATCGATGTCCAATCTCGACAATACTCTGACTAGGGATATTTAATGATGAATCTTTCGTGGACTGATATTGTCTCATATCATCTCAATCCAGGAACTAATCATAAGGACCTCCTATCATTTATACATCTAGGTGATCTAATCACAAATGATAAGAGAGCAATCTCCTTTGTCACATAGTTATTTGTATAATAACACTATGATCTGTACAAATAGTGAAGCTTTGGGTCATAACTGTCCAACAATCTCCCACTTGGCCTATAGCCAGTCACTCGAGTGTCTTACACCCAAACTATGTACGGTTCACTCAAACTGCTGAGGAAAGGCTTTTGTCAGCGGATTTTCATGATTATCATCTGATGTGATTTATTCGATCATCACATCGCCACGATGTATGATCCGAACGAATCAAATGAATAGTCGAGTTTGTATCTGGATCGTTGATGAGACCATTAATTCTTTAGCCTATGCTGACGCCTAGCTCAGCTGCTAACAGAACTATATCTAATCCAGCAATAACCCGCATTTGTTGTTTATTCGGTAACAGTATCTTGTTTGGAAGATTTCCATCTCACTGTTCCGTTATTCAAACTGTATAGTACCGTTTAGCGACTTAAAGTCGTTTTTATTGCTTAGGAAACTTGCAGCAGTGATTCTAGTCACTTCAAGTTCTCCTTCTCCATAGTTTAAGACATCATCCTTAGTTCTCTAAGATAGTAACGGATGTTCTTAATATCAATCCAGTGACCATCACTAGGATCAGCCTGTTTTCAATGTACGAGTTCTCAGAGAGTTTTAACAAGTTTAAATCTATCCCAATAGATCTTTATTCCTAGAATAAAGGTTGTTTCTCCCAAGAATTCTACGGAGAATTTTTCATGAAAGCCAAGCTTTCACCGATTGTATTATGAGAATATCATTTCCAAGAAATGACATATCATCATTATTTAGGACAGCCACTTTCAGTGCGCTCCCACTAACCTCTTTATATACATAAGAATCATTTTCTTTTTGAATTAAATCATACACCAATATGATTACATCAAAATGATAATTCCAAGAACTTAATGCTTGCTTCAATCCAAACATGGATCGAATAACCTGCAAACCTTGTTTGCTAGTTTTGGTACGATAAAATCAACAGGATGTTGTAAACATCCTCCAAAAGGTTTCCTTTTCAGGAAAGCGATTTTCCCATTCAGCTGCCATATTTCATAAATGAAACATGCAACATTAGCACGAATTATCCAAATAGATTTACCGTGGCAACATGTAAAAGGTTTCATCGTAATCGACACAATATTGATAACGATACCTTTTCGCTACAACCCTAGCTTTGTACGTTGGTATATTGCCATCCATGTATGTCTTCCTTGAAGACTTATTAGTACCAATAGGCACAATGCCTTGCGGTACATCAACTAGTGTCTAAACATAGTTGATATACATGGAATCCATTTCGGACAGTATGGCACTTTTCCATAATAGGGAGTCGATACCTTATATCACTTCATCATACGTAGTCAGTTCGTCTTCCTCAATAACATTGACATCTTTATGAGGTGAGATCAGAAACCCATACCCCATGTTGTTTTCTGACTCTCTCTGATCTACGCGGTTCTTGTGTATTCAAAGATTACTGGTAGAGTTTCATCCTTGATGAACTGTTTGTGTTCCATTAAGAACTTGATGCCTTGAACAGTATTACTCCGATTTTCATCGAGTTTTACTATCCTCCCACTTACCACTGCATATCAGTATTCCTCTTAGGAAAATCACATGGTGAACAACAATTACATTGTTCTCATATGAGATGTATAAGTACTATACTTTGGTTACCCTAGGTTAACCAATTACATTAGACACTTATCCTATTTGAGTTCTCGTTTGGTATCATCCAAACATATGCCTAGCATTCCTAAATCTACAGGAGTGAGAAAACCCAGTTTCTTTCCTGTTCATATCTTATATGAATTCTGTCTAACAGATTTTCATGAAACCTTATTCAAAATAAGTATTGCGCTATTAATGCTTATCCATTGAAGGAAATGGTAGCTCAGAGTGACTCATGATTAACCTTATCATATCTAACAAAATTCGGTTTCTCCGTTCGGACACACCGTCAAATTGACGTGTTCCAGGAGGAGTCCTCTTTTGAAAGAATGCTATATTCTTTCAAGTATATTAGAAACTTATTGCTTAAGTATTTTCATCATGGTCAAACCATGATGGTTTAATACTTTAGCCGATCTGTTCGTCAATTTCATGTCGAAACTCTAAAGTTTCCGATTTGTGTTTCAAAAGAAACACAACCACAACGTAATGCCACATCCTTAAAGGTCACGAAATATTCATATCCACATCTAGCCTAGCTAGACATGGGCCCACTTACGTCACTATGAACGAGGGCTAACAGATCGGTGGCAATTACACTTTTACCAAGTAAAGGTGTTTTAGGCACTTTACCCAAATAAACTAGATTCGTAGACTTTATTTGAATAGGATAAAATTCGTCCTAGTATCCACTCTTTGAAAGTGTGGATATACGAGTCTTGTTTAATGCGTCCCAGACAACACTGCCACAAATAAGTCTTATGTGATTAAATCAGTTTGAGCTACTTATTTGTCATGTTATATGTTTGAGATTTTATTTATATTCAAAATATAAATACTGTTATTCACATCTAATGTGTTTATCTCAATATCTTCTTTATAAAATAAAACACTTTCGTGTTCTAGAAATAAAGGTATACTCGCAACGAGTTATACTCGATATAGAGATAATATTTCTAGTCAAACTAGTTACATTATAATAGTTTCCTAATTTAAGTACACACCCGAAGGGTAGTTCCTAAACTTAGGTATCTACGGTAAAACAGTGACTATCGTCCCATTTCCAATTCACAAATTAATCTCATCTGAAGTCAGTATCCTGCTCATAGCAGATTCTGCACATCTGTACATATTTTTATGTACCACTATTTAGTATCTAAAATTCAATTTTAATACTATTAGTGAACATGTTTATGACAAATATCTTTGAAGTCAGAGCCTTGCCCTTTCGTCAATTCCTCCATGTCTGCCTTGTCCATACGACATTCATGCTTCAGTGACCCCGTTTTCCACAGTTCAGGCAGAAATTTTGGGATATGTCATTTATCTTCCTAGAAGATTATAATGATTTTGCCTTTGCCCTTTTCATATCCCAGAAGCCTTTGGCCAAGCCATGGCCTTCTAGAATATCGAAATAAGATGCGCCTTGTGCTACTTGCCATATTGCAAACTTTGGCATTGGCTCCTTGAGCATAGCCTTGAACTCTCCAAGAGTCAATAATTGCAATTAATACTTCTAAGATCTAAGAATAGATCTATGAAGATCCTTCAATTTCATTATCATACTTTAAGGATCTAATCCTTAGTTCTGACTAAGAAATTAAGGGGTTATTATGACAAGCATAATGGATTGAGCACTAAAGTTATCATCACATGAATCTTCCAAAGATCATGCTCTACTATTTGCTTAACTCCGGACTTAGGCCTAAGATGTTATTTTATCAAATAAAGTAACTTCTTAGTTTCCAGGACTATCCTGAAGTTCTATTCCCAATTTGAAAATTAAATTCGTTTAATACATTTTCCTAAGGATTATGTTTTAAACACCAATCTTTCAATTTAATATTGATTCTAATAGTCCAACTATTTAATCAACAATGTCAGGTACTATTAATATAATGATTTTTATAGTCCGACTATATAATCAACTATACATCAGTTTATTAAATTCAATTATATTGATTACTATAATCCAATTATAAAATCAACTATAAATTGAAATAGTTTGAATACAGTCCAACTGTTTAATTAAAACGACATTAAATATTAGTCCAACTAATACTTCAATTTATTTGACGAATGATATTTGATTGAGCGCATATGACAAGTAACTAAACGAATAATACAAATCTAATACTTGCCTCCCACTATTTTCAGCGAGCCTCTAACCCTCTGTCGAGTACTCGGGAAACCGTGTTTCCTAGTGGGCTAGGATCCCGTTTAATAACACACAATCTTGACTTTGGCCAACAAATTATATGATAATTAACTAGGTAGATCTCTAAGAACAATTGGATCCAATCCAATTCCTAGATCCAGTAGGTGGACATCCAAGTCCGAAACATATATCTTATATATGCCAATATATCTAATATATTCCCTAACCTTTTTCCTCTGAATCAACTAAGCATTGGCTTTGGCACAACAAACTTAATGATCCTAGTTAAGCGGAACCCATTGACCATGGAAAGCTTAGTAATCAATGTCGATGGACAATAAGTGACGACTTGGACAAGACACCAATATGTAACAAAGCTCTCATTTTTCAAACACATCCTCGACGGACAAAGGCCTTGACTTTGGCCAACAAACCAATGCCAGTCTTGGATCTTGAGTAAGAATCACTGAATGGAAGGAAAAACACTTAATATTGTGTGATGGTTTTTCGCGTGCAAATTGGCAACCAATTTATTATCTTTGTTAAGGTCTCATCATCATACACCCTTAAACATGCATTCTAAATATATAATAAAGCGCGTATAAATAAAATAATAATAATATGCGGATGGATACTCAACACATTGATCATAGATCAAATCTCTCCACTTCTAAAGAAACCTCATTTACATTGAGGGGAATAGGTGAGAAGAGAAATACAATGAGAAAGGAGGTAATAGGCTGGACACGCGGGTCCAATTTAATAAATTCCAAATTTATTACAACAATTTCTAAAATTGCCCCACCCATCTAATATCCATCCGATATACATTATTAATGCATCACAACCATGTATTCACACATGCATGTTATCAATCAATCTAATCAAATTAATTAATCTGATAATTAATGACCATCCAATGTTCAAACAACGATTTGATTTTGCACGAGTCAAACTCGTTTTGTGAATAAGTACTCAAAGTACGAATTCTAGAATCATACTAAACTGTAACATTAAATCCAATTTAATATGTATTTAATACTAATTCAATTTATTTAATTCCAAATTAAATATTACACTTTATAATGAACCTTTGCGACTTAGATTCCAAATCTAATCCTTACGGGTCTCAAAGCCCGATTAACGTCCAATGTTAATTCAATTAAAGTCTAATGGGCTTTCAATTAATTTCTTAAGGCGTGGGCTTCGGCAACCAAAGCCCAATCAAGGAATTACCCCATAAGCCTAGAAATCAACTTCGTCCCATTAGGCCCAATTAAACTTTAAAGGTCCTTTAGTCGCATTTGGACTTAACGGAAGTGGTTTTGGGCCCAATTGGATCCAACCAATTTAGCCTAAACCATCTTGGTACAACCAAGCCCATTAAAGCCCAATAACAATTTTCAAGCCCAATTTCTAAAATTGGCCCAACATAATTTAATTACAAAATCCAATTTCACAATTTAATTATTCAAAAGTGTATAACATAATTAACTACCCAAATCAATATTTCCAAAACGTTGATTAGCCGAATTAATCATGCTCATTATCATCATCACATGTCCAACACATTTTGATTAAAATCAAACCCAATTTCATGCTTATTAGTCTCAGCCATTTGGGGATTTTTTGTCCGATTCGGTTTCAATCCAATTAAATCGACAATCGACATTAAATCAACATTTCCAATCATTTCAAGTCATCCAATGATCAATGAAACAAAAATTACCAAGACTTTAGGACATCACTATGATTCGGCCAAGCCAAAATTTGGGCAAAAAATTGATCCAATCCAATTTCATGAAATTGATCCAATCAATCTTCAATTAAATATGTATTAAGCATACTCAATCATCCAATTTCATTAAATCATGCTCAAATATATTTTACCCAATTTTAACCCTAAGTCAAAGTTTCATGCTTTTACTCGCTCTGATACCATTATTGGGAAATCTCTAAGTCCCGAGGATCGATTCAAGCATAAAACATACATACGAATACATCGAAGGAGTTGCGGAATACTCACAATGATCGGTTGAGCGATGCGGTGATGAACAAAAATAATTTATACCGCCCATGAAGCTCACGACAGTGAGCAGTTTGCTCCTCCAAGAATTCAGCTTTGGATCATCTTCATCAAGCTCCAAGCTTTATGATTTGATTGCATGCTCGTGGGTGGGTTTCCCTTCACCTACGGACGACTCCGGATGTGTGCTAGCACTTTGATTTTGCAACAAAATCATCACTTTCCTTCATCCTCGCTCACGGCAGTGAGCAGATTTTTCAAGAAGAAAATGCCCACTTTGGGCGTGAAGGAGAGAAGGAGAAAGAGAGAAATGTGTGTGTGTAGGTTGTTGTAAAAAATTGGTAATTGATTTTATTAAATCATATACACAATTTTACTTTCAAAAGTCAAACTAACGAAATCCAACAACCTTGAGTGTTCCATACTCATTCACCAACCAAACAAATCACATCACTCAATCAATCAAGTGACAAGTAGTCACATCACTCAAAGTGACTAATGATTTGATGCTTGAAGTGACTAATGATTTGACGCTTGATTTGACTTGCATGTCGCACTCGAATTCGAAATGTGAATGCGCTCGTAAATAATCCCGGGCTCGGGTTCGCTAATTCCAAATTAATGAATTTTTCGTTGCGTCGTAATTAAATCTAATTTGATTAAATAATCATGCCAAGCATAATTACTATTTACGTCGCTAATGAATTAATTCTAAATTAATTCGTTCGCCTGAATTAAAATCCAATTTTAATTCCGCGTCGAAATCCAATTTCGTTTAATATATCGAATATATTAATTTACCGATTAATTCCAAATTAATCATTTTCTTTCTTTAAATGATATTTTATCCTAGATAAAATATCTCCACAATTAATCTCAGATTAATTTTCTCTCTGATCAAATTAATCCCAGATTAATAAAGTGCGAGTCATACGTCATCGGTGAATCTTCGGGAAGCGAACCATGAGATCCCCGGATATGTTGGCAGTAAATACGGTCGTCGAACTATCTGAACACCTACGTAGCTAGTATTACGTTTTTTTACCGATTTACAAGACAAGGTTGGCTTCTAGTAAAGCGCCATGCCTACCCAATTCTCCAGAAACATGCTTACAGGAATAAGCGATCTATATCAGGTGTAGTATACGTAGTATCGTGTATGTCGATCCAGTATCGAATCTCATGTGCTAGGCCTGGGGCTGGAATTGTGTCTGCCCCGTACAAAGCACATGTCGGATGTCTGGTAACTAGTCTCTATAATCGGATATACATGACCTAGTCATAATATCTCGATAGCTGCGGTATTTAAAGAGTGCTAGTACCGTATCCTACGTGACATCATCTCCATTATGACTGGAGTGATACTTCTATCTTGACATCACACCCAATACACTACGATTCTCAATATACCCAGCAGAGGCGTACACAGAACCGGTTAAAGCCCTGGACGACCAAAACCAAAGAATATTGATTATCGCAAGTATTAGCGGTGCAAGTCTCAGGTTAAGACCAAATACACCTACACTGATTTCGGACTTCCATAGACACATAGTCTATACTACCAATTGAATTCCAAAGGGGTCTATCCAGAGCAAAGCTGTTTTTGTTAGTGTTCTAAGAACAATATAAGGATCTAATAAGCAGCATAATAAAAGAGTTGATCATTATAAGGTGCAGAATAGACTTACAATGAGTGATGGAGCTTTAAGAATTTTAGATCCAAGATCTCCAAGATCCAAGCTTTATGATGATTCCAAGCTATTGAGTAGTTTCCCTATCACCTTTGTTCACTTCCAAAGTGCTAGCTTTTGTTGATTTGAAATCAAATCAAAGAGAGGAGGAGATGAAGATTTCGGCCAAGCCTTGTATCTTTAGGGTTTTGTGTGTTTGGTTTGTGTCAAGTGTACAACAAATGAAATGCCTTTTTGTTTTACCAAAAAGTGAAACCATTTCACCTTTTACCCAAAACAAGGTAGAGATGGGTAAATGGTATTCATTAAGACAAAACAAGGTGGTGTTGTGGTGGGAACACCTACCACACTTTTGGCTCCAATTATTTGAATCCGAATTCAAATATCTCTACGGGCATTTGCCGCGGCTCGGTTCCGTTTAATCCAATTAAACGATCATCGTCGTTAAATAATTAAATCCAATTTAATTAAATAACAATGCCTCGTAAAATATATTGAACGTCGTTAATGAATTAATTCTAAATTAATTCGTTCGTTCGCATTAAAGTCCGACTTTAATCTCGTAATGAAATCCAATTCATTTTAATATATCCGATTATTTAATTTTAGCCCGTTTGAATAAATTAAATAGAAAAATCAAATTTAACTATAAAATTTATTTTACCGATTAATTCCAATTTAATCGCGTTCTTTCGCCACTGTACACTTTTAATCCCAGATTAAACAAAGCCCATATTAATCCCAGATTAATTTTCTCTCTCTTAATTAATCCCAGATTAATTCCAATTTAAGTCAACAGTCATCGGTGAATCCTTGGGAAGCGACCCAAGAGATCTCTGGATATGTTGGCAGTAAATCCGGATATCGGACTATCCGATAAAGCGAGTACCTCGTACTACGTGCTTACCGATTTACAAGACATGGTTGGCTTCTAGCAAAGCACCGTGCCTACCCAATTCTCCAGAAATATTCTTACTGGAATATATAATCTATGTCAGACGTAGAATACCTAGTATCTCGTAATGCGATCCAGTATCTGATGTCACGTGCTAGGCCTGGGGCTGGAATAGTGACTGCCC
Organism: Zanthoxylum bungeanum; assembly: GCA_019454045.1. Lineage (NCBI taxonomy): Eukaryota > Viridiplantae > Streptophyta > Magnoliopsida > Sapindales > Rutaceae > Zanthoxylum > Zanthoxylum bungeanum. The sequence continues at coordinate 289,315 of SKCR01025208.1, forward strand.
CGTACGAAGCACATATCGGATATCAAACAACTAGTCTCTTTGAATCGGATAATCATGACCTTGTCACATTATCCCGATGGTTGCAACACAATAGAGAACGAGTTATGAATCCCTGCGTGATCATCATCTCCATATGTCTGGAGTGACACTTCCGTCTTGACATCACATCCAATACACTACGATTCTCGATAAACCCAATAGAGGCGTACACAGAACCTGTTAAAGTCCTGGACGACCAAAACCAAAGTTTACTGATTGTCGCAAGTATTAGCGATGTAAGTCTCAGGTTAAGACCAAATACATCTACCCTGACGCGGACTCCCATAGACACATATACATACTACCAATGGGATTCGCGCGGGGTCTATCCAGAGCGAAGCTGTTTTCCGTACCATCGGTAAAAACAACCTCCTATTGCACTTGCATAAGTATCTATACTTAAACATATGAGAACTGTGCCGTTATGCCCTCACAACGCGCACAAGTGCAATACTAGTCTATTCCGCATTATCGATGTCCAATCTCGATAATACTACGACTAGGGATATTTAATGATTAAACCTTCATGGATTGATACTGTCTCATATCATCTCAATCCGGAACTAATCATATGGACTTTTACCATTTATATATCATAGTAACTAAATTTACGAAATGATAAAAGGCAATTTCAATATTACATAGTCAATTTTGTACAAAACACACAAGTCTTTTACAAAACAGTGACGCTATGGGTCATAATTGTCTAACAATCTCCCACTTGGCCTATAGCCAGTCACTCAAGCATCTAACACCTGAACTATGTATGTGCTTCTCAAACTTTTCTGTGAAATAGCTTTCGTCAGCGGGTCTGCAATGTTGTCATCTGATGCGACCTTCTCGATCTTCACATCGCCACGATGTATGATCTCACGAATCAGATGGAAACGTCGAAGAACATGCTTGGATCGTTGATGAGACCGTGGTTCCTTAGCCTGCGCTAAGCCCCGTTATTGTCACACAATAATGGAACGGGCTCAGCTGCTAACGGAACTACTCCTAACCAATTAGGAATTACGGATCCAAACTGCCTCTTTTGCTGCTTCAGATGCAGCAATATACTCCGCTTCTGTTGTTGAATCGGCAACAGTCTCTTGCTGGAAGATTTCCAGCTTACTGCTCCGTTGTTTTCAAACAAAATATGTACCCGGATTGCGACTTAGAGTCGTCTTTATCGGTTTGGAAACTTGCATCGGTATACCCAGTTACCTCAAGTTCTCCATCTCCATAAATCAAGAAAGCATCCTTAGTTCGTCTAAGATACTTAAGGATGTTCTTAACTGCCATCCAGTGACCATCACCTGGATCGGCCTGATAGCGACTACACATGCTCAAAGCATACGAGACATCAGGTCGAGTACATATCATGGCATACATGATCGATCCGACTGCCGAGGCGAACGGTATCCGACTCATGCTATTTCTCTCATCTTGAGTTTTAGGACACATGTCCTTAGATAGAGAGATGCCATGTGACACTGGCAACAGTCCCCTCTTTGGACTGATCCATGTTGAATCTTTTCAACACTTTGTCAATGTACGTACTCTGAGAGAGTCCAAGCAGCTTTCTAGATCTATCCCTGTAGATCTTTATTCCTAGAATAAAGGCTGCTTCTCCCAGATCTTTCATGGAGAATTTTAATGAAAGCCAAGCTTTCACCGATGTTAACATGGGAATGTCATTGCCCATAAGTAATACATCGTCAACATAAAGGACAATGAATGTCAGTGCGCTCCCACTAACCTTCTTATATACACAAGGATCATCCTCGTTTTGAATGAAATCATATTCTTTTATGATCTCATCAAAACGTTGGTTCCATGACCGCGATGCTTGCTTCAGTCCATAAATGGACCGATTTAACTTACAAACCTTGTTTGCAAGTTTAGGCACGATAAAAACCGTCAGGCTGTTGCATATAAACATCCTCCAAAAGGTTTCCGTTAAGGAAAGCGGTTTTAACGTCCATCTGCCATATCTCGTAATCGAAATATGCAGCAACAGCAAGCATTATCCGAATGGATTTAATCATGGCAACGGGTGAGAAAGTTTCGTCGTAATCGACACCATGTCGTTAACGATAACCCTTCGCTACAAGCCTAGCTTTGTACGTTTGTACGTTGCCTTCCATGTCGGTCTTCTTCTTGAAGATCCATTTGCATCCAATAGGCTTTACGCCTTCTGGTGCATCAACCAGTGTCCAAACTTGGTTGGTATACATGGAATCCATTTCGGACTTCATGGCCTCTTGCCATAAAGTGGAATCGATATCTTGTATCGCTTCCTCATACGTAGCCGGTTCGTCTTCCTCAATGAGATTAATATCTACATGAGGTGAGATCAGAAACCCATACCTCTCAGGTTGGTTCCTGACTCTCTCCGACCTACGCGGTCCTTGTGTAATAGAAGATTGTGGTACAGTCTCATCCCGGATGGACTGTTCTTGTTCCGTTGAGGATTCTATGCCAGGAACAGTATCACTCCGATTTTCATCGAGTTCTACTTTCCTCCCACTTACCACTGTATTTAGGAATTCCTTCTCAAGGAAAACCGCATGTAGAGCAACAAATACTTTGTTCTCTCGTGGGTGATAGAAGTAATATCCTTTGGTTTCCCTAGGATATCCTACGAATAGGCATTTATCCTGATTTGGGTTCAAGTTTGGTACCTTCCAAACGTTTGACGTATGCCCAGCATCCCAAAATCTTTAGGAATGAGAAACCGGTTTCTTTCCTGTCCATATCTCATATGGTGTCTGTTGTACAGACTTTGACGGAACCTTATTCAAAATAAGAACTGCACTGTTTAATGCATATCCCCAGAAGGAAATAGGTAGCTCAGTGCGACTCATCATAGACCTTACCATGTCCAACAGAGTTCGGTTTCTCCGTTCGGATACACCGTTTAATTGCGGTGTTCCAGGAGGAGTCCACTGTGAAAGAATACCATATTCTTTCAAGTAATCTAGAAACTCATTGCTCAAGTACTCGCCACCACGGTCCGACCGTAATGTCTTTATACTCTTGCCGGTCTGTTTTTCAACTTCGTGTCGAAACTCTTTGAATTTCTCAAAAGTTTCCGACTTGTGTCTCATAAGATACACATAACCATAACGCGATGCATCATCCGTAAAGGTTACGAAGTATTCGAATCCACCTCTAGCCTGGCTAGACATGGGCCCACAAACGTCACTATGAACGAGGGCTAACAGTTCGGTGGCGCGTACACCTTTACCGCTAAAAGGTGATTTAGGCATTTTGCCTAATAAGCAAGATTCGCAGACGTCATATGAATTTGGATCAAATCCGTCCAAGTACCCACTCTTCGAAAGTGTGGATATGCGAGTCTTGTTAATGTGTCCCAGACGACAATGCCACATGTAAGTCTCATCTTTGTTACTTAGTTTGAGCCTTTTGTTTGTTACATTATATGTTTGAGATTGATTTATATTCAAAATATAAAGACCATTATTAGCATCAGCTGAACATATCTCAAAATCATCTTATAAACAAAACACCCAGTGTTTCGGGATACAAAAGTGTACCCGCATTGGGTCAAACAAGATACAGAGATAATATTCCTAGTCAAACTAGGCATATAATAACAGTCTGATAGTTTAAGTACATGTCCCGAAGGCAGTTCTAAAACAAAAGTGACCACGGCCAAAACAGCAACAGGTGTCCCGTTTCCAACACGCAGATCAATCTCTCCTGAAGCCAGTCTCCTGCTAATCTGCAGATCCTGCACATCAGTACATATATGAGTACCACAACCAGAATCAAAAATCCAATTTTTAAAGCTAGAAGTAGCCATGTTTATCTCAATAACAAACATACCTGAGGCCGGTGCCTTGCCCGCCTTTATCTCCTTCTGAAGCGCCTTGTACTCGCGGCAGTCACGCTTCCAGTGACCCCGCTTGCCGCACTGTAGGCAAACATCTTGAGATTTGTCCTTTGGCTTCCCAGAAGCCTTTGACTTTTTGGCCTTGCCCTTTTGCATATGCTTCTTCTTTCGCACACCTCCAGTTGCCTTGGGCCCAGCCCTAGGTCCATGAGATGTCGATGCAAAGTGCGCCTCGCGCTTGTTGCCCTTTTGAAACTCCTTTTCAGCCTCCTTGAGAGTTGACAGTAACTTTCCAAGAGTATCACTGGTGTTCATCAAATTATAATTTATGATGAACTGTCTCCAAGTATCGGGGAGGGATTGCAGGACCATGTCCACAGTAATCTCTGCCTCAAAGACAATCCCCATGTTGGCCAGCTCATCGATGTCGGCGACCATCTGAGCCACGTGGGACTCAACGGACATGCCATCTGTCATGCGTGAGCGAAAGAGCTTCTTGACTAACTCGTACCTCTGCATCCTCTTGTTAGAGCGATGCAGATCTTGCAACCTTGCCCACATATTATAAGGATCCAAGTCCCTATTTTGTCTGCGAAAGTGCTGAGTCATCGAAGCAAGCATAATTGACTGAGTTGTGTCACAATCATCGCTGTGAGTCTTCCAAAGCTCCAGCTCAAGTGTCTCAGTCGGTCCGGGGTTTTGGCCCAAGAGGTCTTTGTGTAGTATACAACAGCCTCTCTGAACCTAGGACAATCCTAAGGTTCATTTCCCAATCAGCAAAATTTGTGCCCTTGAAGACATTATCTCCCATGATAATATCACGGACATTTCCTTTGCCAGTCATCTTGATCTACGATAGTCTAACTATCTAGTCAACGATAATGGGTACAGTCTAACTGTTACATAGAAAAATAACAATATATTAGTCCAACTAATAAAGTAATATTGACGAATTTATTTGAAAGCGCGTAAAGCTAAGTATCTGAATGAAATTGCAAATTCAATACTAGCCTCCCACTATTTTTCGGCGAGCCTCTAACCCTCTGTCGAGTACTCGGGAAACCTAGTTTCCTAGTGGGCTAGGATCCCGTTAAATAACATACAACCTTGACTTTGGCCAACAAGCTGTATGAAACTTAACTAGGTAGATCTCGAAGATCAATTGGATCTCATCCAATTCCTAGATCCGGTAGGTGGACATCCAAGTCCGAAACACATATACTTTATATATGTCAATATGTCAAACATATTTTCCTAACCTTTTTCCTCTGAATCAACTAAGCCTTGGCTTTGGCACAACAAGCTTAATGATTCCAGTTAAGCGGGACCCATTGACATGGAAAGTTTCGTAATCAATGTCAATGGACAAGAAGTGATCTTGACTTTGGCCAACAAATCACAACTTGGACAAGACACCGATATGTAACAAAATCTTCATGATTCAAACACATCCTCAATTGACAAAGGCCTTGACTTTGGCCAACAAGCCAATGCCAACTTTGGATCTTGAGTAAGAATCACTCAACGGAAGGGAAAAAATGCTTAATATGTTTTTTTTGAGGGTTTTTCACGTAAATTGGCATCCAATTTATTATCTTTGATTAGGTCTCATCATACACCCTTAAGCATGCTTCTAAAACATCATAAGGCGCAAAAGTAAATTAATAACGATATGCAGATGGATATTTAAACAGATTGTTCCTAGAACAAATCACTCCCTTTCCTCTCCCCGACTAGAACTATTCTAACTCCTACCCTTTTACAAAATACAATAAAGAAACCTCATATACATAGAGGGGAATAGGTGAGAAGATAATTACAAGGAGTAAAGAGATTAAAGGCTGGACACGCAGGTCCAATTTAATAAATTCTAAACTTATTACAATTTCCAAAATTACCTTGCCCTTCTAATATCCATCCGATATACGTTATTCATACATCACATTATGTATTCAATCAAAACATGTTTATTACAATCAATCTAATCCAATTAATTAATCTTTGATTAATGACCATCCAATGTTCAAACAATGATTTGATTTGCGCGAGTCCAACTCGTTTGAGAATAAATACTTTTGAGTACGTATTCTTGAATTATATCGAACTACAACTTAAATCCAATTTATTTGTATTCAATACTAATTCTTATTTAATTCCAAATTAAATATTTACACTTACATAGTTGCCTTAAAGACTTGGATTCCAAATCCAATCTTGATGGGTCTCAAAGGCCCAATAACATCCAATGTCTTTTAATTAAAGTCCAATGGGCTTTGGCCATAATGGATCAAACCCAAAATGCCAAGGCCCAATAGGAATCACCCTATTGCCATCAAATCAATTTAGGCCCATTAGGCCCAATCAAATACTTTAAAGGGTCAAGTGATGTATTTGGACTTCATGGAATTGGTTTTGGGCCCAATTGGATCCAATCCAAAAGTCCAAAACAAAATTGGTCAAACCAAGCCCATTAGGCCCAAATACACACTTTTAGCCCAATTCAATTTTAAAGGCATATTTACATAATTATAATATTCCAAATATCACAATTATTTTAATTAAAGTGTATTAGCCATAATTAATTAATTAAACTCAATATTTCCAAAATATTAATTAACTTAATTAATCATGCTTAAACTAATAATTCATGCTTAACATAAAATCAAGCCAAAAACACATCATTGCATGCTTGAGACATATTGAAGCCTAAGATCATCATTTCATGCTCAACATGCACTTTGATTTTAACATGAACATTATAGACATTGATTCTAATCATATTAAACCAACTATCATCATTTAAACATGCATCCAAACACATTATTTCATGTTACAAAAAACAAAAAACTGCAGTGCACTGCCTTGGTGTATTCGGCCACCCTAACATTTTTTTAATTTTTGTTGCTTTTGATTTATTTGAAATCTAATCATGCATAACTCTAAGTTATCATGTTGTAAACATACTCAAAGCATCAATTTCAAAAAATCATGCCCAAAATCAAAAAGCCCCAAATTTTAGATTCAAGAACCCTAAAATTATCATGCTCAAATTAGGCTCATGATACCATTGTTAGTGTTCCAAGAACAATATAAGGATCTAATAAGCATGCATAATAAAAAAGTTGATCATTATAAGGTGCGGAATAGACTTACAATGAGTGATGGAGCTTTAAGAATTTTAGATCCAAGATCTCCAAGATCCAAGCTTTATGATGATTCCAAGCTATTGAGTAGTTTCCCTATCACCTTTGTTCACTTCCAAAGTGCTAGCTTTTGTTGATTTGAAAATCAAATCAAAGAGAGGAGGAGATGAAGATTTCGGCCAAGCCTTGTATCTTTAGGGTTTTGTGTGTTTTGGTTTGTGTCAAGTGTTACAACAAATGAAATGCCTTTTTGTTATTTACCAAAAAGTGAAACCATTTCACCTTTTACCCAAAACAAGGTAGAGATGAGTAAATGGTATTCATTAAGACAAAACAAGGTGGTTGTGTGGTGGGAACACCTACCACACTTTTGGCTCCAATTATTTGAATCCGAAATTCAAATATCTCTACGGACATTTGCCGCGGCTCGGTTCCATTTAATCCAATTAACGATCCTTCGTCGTTAAATAATTAAATCAAATTTAATTAAATAACGATGCCTCGCAAATATATATCGAACGTCGTTCATGAATTAATTCTAAATTAATTCGTTCGTTCGCATTAAAATCCGACTTTAATCTCGTAATGAAATCCAATTCATTTTAATATATCCGATATATTAATTTTAGCCCGTTTGAATAAATTAAATAGAAAAATCAAATTTAACTATTAAATTTATTTTACCGATTAATTCCAAATTAATCGCGTTCTTTCGCCACTGTACACTTTTAATCCCAGATTAAACAAAGCCCATATTAATCCCAGATTAATTTTCTCTCTCTTAATTAATCCCAGATTAATTCCAATTTAAGTCAACAGTCATCGGTGAATCCTTGGGAAGCGACCCAAGAGATCTCTGGATATGTTGGCAGTAAATCCGGTTATCGGACTATCCGATAAAGTGAGTACCTCGTACTACGTGCTTACCGATTTACAAGACATGGTTGGCTTCTAGCAAAGCACCGTGCCTACCCAATTCTCCAGAAATATTCTTACTGGAATATATAATCTATGTCAGACGTAGAATACATAGTATCTCGTAATGCGATCCAGTATCTGATGTCACGTGCTAGGCCTGGGGCTGGAATAGTGACTGCCCCGTACGAAGCACATATCGGATATCAAACAACTAGTCTCTTTGAATCGGATAATCATGACCTTATCACATTATCCCGATGGTTGCAACACAATAGAGAACGAGTTATGAATCCCTGCGTGATCATCATCTCCATATGTCTGGAGTGACACTTCCGTCTTGACATCACATCCAATACACTACGATTCTCGATAAACCCAATAGAGGCGTACACAGAACCTGTTAAAGTCCTGGACGACCAAAACCAAAGTTTACCGATTGTCGCAAGTATTAGCGATGTAAGTCTCAGGTAAGACCAAATACATCTACCCTGACGCGGACTCCCATAGACACATATACATACTACCAATGGGATTCGCGGGGTCTATCCAGAGCGAAGCTGTTTTCCGTACCATCGGTAAAACACAACCTCCTATTGCACTTGCATAGTGTAGGCATTGCATTTTGCATGTGAAACCCGATGATGAGTCTCATTTGGAGGCACTACCTTTTGAGTCATGAAAACCGCGGGAAACGGATATCGGAAGGGGAAATTCGGAATAAGCAAGGTTCACTGTTTTCGTTCGTGCTGCGTTCGTTCAGGCGTTCAAACGGAAAGCAGATTTGAGCGTTCGTGTCACGTTCGGGGAGGCGTTCGAACGGTGTCGGTAATTCTGGTTTTGCTGCTAGCCTCACACCTCAGCCCATTTAGCTCCCCAAAGCCCATAAAACACATCCCAAATTAAATTAAATAAATATTAATTAAAACATTAACTAATAAGATAATAATTAAATTAATTAAATAATTAAATAAAACATTTACCAAACATAAAATAAACAATTACCAACTTAAACTAAAATCATGCCTAAAATAAACAAATCACACACTAAATCAAAATATAATCATGCCTAATTAAAATCAATCAACCAATTATATTCCCAATCTAATAAGATTATTCCCAAACTTAAAATATTGTATGCCTAATTAACACCAATCAAATATTTGACTTCCTAATCTAATAAGACATCTACCAATTTAGATTAATTGACTTCCTAATTTAAAATATCTTGTCCCCCCTCAATCTTGTGTATACCATTCTAGGACTCCTAATTTGGAAACCAAATCCCTTCCCTTGTCAACCTTAACCCTTCTCTATATAAACCACTCTTCACCAAAGCCATTCCGCTGGACACACAACCTAAGTCACGCCCAAGCCCTAGCTCTAGACTCCCCCTATACGCCCAAACTAAAACAAAAGAAAAAACACTTCACATAGACACAAAAAGAGAAAAAGAATACACCACAAGCAACTATCCTCCATAGTTGAATCCAGAACACCAAAACCCTTCAAAATCGAGACCACCAACCCTCCTTAGCCGAACCAAAACACTCATCATCTTCACCCTCTCATCACCGAATTACAGCAGCAAAACGACGCCAAAACAGTGGGAAAACAGTGGAACAGCGAGCCCAAAACGCGAAACTAGTGAACCAAAAAAGTAAGGAACTTTCATCCCTTCCGATCTCCGCGAAACGCAAGTCCGAGGACAACTAAAAGGTTAGACCTGAGGGTTATCTTCACACTTATTTCTAGTTAATTTTGTTCATTTATCTTGATTATATTTTATGTATTTGTGGTATTTGTTGCATATACGATGTTTGTTGTGAATTTTGGATGAAAGGCATGCCGCCTCTTGTGGTATATTGGATGGAAACCCGGACGTAAATTTCATAGCCGATTCCGAATGGACGGTAGTATGATCTGTACTCGGGCAACAACTCCACGTATCACTTGAGTAAACGGCATGTTCATTTGTTTAATTTTGAGTTGTTTAATTATTCCGCCATTTAATTTTCTGCATGTTATTTATTTATGTAATGATGAGAAAAGCGCATGGGCTTAGTAAGTGCGATGAAAGGTCCTCTAATTGAAGAGGTTAAAATCCTTTACCACGATGCTTCACCGCGCCAAGTATCTTTGTGTTTACTTCTGTCTTTATTTTATGCATATCATATGTTCATTGCGCATGGGCTTAGTAAGTCGGATCAAAGGCACTCCGCTTCACGGGGATAAGATCCTTATCACGATGCTTCGTCGCGCTGGATGACGTATATTCGATTGGACGTGAGATGTGTTCAATCGGATATACAAAGTCCGATAACTCGTCTTTGTTATTATGCCTTTACTTTTATTATATGTTCATTGCGCATGGGCTTAGTAAGTCGGATTAAAGGCACTCCGTTTCACGGGGATAAGATCCTTACCGCGATACTTCGCCGCGCCCCTTTTGCTTTCATGTATCGCGTCCCATTTCATGCATCAGGTCTGTTCCCGTTCGAACGCATTCACGAACGCAACTCGAACGCGCATACATTTTTGCCTTATCATGCATCAGGTCTCATTTCCGTTCGAACGCGTTAACAAACACCATACGAACGTGAGCATTTTGTTTCATTTCCGTTCGAACGCGTTAGCAAACGCCATACGAACGTGAGCATTCTGTTTCACTTTCGTTCGAACACGTTCACGAATGCTCCACGAACGTAAGCATTTCATGCATCAGGTCTGTTCCCGTTCGAACGCGTTTACGAACGCAACTCGAACGCGTATACATTTTGCCTTATCATGCATCAGGTCTCATTTCCGTTCGAACGCGTTCACAAACGCTATACGAACGTGAGCATTCTGCCTCAGTTTCGTTCGAACGCGTTTACGAACGCTACACGAACGCGGACACACTGAACTGAGACATACTCATCACATGCCATGTATAATTGTTCCTTAAGTGATTTTTTTTGATGAAACCATACATAGTCGTTCTTATCTTTGTGCACATAATAATGAAAAGCATGTTTATTCCCTAGGATTACATTATCTACTTTAGTCTTGGCTTAATGTATCATGATTTATGCATCCGTGTTGTCGTCATTTTGATTATATGCAAATGTTGCCGTGACGGTTTGTGTTTATGATTACATGAATGATTGAGCTCTTATGACGTTATGTGCTTGTTGTTGTAAAAGTCTACCTTTAAGCATGTGAATATGGCAGTAAAATTTGATTTCATATATGTTAGTTGTTACCTTCAAGCATGCGAATTTAGGATTATGGTGCACTTGGAAATATATGTCATAGGCTTGGTTGGATTATTGCATAAATCTTTACATTACAAGTGGCATAAGTAAGGGACCATTCCGAACCCAATGGTTTGAGGTTTTCCCTTGCGAGGGGTGAGTGCGGCCTTAAATCTTTGTCCCGGTTCACACTAGGTGGCGACTCCATCATTCTCCGGTTTAGTCCTCCGTTGGCTACTCCGTACTCCCAACTAGGCCCCCGAGCCTAGAACAGCATGCGTCGTCCAGTTTCTGTTGTCCACAGTCTGGCGACTCCACTGGGGATAGAGAATCGGCCCCGAAATAATGCCTTGTAATGTATAGATTTATGCTTTAATTAACCGTGTCTACAAATGTGCGAAATGAGGGGTTTGATAAAAGACATTTTTTGAGGCTTGTTAATGATTTGGTGTCTTCCCTCACTCACTACCTTTCGAGGAAAAGCTATGAAGGCACCTAAATGATCATTACCATTAGCCTGTTTGACATACTAATTTGGAGGATTTGTTGCTTATTCCTGACCCCAAGCGATAAGAGCCTAAGAGGCTTGGGTATTTAAGTGAGCCTCGCTCCACCTTCCCTCTGGGGAATCTGCAACAAGGAATCCATTTGACAGTTAGTCACACACCATGACTTGTTGGCACGTACCGTAAGGTATAAAAAAGCGCGCTTACTTGGTCGCTCGGACCCTTGAGTGGGGAGACCTAGTTGTAGGCAATCCTTCGCCGGCAAGAGTCTTTGTCCATGCCCCCACGAACCCATGCGTAGATCGGGTTGTATAGCCTATAACAAGTATTTCCTTGTGCTTTAGGACCATTATCATTTCGATGAACTGGACTCTTTGTCAAAAATGCGAACTTGCTGGGCCATTTAAACTGGGGCAGGTTCGTATCTTATGACAATTAGGCCCAGAACTTCTGAAATGATGATGGGCCACACGGTAGAATTTACCTTTTTATGTTTATGATGTCTTCCTTGTATGCTTATGTTTGGGAACATTGCTATTTGAATCCATATGGATCTTTTGTCATGAGATATGGGCTTGTTGGGCCATTTAAACTGGGACAAAAACGTATCTTATGACTATTGGGCCAAATGCTTCTAAATAACAATGGGCCGTTTTATGATTGTGTTCGGGATATTATCATTTGGATTTAGTTGGGCTCCTTGCCATAAGACATGAATTCGTTGGGCCATTTAAACTGGGACGGATTCACTATTATGACAGTTAGCCAAAAACTTCTAAAATGATAATAGGCCGATTTGTTTGAGAATTTTATTTGATTTAATATATGTTATATGCTTCTTGTGCACCTCATGCATACATACGCCTTGTTAACACCCTCTGTGTCTTAAAAGACACGATAGATACCGTTTGGGTTAGGGAGAAAACCAGACTCACTAAGAGAACGGTTGGAACCATGAGTGGATCAGATAGTGAAGTGTCCCGAATGGATCAGTTGGAAAACAGTCTCGCAAAGATTACTGAACAGTTGCAAGCCTTGACTACTGCTGTGGCTGGTATGGCTGTGCCCCATGCTGGGGGAAATTCTGAAAATGTGAGGCAAGAGGAATCTCCGAACAGATTGGGGGACGATGTCCCCGCTTTTGATGACGACATGGCAGAATATGCAACAGGCAAAGTGATTGGGTCTCCGGCAGAATTTCAGAAACTTCGGGATCAGGTTGAAACAGTTACCCGCAAGATGAGGGGTAAGTATGAAGAGTTGTTAGATTATGAGGCAATGACATTTGAAGAACAGTTGCCGGCTCAGTTCAGAATGCCAGACATGGCCAAGTTTAATGGGAACGGAGACCCGAGGGTCCATCTGCAGCAATATGTCTCAGTCATGAGTTCAATGGGCCTATCACAGCGCCAAGTCCAAAAGATGTTTGGGATGTCACTCGATGGGGCACCTGTGGTTTGGTATCATAGCCTTGGAAAGAGGTTAAGGAAGATTGGAAGGAACTAGCGGATGCTTTTCTGAAGCAATATGTTACGGACTTGGAGATTGACTTGTCACTCCGTGATTTGGAGAACACTAAGCAGAAGCCGGAAGAAAGCTTCAAGGAGTATGTAGACCACTGGAGAAGCCAGCTTCTGAAAATGCAGACTAGGCCCTCTGAGAAGGACCAAATTAAGATGATTATCAAGGGCACCAAGCCCTCCATCTATGGGAAACTGAGGAGGATGACCTCCATGATTACAGACTTTCGGCAGTTGAGGGAAACTGTCATGGACATTGAAGAAGAGGAGACCGAGAACCGGAAGTTTTATGGCCAGAATAAGAGGAATTTTGGGGGGCATTCTGAGACAAGGCCCACTACTGCCGAGGTTACCGCCATCAGAAATAGGCGATTTTCCAACCTTGGCAGGCCTCTATCGAAGGTGTTTGAAAAGTTGAAAATGCAAGGACTCCTGAAACCCTTGGAACCTAAACCACTTCCAAGCCCTGTACCCCACTACCTTGACTTAAACTTATTCTGTTACTTCCACCAACAAAAGGGTCACGAAACTGACAATTACCTCCGCCTTAGGCATGAGATCCAAGACCTCATTGACACTCACAAAATACCTGACCCAGAAAGAGAACAACCCAATGCACACAGAAATCCCCCACCCAACTACATGATCAACTCTGGCCTACCCGAAACCCTTGTCCTCCAAGCCCTCAACCACTCAGCTTCATTCATTGGGATAAGGGATGACAATGATGAAGAACCATAGGCTGAGGAAGAAGGCGCTGCTGTTTCTCCAAGTTTATCTTGCATTTTAATAAAGACATTGATTTTGTTTGCTTGTTTGGACCTTTTCTCAACAATAATAAAGAAGTTCATTTCGCTTACTTGCTTGAATCTCCACTTCTCAACTTGCAACATGAGCGCATTTGAGAAAAGCATTCAACCTTGGTACTATGAAATTTAGTGATGTTTAGAACACGGGGAATTCCCGAAAACAGCAAGCAGAAAAGATATGATGATCATCCAGAAATTGGGACATGGGGCAGTAAGACTATCAGACTTGGAAGGGAATGAGTTCACCGAGCCGATAAAGTGGAAAGGATGAAGCAGTACTTTGCCCGAGGAAGAATTGGCGAAAGACCTAACCCAACGGAATAGGAACTTCATCCATGCATGCATACACGTAACGTATTTTGGCATTCTTTTTGGTGTTTGTTTTGTTTTGTAAATCACAGGTTTCAACAACGAAAAAGAGAAAGCGTCAAATACAAGTCAACCAAGAGCAGCGACAGTACAATATTAGTCTGGGGGCGAGGCCCGCATCAGTATCAACATGGGTTGAGGCCTACATCAGTATCAGCTTGAGGATGAGTCCCAGGGCGAGGCCCACATCAGTATCAGCTTGGGGATGAGTCACAGGGTTGAGACCCACATCAGTATCAGCATGGGTCGAGGCCCACATCAGTATCAGCATGGGTCGAGGCCCGCATCAGTATCAGCTTGAGGATGAGTCCCAGGGCGAGGCCCACATCAGTATCAGCATGGGTCGAGGCCCACATCAGTATCAGTATGGGTCGAGGCTCACATCAGTATCAGCATGGGTCGAGGCCCACATCAGTATCAGCATGGGCCGAAGCCCGCATCAGTATCAGCTTGAGGATGAGTCCCAGGGCGAGGCCCACATCAGTATTAGCCTGGGTCGAGGCCCACATCAGTATCAGCATGGGCCGAGGCCCGCATCAGTATCAGCTTGAGGATGAGTCCCAGGGCGAGGCCCACATCAGTATTAGCCTGGGGGCGAGGCCCGCATCAGTATCAGCATGGGTCGAGGCCCACATCAGTATCAGCACAGGGTTGAGGCCCACATCAGTATCAGCTTGAGGATGAGTCCCAGGGCGAGGCCCGCATCAGTATCAGCTTGGGGATGAGTCACAGGGCGAGGCCCACATCAGTATCAGCATGGGTCGAGGCCCACCTCAGTATCAGTATGGGTCGAGGCTCACATCAGTATCAGCTTGGGGATGAATCCTAAGGCCGAGGCCTACATCATCAAAGATTGGGAATGAATCCTAGGGTCGAGGCCCACATCGTCAGAATTATGGAATCAATCCAGGAATGAATCCTAGGGTCGAGGCCCACATCATCTTAGTTTTGGAAGGAATCCAGAGAATGAATCTCAGAATGTGGAAGGAATCCAGAGAAGGAATCCCAGAATTTGGAAGGAATCCAGAGAATGAATCTCAGAATTTGGAAGGAATCCCGAGAATGAATCTCAGAATTTGGAAGGAATCCAGAGAATGAATCTCAGAATTTGGAAGGAATCCAGAGAATGAATCTCAGAATGTGGAAGGAATCCAGAGAATGAATCTCAGAATTTGGAAGGAATCCAGAGAATGAATCTCAGAATTTGGAAGGAATCCAGAGAATGAATCTGAGAATTTGGAAGGAATCCAGAGAATGAATCTCAGAATTTGGAAGGAATCCAGAGAATGAACCTCAAAGTGGAAGGAATCCAGAGAATGAATCTCAGAATACGGAAGGAATCCATAAAGAATAATCTCAGAGTTTGGAACGAATCCAGAAGAATGAATAAGAAAGCTCGGAATGAATCCAAGGGTCGATGCCCACATCAACTCACCACAACAGGCGGACCAGGTGACAGCTGGCGAGTCAGGTAAGTAAAAATGCATTGCATAGACTTTGATAGGATTGTCACTGTCACACACTGCACAAGTCCCATCAAAGTGGGGGCGACTGTAGGCATTGCATTTTTGCATGTGAAACCCGATGATGAGTCTCATTTGGAGGCACTACCTTTTGAGTCATGAAAACCGCGGGAAACGGATATCGGAAGGGGAAATTCGGAATAAGCAAGGTTCACTGTTTTCGTTCGTGCTGCGTTCGTTCAGGCGTTCGAACGGAAAGCAGATTTCGAGCGTTCGTGTCACGTTCGGGAGGCGTTCGAACGGTGTCGGTAATTCTGGTTTTGCTGCTAGCCTCACACCTCAGCCCATTTAGCTCCCCAAAGCCCATAAAACACATCCCAAATTAAATTAAATAAATATTAATTAAAACATTAACTAATAAGATAATAATTAAATTAATTAAATAATTAAATAAAACATTTACCAAACATAAAATAAACAATTACCAACTTAAACTAAAATCATGCCTAAAATAAACAAATCACACACTAAATCAAAATATAATCATGCCTAATTAAAATCAATCAACCAATTATATTCCCAATCTAATAAGATTATTCCAAACTTAAAATATTGTATGCCTAATTAACACCAATCAAATATTTGACTTCCTAATCTAATAAGACATCTACCAATTTAGATTAATTGACTTCCTAATTTAAAATATCTTGTCCCCCCTCAATCTTGTGTATACCATTCTTAGGACTCCTAATTTGGAAACCAAATCCCTTCCCTTGTCAACCTTAACCCTTCTCTATATAAACCACTCTTCACCAAAGCCATTCCGCTGGACACACAACCTAAGTCACGCCCAAGCCCTAGCTCTAGACTCCCCCTATACGCCCAAACTAAAACAAAAAAGAAAAACACTTCACATAGACACAAAAAGAGAAAAAGAATACACCACAAGCAACTATCCTCCATAGTTGAATCCAGAACACCAAAACCCTTTAAAATCGAGACCACCAACCCTCCTTAGCCGAACCAAAACACTCATCATCTTCACCCTCTCATCACCGAATTACAGCAGCAAAACGACGCCAAAACAGTGGGAAAAAAAGTGGAACAGCGAGCCCAAAACGCGAAACTAGTGAACCGAAAAAGTAAGGAACTTTCATCCCTTCCGATCTCCGCGAAACGCAAGTCCGAGGACAACTAAAAGGTTAGACCTGAGGGTTATCTTCACACTTATTTCTATTAATTTCTATTCATTTATCTTGATTATATTTTCTGTATTTGTGGTATTTGTTACATATACGATGTTTGTTGTGAATTTTGGATGAAAGGCATGCCGCCTCTTGTGGTATATCGGATGGAAACCTGGACGTAAATTTCATAGCCGATTCCGAATGGACGGTAGTATGATCTGTACTCGGGCCACAACTCCACGTATCACTTGAGTAAACGGCATGTTCATTTGTTTAATTTTGAGTTGTTTAATTATTCCGCCATTTAATTTTCTGCATGTTATTTATTTATGTAATGATGAGAAAAGCGCATGGGCTTAGTAAGTGCGATGAAAGGTCCTCTAATTGAAGAGGTTAAAATCCTTTACCACGATGCTTCGCCGCGCCAAGTATCTTTGTGTTTACTTCTGTCTTTATTTTATGCATATCATATGTTCATTGCGCATGGGCTTAGTAAGTCGGATCAAAGGCACTCCGCTTCACGGGGATAAGATCCTTATCATGATGCTTCACCGCGCTGGATGACGTATATTCGATTGGACGTGAGATGTGTTCAATCGGATATACAAAGTCCGATAACTCGTCTTTGTTATTATGCCTTTACTTTTATTATATGTTCATTGCGCATGGGCTTAGTAAGTCGGATTAAAGGCACTCCCTTTCACGGGGATAAGATCCTTACCGCGATACTTCGCCGCGCCCCTTTTGCTTTCATGTATCGCGTCCCATTTCAAGCATCAGGTCTGTTCCCGTTCGAACGCGTTCACGAACGCAACTCGAACGCGCATACATTTTGCCTTATCATGCATCAGGTCTCATTTCCGTTCGAACGCGTTAACAAACGCCATACGAACGTGAGCATTCTGTTTCATTTCCATTCGAACGCGTTAGCAAATGCCATACGAACATGAGCATTCTGTTTCACTTCCGTTCGAACGTGTTCACGAACGCTCCACGAACGTAAGCATTTCATGCATCAGGTCTGTTCCCGTTCGAACGCGTTTACGAACGCAACTCGAATGCGTATACATTTTGCCTTATCATGCATCAGGTCTCATTTCCGTTCGAACGCGTTCACAAACGCTATACGAACGTGAGCATTCTGCCTCAGTTTCATTCGAACGCGTTTACGAATGCTACACGAACGCGAACACACTGAACTGAGACATACTCATCACATGCCATGTATAATTGTTCCTTAAGTGATTTTTTTTGATGAAACCATACATAGTCGTTCTTATCTTTGTGCACATAATAATGAAAAGCATGTTTATTCCCTAGGATTGCATTATCTACTTTAGTCTTGGCTTAATGTATCATGATTTATGCATCCGTGTTGTCGTCATTTTGATTATATGCAAATGTTGCCGTGACGGTTTGTGTTATGATTACATGAATGATTGAGCTCTTATGACGTTATGTGCTTGTTGTTGTAAAAGTCTACCTTTAAGCATGTGAATATGGCAGTAAAATTTGATTTCATATATGTTAGTTGTTACCTTCAAGCATGCGAATTTAGGATTGTGGTGCACTTGGAAATATATGTCATAGGCTTGGTTGGATTATTGCATAAATCTTTACATTACAAGTGGCATAAGTAAGGGACCATTCCGAACCCAATGGTTTGAGGTCTTCCCTTGCGAGGGGTGAGTGCAGCCTTAAATCTTTGTCCCGGTTCACACCGGGTGGCGACTCCATCATTCTCCGGTTTAGTCCTCCGTTGGCTACTCCGTACTCCCAACTAGGCCCCTGAGCGTAGAACAGCATGCGTCGTCCAGTTTCTGTTGTCCACAATAAGTATCCTATGCTTAAACATATGAGACTGTGCCGTTATGCCCTCACAACGCGCATAAGTGCAATACTAGTCTATTCCGCATTATCGATGTCCAATCTCGATAATACTACGACTAGGGATATTTAATGATTAAACCTTCATGGATTGATACTGTCTCATATCATCTCAATCCGGAACTAATCATATGGACTTTTACCATTTATATATCATAGTAAATAAATTACGAAATGATAAAAGGCAATTTCAATATTACATAGTCAATTTTATACAAAACACAATGTCTTTTACAAAACAGTGACACTATTGGTCATAATTGTCTAACAGTTTTCCATACTATCGGTAAAACACAACCTCATATTACACTTGCATGAGTATCCTATACCCAAATATATGAGAACTATGCTATTGTGCCCTCATAACTCGAACAAGTGTAATACTAGTCTTTTACGCATTTATCGATGTCCAATCTCGACAATACTCTGACTAGGGATATTTAATGATTAATCCTTCGTGGACTGATACTGTCTCATATCATCTCAACCCAGGAACTAATCATAAGGACCTCCTATCATTTATACATCTAGGTGATCTAATCACAAATGATAAGAGAGCAATCTCCTTTGTCACATAGTTAATTTGTACAACAACACCACGATATGTACAAATAATGACGCTATGGGTCATAACTGTCCAACACGAGGCGCAAAGAAAAACAAGGGCAAGGTTAAGACTCCAGATCACCTAAAGCCCAATGGTAAGATGGAGAAGAAAAAGGGAAAGGGAAATGTTTCTTTTGTGGAAAGAAGGGTCATTGGAAGAAAAACTACAGATCCTTGAAAGCCAAGGAAGCTAGGGAAGCCCAAGATGCCAAGAAGCCCAATGCTTCAGGTATGTTGTATAGATTGAACTATATTCTCAAAACTATGAACCTTCTACTTGGGTGCTTGACACCGATTGTGGGACTCACTTGTGTAACAATGTGCAAGACCTGAGAAACAGTTGGAGACTCCGTCATGGGGAGGTTGACTTACGTATGGGTAATGGAGCAAAACTGGCTGTATTGTGCTTGGGGACTTATTTATTAGTTTTGCGGAATGGTTTAGTTTTAAACTTAGAAGATTATGTTTATGTACCTTCTCCAGGAAAGAACATCATTTCAATTTCTTCTTTATGTAATAAAGGCTTTTCATGCTTAATAAGTTGTAATGAATGTTCTATTTATTTCAATGAAATAAAATATGGAGGTGATATTTTGAATAATGGTATCTATGTCTTACAAACTAATAAATAATGTTCAACCTCTAATATATATAACGTTAACTCGAATAATCTCAATGAATCACTTCTATGGCACAGTCGCTTAGGTCATATCAATGAAACAAGATTAACTAAGCTACATAAGGATGAATATTTTGAACCCTTCAAATATAAACCTTATGGAACTTGTGAGTCTTGTTCACTTGGTAAAATGACCAAATTACCCTTCAAATGTAAAGGACAGCCTGTAACGGAGACATTAGAACTCATACACTCTGATGTATGCAGACCAACGTCAATCACCGCTAGAGGTGGATTCTCCTACTTCATTACCATTATCGATGATCATTCGCGATATGGGTATGTGTACCTTATGCGGTACAAATCTGAAGCATTTGAGAAATTCAAAGACTTCAACGGTGAAGTAGAAAACCAGCTTAATAAAGTATTAAGTCACTAAGGTCTGACCAAGGTGGTGAATACTTAAGCAATGAATTTCAAGATTACTTGAGAGAAAATGGCATTGTTTCCCAGTGGACTCCTCCGGGAACTCCACAGCATAATAGGGTATTCGAAAGAAGAAATCGGAGATTATTAGATATGGTTTGATCAATTATGCCAGACACGGATCTACCTCTTTCATTTGAGGTATTGCTTTAGAAATCCATCATATTGGGGTTGATGTGATTTGCTTAAAATTTTAAAACAATTGAGTGGGAGCAACTTAATAATATTAAAACCCTATGTTATTATGAAACATTAATGAAAACATATTCCTCATTTTAACATTTTTTCTTAACAGGTGGGTTAAAATATTTCACAAACATTCAAATGAAAAATAGAGTATCACTTCGTTCCATCCTTGATGAGCATAAACTTAAAGGGGACAACTACAATGAATGGTTTAGAAACCTTAAAATTGTCTTACGACAAGAAAAGATTTTTATGTTCTTGAAAGACCATTTCCCCCTAAAATCGCAGAAGATGCTGACCAAGATACATTTGATGCTTGGAAGAAACACGTCGATTATGATGAGCAAGTAGTTTGCATAATGCTTGGCTCTATGTTGGATGAACTTCAGAAAGCTCACGAAGATATGGATGCTCAAACCATCATCTTTCACTTGAAGGAGTTGTATGCAACTTCCGTTCATACCGTTAGATTCCAAGTGTCATGTGCCTTATTCCAAACAAGGTATAAGGAAGGATCTGTTAGTGGACATGTGCTTAAGATGATTGGCCATAATGAAAAATTGACCAACCTCGGGTTCATCATGGATCATGAGATATGTCACGATCTAATTCTTCCGTCCTTACTAAAAAAATTCTCTAATTTTATAATACAGTTTCATCTGTCTGATAAAGAAGCTATTTTAGCAGAATTACACAATCTGATAAAGCAAGTAGAGAATGACTTGAAATCGAAGCTTAAAACCTCCGTCATGCTTACGGGTATGGACCTGAAGCCACGAGGCCCAAAGAAAAATAAGGGCAAGGCCAAGGCTCCAGATCACCTAAAGCCCAATGGTAAGGTGGAGAAGCAAAAGGGAAATGGAAATGTTTCTTTTGTGGAAAGAAGGGTCATTGGAAGAAATACTGCAGATCCTTGAAAGCTAAGGAAGCCCAAAAGGCCAAGGGCAAGAGTCATTCAAGCGCTGTAGCTGAGCTAGGGATAGAAGGGATTCCAGGTAAATAAAATAGTCAAAAGAAGGGAGAAGGGCTTTCCTCTCGAACTCGAAACCCAATGCTTCAGGTATGTTGTATATGATTGAACTATATTCTCAAAACTCTGAACCTTCTACTTGGGTGCTTGACACCGGTTGTGGGACTCACTTGTGTAAAATATGCAGGGCCTGAGAAACAATATGAGACTCCGTCATGGGGAGGTTGACCTACGCATAGGTAATGGAGCAAAACTGGCTGCATTGTACGTGGGGACTTATTTATTAGTTTTGCGGAATGGTTTAGATTTAGACTTAGAAGATTATGTTTATGTACCTTCTCTAGTAAAGAACATCATTTCAATTTCTTCTTTATGTAATAAAGGCTTTTCATGCTTAATAAGTTGTAATAAATGTTCTATTTATTTCAATGAAATAAAATATGGAGATGGTATTTTAAATAATGGTATCTATGTCTTACAAACTAACAAATAATGCTCAACCTCTAATATATACAACGTTAGCTCGAATAATCTCAATGAATCACTTATATGGCACAGTCGCTTAGGTCATATCAATGAAACAAAATTAACTAAGCTACATAAGGATGGGTATTTCGAACCCTTCAAATATAAATCTTATAGAACTTGTGAGTCTTGTTTACTTGGTAAAATGACCAAATTACCCTTCAAAGGTAAATGACAGCGTGCAACGAAGACATTAGAACTCATACACTCTGATGTATACGGACCAATGTCAATCACTGCTAGAGGTGGATTCTCCTACTTCATTACTATTAGCGATGATCATTCGTGATATGGGTATATGTACCTTATGTGGTACAAATCTGAAGCCGAGCTGGTGAATACTTAAGCAACAAATTTCAAGATTACTTGTGAATAATCTGGGCGTTCACAAAGCGAAAAGACTAGCATGATGATATGATCTGCCCTTAAGTGGGGTAGCCGATTTCATAGGCTACTAGCGGAGATCCGTCCCGCTTGGTGTATCACATGGATGCATGAGTTGCTCGTGTCCATCAAACTGACCGCCGAAAGTTTTCATATGGAGTGTTTATCCCATGTGTCTGTAAGAACTTTCACGTATTAATTATATGACTAGTCCTTATACTTGAGGTCTTTACAATCGTATGTGTAGATCAAATAACTTTGTCGTTCTCCTTCCTCGGTTCAAAAGATAGGGTCATAAGGGTATGATTGGGTCATTTGTTCAAACACAGGAAGTTTGTAAAGATATAACAGAGAATCGCCACTCTCTCGGATAATATTTTCTTATAAGAGTAGTATTCCAGTTTGAGGGTTGATATGTGTGATCAGTGCTTGATATTATGGCCACAATAGAAGAATTATGTGAGATTCTTGGGTTAACACGATTCATGACAATATCAACATCATACCTTTGACCATATGGGTAGACACTTTTTGTACCATAGGTCAATAGGTGGGGATATAGTGAGACGAGGGACCGTATCATATGTAAATCGCATACAGAATAGTATATATATCTTTCATTCTCCTTTAGGGCATTGGCATGTTGCTAGATATCAATCTTGGTCATTGAAATCGAACGACCATCTGATCGAAGGATAATTTATGTTCGATTAAATTATCACGATTCATTTCATGTCCAACTTGAGGGGAACCCAAAAGGTCATACACAACAAAGTCGAAATCAATGGTTAATAGTACACAGTTCAAATATAACAGCATATATGATTGCTGTAGGAATTGTTCATAAATGGTTCAATGTGTTTAATTATTGAACAGATAATTTATGAGGTTCCATAGTGGCTTATAGATTGGTGAATGATAATAGGGGCACTTTGGGAATTAAAATTAAAAAAATTACTATTCACGTGAATAATAATATTTTTTTTTTGTTATTTGCGGTTTTGTAATCTCATCAAACCACTAAATTAAGATCCAATGGCTAAGATTAAATTAGTTTTTAGCCCACATCAGATTCTTAATTAATTTTGTTGTCTTTGGAGCACTACATAAACCCAAATAATTCTTCACAAATTTTACACCAAAACCTTTCATATCTTGGGTTTATATGGCTTTATCCATAACTAGTTAGTTAGTGGGGTCATCCACGAGTTGGCTGGAATGACCGAGGCGATAAACTTAGTTTCTTCCTTCTAAATAGCTAGCCATTGTATATACACAACATGGATAAGTTGGGGTTTGTCCCCTTGCATCGTTAATCTGAGTGTGGCCAAAGAATCAGTATGAGTATTTTCAGCTCTTAGAACCTGTTTGATCATGAATTCCTCAAATGTCGACTGGAGTTCTTTCGCCTTTTACAAGTAGGATGCCATTTGTGAACCACATGCTTTGTAGGTCCCATGAAGTTGGTTGACAATCAAAGGGAGTTTTACTTCACTTCAATATTTTTGGCTCCTAACTCTTTAGTTATAGCCAAACCAGCTATCAGGGCTTCGTATTCGGCTTCAATATTGGTGATTTTGAAGCCACACTAATCCGCTTATTGAAGTGTGTCGCCTTCAGGACTAGTGATCACGATTTCTAAATCATCATCTCATTTGTTGCTGGATCCATCGACTATGAGTTTCCATGTCTCTTTCGATTGGACACATTGAAATTTCATTTCAGTAGGGGCTTTTAGGCTGGGACTGAAGTCAGCTATGAAGTCTGCTAGGGCTTGAGATTTGATGGCGGTTCGCGGCTGATATGTGATGTCGTGTTCTCTAAGCTCCACCTCCCACTTCGTCAGTCTTCCTGAGAGCTCGAGTTTATGTAGTATGCTCCTCAATAGGTAGGTGGTGTAGACGGTGATTAGATGTCCTTGAAAATAAGGGCGTAGCTTTCAGGACGTCGTTACCAAAGTAAGTACCAATTTCTCCATTTGGGTATAGCGAGTCTCCGGATCGAGAAAAGGGCTTTTCTCACATAGTAGACTGGGAGTTACATCATTCTTTCTCAATAATTAACAATGTACTGACTACTTGTCCTGAGACCTCTAGGTAGAGGGATAGCCTGACATTGTCTACTGGATTTGAAAGGAGTGGTATTGTAGTCAAGTATTTCTTGAGTTCTTCCAAAGCCTCTTCATAGGCTGGGGTCCATTTAAAATTATTTACTTTCCTGAGGCGGACAAGAAAAAAAAACTCGTATCCATAGACTTGGAGATGAACTTATTTAGATTTGTGATCCTCCCCGCAAGTCGCATGACGTCTTTCGGGCTTGAAAAATAAGGGATGTTAACTATGGATTTGATTTGCTCGGGGTTGGCTTCTATACCACGTCGAGTTACCAAGTAGCTAAGAAATTTCTCTAAGGAAACTCCAAAAGCTCACTTGGTCAGGTTTAGTTTCATGCTGTATCTCTTTATTACGTCGAATGTCTAACCTAAGTACTCCAAGTGTTGCGTGGCCTGTAATGACTTCACTAGCATGTCATCTATGTATACCTCCATGGTTTTCCCAATCTATTGGGAATATATTTTTTTGATGAGGCATTGATAGGTAGATCCAGCATTCTAAAGTCCGAACGACATTACTTTGTAGCAATAGATCCATCTATTAGTTATAAAAGCCATTTTCTCTTGGTCGTTTGGGTGCATGAAGATTTGATTGTAGCATGAGTATGCATCCATAAAACTCAGCAACTAATGTCTAGCTATAGCATCGACCATTGAATCAATATGGGGTAGGGGGAATGAATCTTTTAGGTAAGCCTTGTTTAAGTCTGTGAAATCGATGCAGACTCATCATTTTCCATTCTTTTTTTGGACTACCACGATGTTTGCTAGCCACTCCCGATATTGGACTTCCTTGATAGCTTCATTTTCCAATAGTTTCTAGACTTCTTCTTCGATGACTCAGTTTCTTTCTAGAGCAAACTTTTTTTTTCCTGTCTGATGGGGGTAGTCTGGATCTATATGTAGCTCATGGGTTATCATCTCCGGATCTATTCCTGTCATTTCTTCATGAAACCAGGAAAAAAAATCATGTCACTCTTTGAGAAAGTCGATTAAATCCGCGCATAGCTTGGGCTCAAGGTAAGCCCCAATCTGGGCTTTATGGTCTACGTATAGTGGGTGGATTTAGATCTTGTCGAGTTCCACAACTTTGGACAAATCAAGCTTGGCTACATAAGGTCCTTCCTGTAATTGCTATGCTGAATGAAGCTTTGCCTTAAGAGACGCCTGGTAGCAGCTTATAGAGGTAAGTTGATCTCCTTTGATTTCTTGGATGTCCCACTTGGTAGGGAACTTCAGTAATTGGTGGTAAGTGGAAGAAACCGTCCTCATGTCGTGAATCCAAGGAGATCCACTGTCAAGTTGTAGGGACAATCCAAGACCAAAAATATCGTGATCTTGTTGATCCCATATGCGTATGTTGTGAGTGAAATTTCTCCCAACGTGAATTTTTGTTCTCCACTAAACCCTATCAGGGAAGTCGACCGACGGTTGATTCTTTCCAACTCACCTCTTATGTAAGTGAGATTGGTTGTGAAGATGATATTGGCCGAGGATCACGTGTCGACCAAAACCCTCTTGTTCATAAAATTTACCACTTGCAAAAAAATCACCAGTGCATCATGGTGGGGATTCACATGACTAGAATTCTTATCGTCTCTGAATTCAACTGCCAGGTTCATGAAATCCCTCTCTATCCTTATTGTAGAATGGGATGTCGTTATAGCCGTAACTCTGGATGTCATTTCACGATGGAGTATGAGATACCACTGACTTCAGATCCCCCTGAAATGAAATTAACAATATTATTTATTGGTGGGGAGGCTAGGGATAATCTCTTGTTCAGCTCTGTCGTCTCTTCGTGCCATAGTAGCTTTTCCTTTTTTCCGTGAGGAGATCTTTCATATATCCTTTGTTCAACAGCTCCAAGAATTCTAATCTCAAGGCTACACAGTCGGTTGTCGTGTGGCCGTAGTCTCAGTGGAATTCACACCATCTACTCGTATCTTTTCTGGTCGGGCCGTCTTTGGAGTGCAGAGGCCATTTCACCTCGTTCCCCATATTCTTGAGGACTGAGATTAGAACCTCCGGAGAAACAGTGAAGTTCTTGTCTGTGATAGAGTTGGTGCTTGGAGTGCCAATTCGAATTGTATATTTTATTAATTATTAATAAAATAACTATATTTTCATTTCATATCTTATTAATGGTATTGTCATTACACGTATTAGATTGATGTATAAATATGATAAAAAAGACATCGACCTTAGAATAGTCTTGACACTAGGTGTAAACTATTCTTAAAGTAAATATTCCTAGTCGTTGGTTTTGGAATACGGTCGAATTCCTATAACCTAGAAGACTAGCACATGTCGTATGAAATTGGAGTTTCAATGATTTAACCTGATGTACCATGAGTTTTGGAAACTCATATAGACATGTGGGTATTCATTGAAGCGAATATTGAATGACTCATAGATGATTCCTAATAGTTGAAATATACACAACCGTCAATAGGAATCTCCTCGAGTCGAGTCGCATATGTAATCTTTTGACTATAAGATGACATTGATTTTGTGTGAGATCTTCCACACATTGATGCCATGTATATCAGAAATCTTTCATATTATTGCCTCTAGATGTTCGTTGGGTGTGGACCGATACACTCAGTAATAAAGTGTGAATAAAAATAGGTTCTGTCAGCCCAAATATGTACCATAAGAGGTTTGGGTATCCATGTTAGTAAAGTCATGATTCTTAAATCTTTGGCCAAAATCGATCACCTGGGGTGGATCACATCAGTTATGAAGAATCATGGACATGTTGTCATGAGATGTGCGCCTCGGAAACTTGACGGTATATTTAATATTTTCTAAGCACAACTCGGATAATCTACGTCGGAGGGTTTGTTAGACATATGTGATGACTCGACTTGTATAGTTCAGAAAGGTCATTTGTGTTCTTCACAAATTCGGAGGTGGCTGAATTGCGTACATATTAGCTAGGCTTATATGACGAATGTGTCTGAACTTTGAGAGTCCCAATATGAAGTGTACTCGTTGAGCACTTAAGTAGCTGATTAATTTCGATAAAATAAAATATTCGATGTTATAATTATTAATTAAGATGTACGCCTCAGAAACTTGACGGTATATTTAATGTTTTCTAAGCACAACTCGGATAGCCTACGTCGGAGGGTTTGTTAGACATATGTGATGACTCGACTAGTATAGTTCAGAAAGGTCATTTGTGCTCATCATAAATTCGAAGGTGGCCGAATTGCCTACATATTAGCTAGGCTTATATGACGAACGTGTCTAAACTTAGAGAGTCCCAATATGAAGTGTACTCGTTGAGCACTTTGGTAGGCGATTAATTTCGATAAAATAAAATAAAATATTCGATGTTATAATTATCAACTAAGATAATCAAGTGTTATTGATTATTTACTTTGACCAAATTGGATTAATTGGATTAATTCAATAATTATGCAAGGGCTTAATTGTAAAATCATAATTATCTCTACCATTTGAGGATATTATGGTAATTATAAGTATGCAATAACATGTGGTTTTGGCTTGATTTAATTGGATTAAATCAAGGTGGCAGATATATAACTAATCCATTTCCTAACCTTTGGCTTGATTTAATTGGATTAAATTAAAGTGGGATATAACGGAGATTAGTCACACCTAATTATATATATTTGGAAAAATTAGATTAAGCCCACTTACAAGTTGATTTCAACTTTTATTAATTAAAAATTACCTAAGTTTTGCTATAAATAGCAAGCTTTAGGAAGGTTTTAATTACAAGTACAAGTACAAGAAAATTCTTAGAGAAATTAGCCTAAGTTATAGAAGTGTTTATAGAAGCTTGTAAGGTCTCTATAATATTTCATCTAGGAGAAATCAAGATTGGATCTTGAAGTAAAGCTTACCAGCATTGGAAATCAAGATTAGATATTGAAGTTAAGCTTGCATACCTTGGAGGTTCTCTAACCATTTCAACAAGAATAAGTATATTGGATCTTGCATCAAACTTGCTGGGTAAGTTTGAGCTTCCCTTATGTTATGAATTATGTATTGATGCATGATCACATAGTTTAATATTGAAATAAGGCTAATAAATTGTGTTAGGATGCTTTGGAAGTATAAACACAATATGCTTATAATTGGGTCAAAATATTTATATTAGACATAAATATAATTAGAGTTTGGAACTCTAGATTAAAGCTTAGAGCTATGGCTACCACTCTAGAATCACTTGTGTTAGTCTCTAAGACATGCTACAAGATCACTAAGCAAGATTATAGTGTGAAAAATCAAAAATAAGTTGCGGAATACTTACATTGATTTGGATGATTTCAAAGTTTTTTCTTTGTTTTGATGGAAGCTCCAAGCTTTCTTTAAGAGTTCCAATACTTGGGTGAGTTTCCTTATCACCTTCTTTGACTCCAAATGTGCTAGCAAGCTTGAAATTTTGAAACAAAATTTCCATGGGAGAGAGCTTCAAGTTTCGACCAAGGTAGGGTTTTTGTGAGAGAGAGAGTTGTGTTTTAAATTGTCAAAGACCTAATAATAAAGTCAATGCAAAAGTGTGTATATGATTTTACCTAAAGTGAATTGCTTTTACCAAAGGTAAAAGCTTTACCAAAAGCAAAACCATGTAGGGAAAAAGTGAGTGGTTTTCCAAAAACAACTTGCTTTTGCCAACTACCACCATTAATATGTGGTCCCCACCTATTAAATGCAAAAATCAAGATGCGTTTCTCTACACACTTCGGGCTCGGTTCCGTTTAATCCAATTAAACGAGTTTTCCGTCGCAACGTAATTAAATCCAATTTAATTAAATAATGATGCCTAGCAAAATTATTACGGAAGTCACTTACGAATTAATTCCAAATTAATTCGTTCGCTCGTATTAAAGTCAAACTTTAATGTCGTATTGAAATCTAATTTCAATTAATATATTCGATATATTATTTTAGCCCAAATGAATAAATTAAATAGAAAAATCCAATTTAACTATTAAATTTATTTTATCGACTAATTCTAAATTAATAGTGTTCTCTCTTCTAGTCGAATTAATCCCAGATTAATTCATACCGCAATTAATCCCAGATTAATTTCTACCGTAATCAATCCCAGATTAATTTTCTCTCTCATAATTAATCCTAGATTAATTCTGCTCGAGTCAAATGTCATCGGTGAATCTTTGGGAAATGACCCAAGAGATCCCTGGATATGTTGGCAGTAAATATGGTCATCGGATTATCCGAATACGTGCGTACCTAGTACCACATTCCTACCGATTTATAAGACATGATTGGCTTCTACCAAAGTACCGTGCCTACCCAATTCTCCATAAATATTCTATTAAGGAATATGTAATATTTGTCAGGCGTAGTATACGTAGTATTGCGTATTCCGATCTAGTATCGCATGTCACATGCTAGGCCTGAGGCTGGAATTGTGTCTGCCCCGTACGAAGCATATATCAGATCCCTGGTAACTAGTCTCTATAATCGGATAAATATGACCTAGTCATATTATCCCGATGACTGCAATACTTAAGAGTACTAGTTCCGTATCCTACGTGATCATCATCTCCATATGACTGAAGTGATACTTCCATCTTGACATCACACCCAATACACTGCGATTCTCAATATACCTAGTAGAGGCGTACACAGAACCTGTTAAAGCCCTGGACGACCAAAACTAAAGCGTACTGATTATCGTAAGTATTAGCGATGCAAGTCTCAGGTTAAGACCAAATACACCTACCCTGACTCGGACTCCCATAGACACATAGTCATACTACCAATGTGATTCCGAGGGGTCTATGCAGAGCGAAGCTGTTTCCGTACCATCGGTAAATACAACCTCCTATTACACTTGCATGAGTATCCAATACCCAAATATACGAGAACTATGCTGTTATGCTTCCATAATGCGCACAAGCGTAATACTAGTCTATTCCGCATTATCGAGGTCCAGTCTCCATAATACTACGACTAGGGATATTTAATGATTAAACCTTACGTGGATTAATACTGTCTCATATCTTATTAATCTGGTACTAATCATATGGAATTTTATCATTTATGTATATCGGTAATCCAATTACAAATGATAAAAGAATAATTTCCTTTGTCACATAGTTAATTTGTACAATAACACCATGTTCTGTAAAAATAGTGATATTATGGGTCATATATGTCCAACAATCTCCCACTTGGCCTATAGCCAAGTGTCCTACACTTGAACTATGTACGGATCGCTGAAACTTCTACTGAGAAATAACTTTCGTCAGCGGATTTGCAATATTATCGTCTGATACGTTTTATTCGATCATCACATCTCCACGATATATGATCGAACAAATCAGATGATTTAGTTAAAGTACATACTTGGATCGTTGATGAGACCGCGGTTCTTTAGCCTACGTTGTAGCCTAGCTCAGTTGCTAACATAACTACTCCTAATATAATTATGAATTTTATAGATCTAAAATTCTTCTTTTACTGCCTCAGCTGCAGCAATATTCTGCTTTTGTTGTTTATTCGGCAATATTATCTTGCTTGGAAGATTTCCAGCTCATTATTCCGTTATTCAAACTATATAGTACTCTTATTACGACTTACAATCATTTTTGTCAGTTTGGAAACTTGATGCGGTGAACCCAGTCACCTTAAGTTCTCATTCTTCATAGTTTAAGAAAGCATCCTTAGTTCGTCTAAGATACTTAAGGATGTTCTTAGAATCAATCCAGTGACCATCACTTGGATTGGCCTGATTGGGACTCTATATGCTCAAAGCATATGAGACACCAGGTCGCATACATATGTTACAATGTACGAGTTCTCGGAGGGTGCTAACAACTTTTAGATCTTTCCCAGTAGATCTTTATTCCTAGAATAAAGGTTGCATCTCTCAAGTAGTCTACAGAGAATTTTCATTAAAACCAAGCTTTCACCAATTATATTATGGGAATGTCATTGCTAAGAAGCAATACATCATTGTCAATGTGCCCCCAATAACCTTCTTATATACACAAGAATCATTTTCGTTTTGAATTAAATCATATACCATTATGATTACATCAAAACGATGATTCCAAGAATTCAATGCTTGCTTCAATCCATAAATGGATTGATTTAACTTGCAAACCTTGTTTTCTTGTTTTGGTACTACAAAATCGTCAGGATGTTGATAAACATCTTCCAAAAGGTTTCCGTTAAGGAAGCGGTTTTGACGTTCAGCTGCCATATTTCATAAATGAAACATTCAGTATTAGCAAGCATTATCCGAATGGATTTAATCATGGCAACAGGTAAAAGGTTTTATCGTAATCGACACCATGTTGATGACGATACCCTTTTTGTACAAGCCTAGCTTAGTACGTTTGTGTGTTGCCATCCATGTATGTCTTCCTTGAAGACTCATATAGTAACATTAGGCACAATGCCTTCTGGTACATCAACCAGTGTCAAAACTTGGTTGGTATACATGGAATCCATTTCGGACTTCATGGAACTTTGCCAAAAAAAAAAGAGTCGATATCTTCTATCACTTCCTCATACATAGTTGGTTCATTATCCTCAATAAGATTGGCATCTACATGAGGTGAGATCAGAAATCCATACCTCTCAGGTTGTTTTCTGACTCTTTCCGACCTACGCGGTTCTTGTGTATTCGAAGATTATTGGTACAGTTTCATCCCTGATGAACTGTTGGTGTTCCGTGGGATTCGGTGCCTGGAACAATATTACTCTGATTTTCATCGAGTTTTACTTTCTTCTCACTTACCACTGAATATAGGTATTCCTCTTAGGAAAACCGCATGGAGAGCAACAATTACATTGTTCTCTTGTGAGTTGTATAAGTACTATACTTTGGTTTCCCTAGGATAACCAATTAAAAATAGGCACTTATCCGATTTGGATTCTAGTTTGGTACAGCCCAAACATTTAACGTATGCCCAGAATTCCCAAATCTTAAGGAATGTGAAACCCGATTTCTTTCCTGTTCATATCTAATATGAAGTCTGTCTAACAGATTTTCATGGAACCTTATTCAAAATAAGCATTGCATTGTTTAATGTGTATCCTTAGAAGGAAATTGGTAGCTCAGAGCGACTCATCCTCAACCTTACTATGTCCAACAAAGTTCGGTCTCATTGTTCGGACACATCGTCAAATTGAGGTGCCCCGGGAGGAGTCCATTACGAAAAATATTATATTCTTTCAAGTAATATTGAAACTCATATGTTTAAGTATTTTACACTATGGTCCGATCATAACTTTTTTAATACTTTTACCGGTCTATTTTCTTACTTCGTGTCAAAACTCTTTGAATTACTCGAAAGTTTATGACTTGTGTTTCATAAGATACACATAACCGTAACGCGATGTCACATCCGTAAAGGTTAGTCTAGCTAGACACGGGCCCACTTACGTCACCATGAACAAGGGCTAACAGCTCGGTGGCACTTGTACTTTTACCAAGTAAAAGGTGTTTTGGGCACTTTACCTAATAAACTAGATTCGTAGACATTATTTGAATTAGAATCAAATCCGTCTTAGTACCCACTCTTCGAAAGTGTGGATATACTTGTCTTGTTAATATGTCACAGACAACAATACCACAAATAAGTCTCATTTGATTAATTTAGTTTGAGTTATTTATTTGTCATGTTATATATTTGAGATTCATTTATATTCAAAATATAAATACTGTTATTCACATCTAATATCTTATCTCAATATCATCTTTATAAACAAAGCACTTAGTATTCTAGAATATAAAGGTACACCCGCAATGGATTAAACTAGATATAGAGATAATGTTTCTAGTCAAACTAGATATATTGTAACAGTTTCCTAGTTTAAGTACATGCCCAAAGGGCAGTTCCAAAACTTAGGTTCCTACAGTTAAAACAACGACTCTCGTCCCGTTTCTTATTCACAGGTCGATCTCATTTGAAGTCAGTCTCCTGCTTAACAGCAGATCCCGTACATCAGTACATAAATTTATGTATCACATCCAGTATCTAAAATCCAATTTTAAAACCAGTAGTGGATATGTTTATAACAAATATACCTGAAGTCGGAGCCTTGCCCGCCTTCATTTCCTTTATGTCTGCCTTTGTCCATACGACAGTCACATTTCCAGTGACCCCATTTGCCACAATTTAGGCAGACATCTTGGGATATGTCCTTTGTCTTCCCAGAAGATTGTGACGATTTTGCCTTTGCCATTTTCTTCACATGCCTAGAAGCCTTCGGTCAAGCCTTGACCTTATGGGATATTGAAGTAAGATGCGCTTTGTGCTTTTTGCCCTGTTACAAGAATTGGCTGTGTCTCCTCGAGCATAGCCATTAACTCTCCAAGAATTTTCTATTGCAATTAGTACTTCTAAGATCTAAGAATAGATCTATGAAGATTCTTTAATTTCAATATCATACTATAAGGATCTAATCCTTAGTTCTGGCGAAGAAATTAAGGAGTCTTTGCGGCAAGCATAACCGATTGAGCACTAAAGTTATCATCACGATGAGTCTTCTAAAGCTCATGCTCTACTATTTTGCTCAACTCCGGGCTTAGGCCTGAGAGGTCGCTCTATCAAATAGATTAACTTCTCAACTCTCAAGACTATCATGAGATCCATTTCATATTCTAGAAAATTATGCCGTTAAAGACATTTCCACCTAGGATTATGTTCTTTGACGCTTATGTTTCCAGTTATCTTGATTGCTATAGTCCAACTATCCAATCAACGATTTTGGGTACAATCTAATATAATGATTACTATAGTCTAACTATATAACTAATTACAATTTGATTGGTTAAATTTAAATATATTGATTACTATAATCCAATTATATAATCAAATATAAATGATCGGTAAAATTCAAATATATTGATTATTATAATCCAATTATATAATCAACTATAAATGAAGTAGTTTAAATACAGTCCAACTGTTTGATTAAAACAACAATTAAATATTAGTCCAACTAATAATAATAAATGACGAAAAATGAAATGAGTGTGTATTGGCAAGTATCTTAACGAAATTGTAAATTTAATACTTGCCTCCCACTATTTTTCGGCGAGTCTCTAATCCTCTGTTGAGTACTCGAGAAACCTAGTTTCCTAGTGGGCTAGAATCCCGTTAAATAACACACAACCTTGACTTTGGCCAACAAGTTGTATGATATTTAACTAGGTAGATCTCTAAGATCAATTGGATCTCATCCAATTCCTCGATCCGGTAGGTGGACCTCCAAGTCCGAAACATATATATAATATATATGCCAATATATCCAATATATTTTCCTAACCTTTTCCTCTTAATCAACTAAGCCTTAGCTTTGGCGCAACAAGCTTAATGATTCCAGTTAAGCGGGACCCATTGACTTTGGAAAGCTTCGTAATCTATGTCGATGAACAAGAAGTGATCTTGACTTTGGTCAACAAATCACAACTTGCCCAAGAAATGTGATATGGAACAAAGCTTTCATGATTCAAACACATCCGCGATGGACAAAGGTATTGACTTTGGCCAACAAACCAGTGCCAATCTTGGATCTTGATAATGAATCATTCAATGGAAGGAAAACGTTTAATATTTGTTGTGGGTTTTTTCGCATAATTGGAAACAAATTAATTATCTTTGATTAGGTCTCATCATACACCCTTAAACATGCATTCTAAAAAACATAATAAGGCGCGTAATAAAATTAATAATGATATGCGGATGGATATACAACATATTGTTCCTAGAACAAATCTCTACATTTCCTCTCTCTCGCTAGCACTATTCATACTTCTACCCAATTACATAATACTTCTAAAGAAACCTCATTTACATTGAGGGGAATAGGTGAGAAGAGAAATACAATGAGGAAAGAGGTAATAGGCTGGACACGCAGGTCCAATTTAATAAATTTTAAATTTATTACAATAATTTCCAAAATTACACTCACCCATCCAATATCCATCCGATATACATTATTCATACATACATCCAAGTATTCACACATAACATGTTATTCAATCAATCTAATCAAATGAATTAATCTTTGATTAATGATCATCCAATGTTCAAATAACGATTTGATTTGCGCGAGTCCAACTCGTTTAAGAATAAATACTCAAAGTACATATTCTTGAATTATATCGAAATATAATTTTAAATCCAATTTAATTTGTATTCAATACTAATTCAAATTTAATTCCAAATTAAATAATTACACTTTTATGTGCCTTAAAGACTTGGATTCCAAATCCAATATTAATGGATCTCAAATGCCCAATTTATATCCAATACATTTTAATTAAAATCCAATGGGCTTTTAATTAATTCTTAAGGCATGGACTTTGGCCATTATGGATCAAATCCAAGATGCCAATGCCCAAATAGGAATCACCTTATTGCCAAAATCAATTTAGGCCCATTAGGCCCAATTATATTATTAAAGGCCCAATAGTCATATTTGGACTTTATGAAAATGGTTTTGGGCCAATTGGACCCAACCCAATTTAACTAAAGACCAATTTTAATTAAAATAACATTCCAAACATTACATTAATTTTAATTAAAGTGTAATAGCCATAATTAATTAGTTAAACTAATATTTCCAAAACACCAATTACACTAATTAATCATGCTTTAATTAATCAACTCATGTCCAACACAAATTGAAGCAAAATAAATCCAATACACATGCTAAGGCTCACGGCAATATGGCATAAAATGACAATCAATTTGATTTCAATCTAATTAAATTAACATCTAATAATCATTTCATGCTTTAAACTCATCTAATAGTCTAAAATCAAAAATCACCATGAACACATTTAGGGTACATATTCGATCATGTCACTAAATTTGGGGGTTTTTGATCCAATCAAAATTTCTCAAATCTAATGATGCACAAATCCAATTCAAATCATACAAACACAACCAACCAATCAATTTGAAAAAATCATGCTCCAAACATAAAATCCCAAATTAAAGTTCATGAACCCTAATTTTAAAATCGAGCTTAGGATGGCTCTAGATACCATTGTTAGTCTCTAAGACATACCGCAAGATCACTAAACAAGATTATAGTGTGAAAAATCAAAAATAAGTTGCGGAATACTTACATTGATTTGGATGATTTCAAAGCTTTTCCTTTGTTTTGATGGAAGCTCCAAGCTTTCTTTAAGAATTTCAATACTTGGGTGAGTTTCCCTATCACCTTCTTTGACTCCAAATGTGCTAGCAAGCTTGAAATTTTGAAATAAAATTTCCTTGGGAGAGAGCTTCAAGTTTCGGCCAAGGTAGGGTTTTTGTGCGAGAGAGAGTTGTGTTTTAAATTGTCAAAGACCTAATAATAAAGTCAATGCAAAAGTGTGTATATGATTTTACCTAAAGTGAATTGCTTTTA
This sequence comes from Zanthoxylum bungeanum, assembly GCA_019454045.1. Classification (NCBI taxonomy): domain Eukaryota; kingdom Viridiplantae; phylum Streptophyta; class Magnoliopsida; order Sapindales; family Rutaceae; genus Zanthoxylum; species Zanthoxylum bungeanum. Next base: position 326,506 of record SKCR01025208.1, read on the forward strand.
CCAAAGGTAAAAGCTTTACCAAAAGCAAAACCATGTAGGACAGAAGTGAGTGGTTTTCCAAAAACCACTTGCTTTTGCCAACTACTACCATTAATATGTGGTTCCCCACCTATTAAATTCAAAATTCAAGATGAGTTTCTCTACACACTTCGGGCTCGGTTCCGTTTAATCCGATCAAACGAGTTTTCCGTCACAACATAATTGAATCCAATTTAATTAAATAATGATGCCTCGCAAAATTATTATGGAAGTCACTTACGAATTAATTCCAAATTAATTTGTTCGCTTATATTAAAGTCAAACTTTAATGCCGTATTGAAATCTAATTTCAATTAATATATTCGATATATTATTTTAGCCAAAATGAATAAATTAAATAGAAAAATCCAATTTAACTATTAAATTTATTTTACCGACTAATTCTAAATTAATCGTGTTCTCTCTTCTAGTCGAATTAATCACAGATTAATTCATACCGTAATTAATCCCAGATTAATTCATACCGTAATTAATCCCAGATTAATTTCTGCCGTAATTAATCTCATATTAATTTTCTCTCTCATAATTAATCCTAGATTAATTATGCTCGAGTCAAATGTCATCAGTGAATCTTTGGGAAGCGACCCAAAAGATCCCTGGATATGTTGGCAGAAAATACGGTCATTGGATTATCCGAATATGTGCGTACCCAGTACCACGTTCCTACCGATTTACAAGACATGGTTGGCTTCTAGAAAAACATCGTGCCTACCCAATTCTCCATAAATATTCTATTAAGGAATATGTAATATTTGTCAGGCGTAGTATACGTAGTATTACATATTCTGATCCAGTATCGCATGTCACATGCTAGGCCTGGGGCTGGAATTGTGTCTGTCCCGTACGAAGCATATATCGGATCCATGGTAACTAGTCTTTATAATCAGATAAACATGACCTAGTCATATTATCCCGATGACTGCAGTACTTAAGAGTACTAGTTCCGTATCCTACGTGATCATCATCTCCATATGACTGAAGTGATACTTCCATCTTGACATCACACCCAATACACTACGATTCTCAATATACCTAGTAGAGGCGTACACAGAATCTGTTAAAGCCCTGGACGACCAAAACTAAAGCGTACTGATTATCGTAAGTATTAGCGATGCAAGTCTCAGGTTAAGACCAAATACACTTACCCTGACTCAGACTCCCATAGACACATAGTCATACTACCAATGGGATTCCGAGGGGTCTATCCAGAGCGAAGCTGTTTCCGTACCATCGGTAAACACAACCTCCTATTACACTTGCATGAGTATCCAATACCCAAATATATGAGAAATATGATGTTATGCTTTCATAATGCGCACAAGTGTAATACTAGTCTATTCCGCATTATCGAGGTCCAGTCTCGATAATACTACGACTAGGGATATTTAATGATTAAACCTTACGTGGATTAATACTGTCTCATATCTTATTAATCTGGTACTAATCATATGGACTTTTATCATTTATGTATATCGGTAATCTAATTACAAATGATAAAGGAGCAATTTCCTTTGTCACATATTTAATTTGTACAATAACACCATGTTCTGTACAAATAGTGATGATATGGGTCATATATATCCAACAACTTGACCCCCTTTGGGTGACCTAGAATTATTCACGAGATATTTCTTATTGAGATTTCAATTTGGTTTGTGTATTGGATTCAAAATTTATACAAATACGTATTTAGAATAAATTTATGTTTTTGTAAAAATATTTGATATTTTGTAAACTTGATTTTTATTCTATAATATATATTGATATTCGTTTTGATGTTAAAAATAATTTTAGGTGTTTTTGAAGTGTTTAAGTAGAGTTAGAAGATATTAGTGTAAAATACCCTAATACCTTCAGCTCTCTGGAAAGAGAGATGAAAGATTTGAATTATAAAACAAAACAAAAATGTTTGTTGTTTGCGCAGTGAACACACAGTACGCGCGCGCACTGTAGCATGTAGTGCGCACATAGTGAGCACATGCACTGTAGTGCATGTGTCATGTGTGCGCGTGGTAATTTTATTTTCATCTATTTTTGAGTTTCCAGATTCTGATTCAGTCCTATTCATTTCCTATACACTCGTAATGGAATATAGTATTTCATTAAATAATTTAAAATTACACATATACTTGATATCCATGGGTTAGAATCATTTCCGCTGCACAAGACACCGATCCGACCCTGTGGGTTCCACAACTACCCTAACATAATGGTATCAGTAGCAATGCTTAACCACACAACACATATTTTTGAATATATGCCATATAAATTTAAATTAATTATGAATAAGACATATCGGATATGTATTGCATGTTTTAAATTGAAACTGTGACCTAATTAAGTTAATGACTTGATTGTCATAAATCTCCCATAATTCGGTGATTACTTTATTTAAGTAATAATATAAGTAATATTGGAGCATTATTGGATGGACTTATCAATACGGAGATGAAAGGGTTCTTACTACTTATATCCAATATCATCATTAGTGTGAGGGTATAAGTGCTCGGAACTTAGGTCAATTCGGTAAAAATATTAGATGTAGCGTGATGAGTTAACGTAGTCACCCAATATCAACATTAGTGTGATGGTGTATATGCGAAGCTCATTAGTGTACATTGAAAAGTATACAACTAGAACACATTGTAGACATTTCATTTTTGCTTGAGCACAATGATGAGCCTCATATGGAGGCACTACTTGAAAAGTTACGGAAGCTGTGAAAAACGAATGCCGGAAGGAAGAAAACCTCCAAAATTAGCCAGCCTCGGCCCATCAACCCAACCTCGGCCCAAATCCATCCACACGCCCAAAGCCCATGCAGCCCAAGCCAAACACCACACAAAGCCCATGCAGGCCACACCAAGCACCACATAATCTGCCCATGTCCATCCAAAACCCCATGCAATCCACATATCGAAATCCCATTATCAAACGTTCCAAATTAACAAGATTTGAATCACCGTATCACCAAATTTAGAGGATTTTATTCCCAAAATAAATTGACAATATATCTCCCAAATCAACATGATTTGTTTCCCTATTTGTAGATCTTTTGAAAACATTATAAAATGGGACACTTTTCATCATCAAAAGAATACCTCTCTTCTTCACCTTGGACGGCAACAACAAACCCTAAACTCTCTTCTTCTTCTTGATCAACCACAACCGAAACCAACCACCAAAAAAAACCGAACAAAAACAACAAGAGAACCGAAGAACAGTAAGCCAGCAAAAATAGCATACCAATCACCGAAACAGCAACCTATAACTGAAAGTAAAAACAACCAAACTAGCCAGCAACCCATCACCGAGACCACCAAAAAGAAAACAAAGCACCCCAAAAAGCAAAAACAACCAAGAAGAAAACAGTAAAAAATCAAGAATAAAACAACAAAAAAAAATTAAGAAGAAAATAATAAAAAATCGAGGAGAAAACAACCAAAACAGCCCCCAAAAACAGCAGCCAAAACAACCAAAAAAAAAACAGCAGCAAACAACAAAAAACAACAGCCAAAACAACAAAACAAACAGCCAAAAAACAACCTGAACCGCCCAAAAAAAACCAGAAACAGCAAATCTGAACCACCAAAAAAACAACCAGAAAATAGTGAGCAGGAACCGAAAAACAACTAGAAAATAATGAGCAGAAGCCGAGAAAACAGTGAGCCGAAACAACAAAACAGTGAGCAGAAATAATGAACTAATGATCCTTCCGGCTACGGCCTAACGTATTTTTTGAGAAAGCAACTTAAAATATGAGACTTGAGGGTACCCTTACCATATTTATTTTATAGTTCTGGACGTTGCATGCTTGGCTGGACGTGAAATACGTCCAGCCGGGTATGTGAAGTCCTACATCAAAATGGCCAAATTTCTGGTCACATTCTTTTCTTTCTTTAAGCATTTCGTTATTTATCCTTTTTTTTTATCTATTTAATGCTATATTGTTTTTATCTATTTATTTGCTTTTATTGTCATTTTATTATTTCACTTTTATTTTGTTCATGTTTTTCATGTTAATAATTATACGCATCTGTATGGTTATATTTTTATGTCCGTTTACACTGAATTGATGATTATGTATGTTATTATCCCTTGTGGTATATCGGATGGAAACCCAGACATAAATTCCATAGCCGAATTTGAATGGACGATACTGCTGTTTGTACTTGGGATACAACTCCACGTGCCACTCGGGAAATATTCATATATACGTGACTAACCCCTTTTTTTTTTTGCTATTTATTTATTGACACTTTTTCTGCTTTTGATTGTTTATTATAATTTTCATTATCGCATTTCTCAATTTAATATGCCTTTGGAACTTTGTTATTGTGATTATTAATATTTATGAGTGTGTAAATTTGTGGTTATTTGAATTACCTTGCATGAACTGCATACGACTTGGCTATACCATTGTGTGAACCCGTCCATTATACTGGCATAAGTAAGGGACCATTCAACCCAACGGTTTGAGGTCTTCCTTTACGAGGGGTGAGTGTGGCCTTTAATCTTTTCCTCGTTCACACTAGGTGGTGACTAATTTATTCTCCGGTTTAGTCCCTTGCGGGCTGTTCCGTACTCTACGGGCTGCAAGCCCTATAATATCGTGGTCGCCGAACATGATAGGCATAACGGTAAATCTCGCTTCGCTTCTACACACGTCTTAATCCAATATCGCCATTAGTGTGAGGATAAGAAATGATACAGGACCAAACTAGGAGTCACATGAATTTGATTGACCTTGGAGGTCTACCTAATAAGTTTACAAAGGTCGATATCGTCATTAGTGTGAGGGTGAAGTAAATGTCATTGGATCCACTTCCCGCTGTGAAACATTGATAGTCAAATTTCTATTTTTCCATTAAGAGAGATTACAAAATTACGTAAAGTAGTGGGAGGGCACTAATAGATTTAAATTTCCATAATCAATTAGTGTTATTACTTTTAAAATGAAAAATATTCTTCCACTCTTTTAAAAAAATGTTGCCTTGTAGATGGTTGCCGCTAATCTATTGATGAAACTTTTGGATACCAATAAGCTAAAAGGAGCCGAGAAATATTTTGAATGGGAAATAAACATGCGCCTTGTCTTGGAGTTTGAAAAATTGACTTATGTCACTGTCAATCCACTGCCTATTGAAATCGATCCTGACTCCACTCCAGAAGAGCAAGAAACTTTTATTAGATGAAATGATGATAACCTGACAGTAAAATCCTACATTTTGGGATCGATAATTCCAGATTTGCTGAAATAGTATATTGAAGTCCTGGATGCTTGGAGTGTCAAGCGAATGCTCAATGAGTTGTTCGAGGCAAACCAAGAGATGGAACTTTATCGAAGGTCTAAGGAACTGTTTCGTATTGAACTCAATGAGGGAGGAGTTGTGAGCACTCATTTTTTGAACATGATAGATCAGATTTGATATCTGGAATTACAAGGCATTGTGTTTGATGAATGGCTAGGCCGTAATTTGATTATGTCTTCTTTGCTTGTTTCTTATGCTGGTTTTGTATTAACTTTCCTTATGCATTCGATGCAAGCCACATACGAAGAACTTCATAACATGCTACGTACGGCGGAGCAAGATTTGAGGAAAGTCAACCCTACACTGTATCTCCATAGTGGAGCTGGCTCTTTAAAGACTTCTGGGAAGTCAAAGAAAATAAAGACGAGGAAGAAGAAAATATCAAAGAAGAACTTCAAGAAGCGCAAAGGTGCAAAACCGAAAGTAGTTAGTGATCAATGTCCATAATGCAAGAAGTCTGGACACTGGAAGAAGGACTGTCTAGAGCTTAAAGGAAAAACAGGACCCTCAGGTATGCTTTGTATTTCTCCAATTATTGACATCTCATTAACCTTAGATGCAAATAGTGGATCAGAATTAGACAATGTCAATCCTACTCATATTTGCAATTCCCTGCAGGAGATGAGGGTTAAAAGAAGGCTGAATAAATGGGAGATCCATCTTAGAGTTGGCAATGGCGAGAGATGTCAAGACTATAAGAATAGTTGTTCTAGAACTCCCAAATAGATGTAAATTAGATTTTCATGACTGTTATTATGTTCCCTCAATTATCAGACAAATAATATCACTGCCAATATTAGATAAAGAGGGATATAAAATAAACATTAAGGATGAAACTTTATGTTTGTATGATAAATAAAATTTATTAAAATGTGAATGTTCTTTATCAAATGGTCACTATATTTTGGAAACTTGTAGAGATGTCTTTAATATCGAGAAAAATATAAGTAATAAGTTTGAATTAAATAATACTGAATTATGACATATGAGATGTAGGGAATGCTTTCCCTCATGCAGTGAAAGCGTCTTGACACCCGAGTTCGACCTTGAAAAATTTTTCTGCCCTTCTCATTTAGTTGCTGAATGCTACTGCCAAAACCACTGAAATTTTGCTTCAGTTTTAGATAAAATTCCAGCCCTGAAATAGCCCCGGAACAATCCCCGGACAGCCGGACAAAAACTGGACTATTTTAGACTTGATTCGCGCCCAAACACACCACAGAAAAAACCCGTGAAATACATGGACAATAGCTGTGTTTTGATTCTGTTTTTCACTTGAAATATCCCCAACACAACCTCAAAACATCACAAAATTTTCCAAAAAAATTGGATTAAAACAAAACCCAACCGAGTTTTGTTTTTCCAGGTAAAGAGGCGACAATGAGCAAAAATAATGCCCACTACCGTGAACCACAAGAAAAAGATGAAGATGATGATTTGTTTGACACCACAAAGTCTTCCAAATTATATCTCGTTACCAACGGAAACTTGTGTGGGAAAGACTCACAAAAATAATCCATAAACTACTTAGAGATAAAGTCACACAACTATATTTGTTCTTTTGATTTTTGTTTTTCTTATATTTTTCTTTTGTTTTCTCAACAATTGAGAAGATTAGGAGAAGAAGAAGATGGAGGCTAGGGTTGCAAAATGATTCACCACAAAAAGAAAAATAATTTTTCTTTTTATACTTAGGTTATTTTGTTCCAAAATAAAACAAATCCTTTCCTATTCCCCACCTATGAAATTCGGCCATGATGTAGTATTATTGTAAATTTTGTAACAAAAAATCCTTAATTACTATAATTAAAATAAATGTTACAAAATTAAAGGTTATCACCTTTTAAAAAGGTGTAACTTCCAAAAAACATTCCAAGGGTTTCCAAAACCTAAAAATTAGAAATTCCAACTTAGCCTTATTAAATTATATCAAATATAATTTATATTTATTCATTTTAATAATTATCATATAACTATTAAAACCATATATTAATTTTTAATATATAGTTCCAAGAGTAACAAAATAATATTATTAATCATATAATAATATTTATACCTTTGTGAGTATATAATTGAACTATCCAATTATACTAAATCCACTACAGTAAATCGAGCTAGCACGGAGACCATATGGACCTACGGTTCTGAGTTATAATAATCTCGAAATATTAATTAAGCTCTTAGTTAAATATTCCGAATTATTAACTCCAAGTTATTCCACTAAAAACCCAAAGTTATACTGTCGTTGCCACAGATGATATATTAAGCCGAACCAAGTCGGTGTCCATCGATATAGTCACTATATACGAATTGACCTTTCACGAGTATCTCGTAATTAGAGAGGGGTCATAATATCCATTATACCCCTCTAATTATTTATACATTAAGTACCATTTATTCTCTAATAAACGATTTATTCATAACCATTATGAATTTTAATCTTTATATTCGTAATCGAAAGACTTGAGCGCTCAAACCGTTCAAGTACCGAATCAACGCTTAAGAAAGATACTCATCTACTTCTCGCAAGAATGAATGAACACCATATTTATGTAAAACATTCCCAGCTACACGCAGACCATGCCCCCAAAGTATGTAGCTATTGGTCTAGATTACTATACAAACCTCACCTTTGTAAATCAAAGGACATAGCCTATTATGCAGGAGTTTATAGTACACTCAGGATTAAGATCAATCCATATATGACCATTTATTAGATCGAAATGACTTTCTCTGTTTAACGGATGTTATAAGAATGTCATTTCCATCTGGGTCCAATCTTATATTATCATATCATAGAAGTTGCCTCCATCTCATGTCTCTACATGAATGATATCGGATCAAGGTCGTCATACAAATATAGAATGGATCGCAGCTATAGATAAACCATAAACAAAGTACCCGCTTTGTTTGCTTGCTGTGGACTATTTAAGATTACTAACTTCAGACTTAAATCCTCTTGTGTATGACACTCATACACTAAGTCTAAAGGCACATAAATAATCTAAGGTATTCTAGATAATTTATAATATGCGAAAATTAAACAAACACTTTGATAAATAAATAATGCATCATTTTATTTCAAAAAATGTAAAGCCGTTTACATTGCATGTAGCTCTAAGGCATACATCCTAACATGAGATTGGGCCACATATGTGTTAGACGTCTATCTAAATTGGTAAAAGATGGTTTGATTGAAAATCTTACCTTAGATCCTTATCCGATTTGTGAGTTATGTATCCAAAGAAAGATGACAAAGGCCCCATTTCTAGGTGTTGGACACAATGCTGGAGATTTATTGGAACTAATACATAGCGATGTGTGTGGTCCATTAAATCATGCCGCTCATGATAGTTCAACATACTTTATGACTTTCACAGATGACAAGTCTAGATATTGATATGTCTATCTGATGAAACATAAGTCAGAAACATTTGACAAGTTCAAAATATTCTGAAACGAAGTAGAAAAATAAACCAGTAAATTCATCAAATGCCTTATATCAGATCGAGGCGGTGAATATATGAGTGAAGAATTCAGAAATTATTTAAGGGAGAATGGAATACTTACCCAATATATCCCACCAGAAACACCTCAACACAATGGTGTGTCTGAACGAAGAAATCATAATGTATTGGATATAGTGCGATCCATGATGAGCTATACAGATCTTCCTTATTACCTTTGGGGTTATGCTTCACTAACTTCTGCCTATATACTCAATAAGGTTACATCGAAAGCTGTTTCTACGACTTCCTATCAGATATGGTTCGGTAGAAATCTAAGTCTTAGGCATTTAAAGATTTGGGGTTGTCCTGTACACGTTAGAATTACGCAGTGGGATAAACTAGCACCCAGAGGGTATAAATATAGGTTCGTTGGATATCCCGATAATTCATGAGATATCAATTCTATGATTCCGACCCACGAAATATATTTGTTGTTCTCTTTACAACTTTTCTTGAAAAGCAATTTTTGCGAGAAAGTGAGAATTATAGAGAGATTAAACTTGATGAGTTTGATCTCAATATTAAGGAACCTGAGATGGAACCAGAGATCCAATTAGATGAAGGATCTACAACATATGTTCTATGTAAGTTGAATAGAATATCAAGGTCTCCTGAGAGATTATTTTTAACATCTGATGTGATCCTTGATGTTCTCCTTTTGGAGGAAACAGATCTGACTATATATAAAGAAGCGATATTGGATATCGATTCGGGAAAATGGCAGGAAGCCATGAAATTTGAAATGGATTCAATTAATATCAATCAAGTCTGGGACTTAGTTGAACTTCATGAATGATTTAAACCTATTGGTTGTAAATGGGTTTATAAAAGAAAGCGAGGGCCCGATGGAAATGTGAGAATATTTAAGGCCCGACTGGTAGCGAAATGTTACACTCAACATCCTGAGATTGACTACAAGGAAACATTTTCCACCAGTAGCCATGCTAAAATCTATTAGGATTCTTTTAGCCATTGCTATATATCACAACTATGAGATATGGCAGATGGATATGAAACCCGCTTTCCTAAATGGATTCCTAGAAGAACATATCTATAAAGAACAACCAGAGGGTTTCGTATCTAGTGAGACTTCAAGCTTAGTTTGTAAGCCCCAAAAGTCTATTTATGGACTTAAACATGCATCATAAAACTAGAATAATTATTTTGATGATATAATTAAATTATTTAGATTCATCAATAATGAGGAAGAACCATGTGTTTATAAAAAAAGTGAGTGGGAGCATGATAGTTTTCCAGTCTTGTATGTTGATGACATCTTTATCATAGAAAATGATATAGGGATGATGCAAAGTATGAAAGCCTACCTTTGTAAGAACTTTTCCATGAAAGATATGGATGAAGCTTCATATATACTAGGTATAAGGCTGTACCAGGATAGAGTTAGGAAGCTTATAAGGTTGTCACAGTCTACGTACATAGATAAGATGTTAGAAATATACGGTTTTACCAACTGCATGACAACACATGTCCCTTTCTAATACGCATACATCTTTCGAAGTAAATGGCACCTCGGACTGAGGAAGAGAGAGTTAGGATGTCTAACTTACCATATGTTTCTTGTATTGGAAGCATAATGTATGTTATATTTACACTAGACCTGACATCAATTTCGGCGTCAGTGTGACTAGCCAATATCAATTTGATCCAGGTAATGATCATTGGACAGCCGTGAAACATATCCTAAAATATCTTAAAGGTACCAATGATAAGTTTATGATAAATGGAGAAAATGAGCTACAAGTTAAGGGTTATATAGACCCCGACTTCCAGGGAGATCTAGATGATAGAAAATCTACATGATGATACATATTTACCCTTAACGGTGGTGTTGTTAGTTGGCGATGTTTAAAGAAAGGCTCAACAGCTGATTCCACCACTAAGAAGGAATTTATAGCGGCTTCAGAAGCTGCTAAAGAAGCTTTTTGGATTAGAAATTTTATCACAGAACTTGATATTATGTCTAGTATTGCGGATTCGATCCCATTTTAATGTATAATAATAGAGCCATCACGCGGGCTAATGAGCCGAGGGCGCACTCCAAATCTAAGCATGTGGAAAGGAAATATCGTAGAGAGATTATTGAACGAAAAGACAGAATGGTCTTGAAGGTTCAAGGACGAGACAACATAGTAGACCCGCTTACAAAAGCCTTACCTCCTAAATTATTCGATAAACATGTAGAGGAGATGAGACTGCGGTACCATGTAGATTGGCACTAAGCAAATGAGAGTTTGATGGAGTTGGTGCTTGGAGTGCCAATCCAAATTATATATTTTATTATTTATTAATAAAATAATTACATTTTCATTTCATACCTTATTAATGGTTTTGTCATTACGAATATTAGATTGATGTATAGATATGCTAAAAATGACATCGATTTTAGTAAAGTCTTGACACTAGGTGTAAACTATTCTTAAAGTAAATATTTCTAGTCGTTGGTTTTGGAATAGGGTCGAATTCCTATAACTTAGAAGACTAGCACATGTCGTATATTGGAATTGGAGTTCTAATGGTTTAACCCGATGTACCATGAGTTTTGGAAACTCGTATAGACATATGGATATTCGTTGAAGCGAATACTAAATGACTCATAGATGATTCCTAATAGTTGGAAGTACAAACCACCATCAATAGGAATCTCATCGAGTCGAGTAACATATGTAATACTTAAACTATAGGATATCATTGATTTTTTGTGAGATCCACCACATTGTGATGCCATGTATATCATAAACCTTTCAAGTTCTGGCCTCTAGATATGCGTTGGGTGTAGACCGATGCACTCAGTAATCAAGTGCTAATCAAAATAGGATCCATCGACCTAAATGTGCACCATAAGAGGTTTAGGTATCCATGTTAGTAAAGTCATGATTCTTAAATCTTTAGCCAAAGTCGATAACCTTGGGTGGATCGCATCAGTTATGAAGAATCGTGCACATGTCAACATGAGATATACGCCTCAAAAATTTGACGGTATATTGTATGTTTCTTAAGCACAATTCGGATAACCTAGGACGGAGGGATTGTTAGACATATATGATGACCTCGACTTGTATAGTTCAGAAAGGTCATTCATATTCTTCGCGAATTCGGAAGTGGCCGAATTGCATACATATTAGGTAGGCTTATATGGCAAAAGTGTCTGAACTTAGAGAGTCCCAATATGAAGTGTGATGGTTGAGAACTTAGGTAGCCGATTCATTTTGATATAATATAATATTCGATATTATAATTATCAACTAAGACAATCAAGTGTTATTGGATAACATTGATTATTTACTTTAACATAATTGGATTAATTCAATAATTACACAATGGTTTAATTGAAAAATCATAATTATCTATACCATTTGAGGATATTATGGTAATTGTAAGTATGTAATAATAGGTGATTTTGGCTTAAATTAATTGGATTAAATCAAGGTGACAAATATTTAATTAATCCATTTCTTAATCCTTGGCTTATTTAATTGAATTAAATTAAAGTGAGAGACAATGGAGATTAGTCACACCTAATTATACATATTTGGACAAATTAGATTAAGCCCACTTAAAAGTTGATTGCAACTTTTATTAATTAAAAATTTCCTAAGTTTTGCTATAAATAGTATGCTTTAGGAAGGTTTTAATTACCAGTACAAATACAAGCAAATTCTTAGAGAAATTAGTCTAAGTTACAGAAGTATTTAGAAAATCTTGTGAGGTCTCTGCAACATTTCATCTAGGATAAATCAAGATTGGATCTTAAAGTGAAGCTTGCTAGCATTGGAAATCAAGATTGGATCTTGAAATTAAGCTTGCACACCTTGGAGGTTCTCCAATCATTTCAAGAAAAAGAAGTAGATTGGATCTTGCATCAAGCTTGCTATATGTATTAGATGCATGATCGCATAGCTTAATGTTGAAATAAGGCTAATAAATTAAGTTAGGATGCTTTGGAAGTATAAACACAATAAGCTTGTAATTAGGTTAAAATATTTATGTTAGACAAAAACATAAATTATAATTTGGAACTCTAGATTAAAGCTTAGAGCCATGGCTACCATTCTAGAATCACTTGACCACCTTTGGGTGACCTAGAATTGTTCACGAGAAATTTCTTATTGGGATTCTAATTTGGTTTGTGTATTGGATTCAAAATTTACGCAAATAGGTATTTAGAATAAATTTATATTTTTGTAAAAATATTTGATATTTTGAAAAACTTGATTTTTATTCTATAACATTTGTTCATATGGTTTTGATGTTAAAAATAATTTTGGGTCCTTTTGAAGTGTTTAGGGAGAGTTAGAAGATATTAGGGTAAAATACCTTAATACCTTCAGCTATCTGGAAAGAGAGCCGAATGATTTGAATTGTAAAACAAAAAAGAAAATGACTGTTGTTTTTCGCAGTGCGTGCGCGCAATGAAGCACGCAGTGCACACACAGTGCGCACGCGTCATGTGTGCACGTGCACTGTAGCACGCGCATCATGTGCACACATAGTAATTTTATTTTCGTCCATTTTTGAGTTTCCGGACTCCGATTCAGTCTTGATTTTTTCCTTTACACTCGTAATGGAATATACTATTTCATTAAATAATTTAAAATTACACCCATACTTGATATCCATGGGTTAGACCTATTTCCATTGCTCGGGACACCGATCCGACTCCAAGGGTTCCACAACTACCTTAACAGTCTGGGAGTCTTGGGATGTCGTAAGGAGCCTTATCTTTGCCTCTATTTGGTAATTGTCGGTGCTCAAAGCCCTGGTTGAGAGGACGATGGTCCTTCAGTTGATGGATTTTTCTATCTATAGACTGTTGGCTTTTTCTATTGAATTATTTGGGTCACTTGGAAGGATTCAATGCCTTTTCCCATTGTAGACTGAAGGAACTTTATCTCTTCTTATTTCTCTTATCTTCCTCCCGTCTGATTTTGATTTGGGCATAGTCCATCGCTTGATCCATAGTGTAGCATCTAACGTAGGCATGGTATAGAGGTGGGCGATGTTGTCGGGAGTATGGAGTAGCCTGCGGGGGACTAAACCGGAGAATAAATGAGTCACCACTCAGTGTGAACTAGGAAATGATTTAAGGCCGTACTCACCCCTCGTAAGGGAAGACCTCAAACCGTTGGGTTTGAAATGGTCTCTTACTTATGCCAATTATAATGAACGGGTTTATGCAATAATATAACCAAGTCCTATGCATCACATGCAAGATAATTCAAATAAACACACGAATTTGCATACCTATAAACATTAATAGAAATAATGGAAGCATATTACATTAATGAGTACAAGATGCAGAAATGAAAATAATAAATAATCAAAGGCGGAAAGCGTCAATGAATAAATAGCAAATAAAAGGAGGTTAATCAGGCTTATGCGAGTATTTCCCAAGCAAGTAGTGGACTTGTATCCCAAGTACAGACTGCACTACCGTCCATTCGGATTCGGCTACAGAATTTATGTCTGAGTTTCCATCCGATATACTGCTAAAGATATCACACAATCATTGGCACAATGTAAATAAAAATAGACGTGAAATATGATAATGCATATGGTAAAATAACAATAAATAACCGAAAAGACAAATATATGAAATAACAAAGAAAGATAAATAACACAAAATAAATGAGGAATTATAAAACAACAATAAAAGTAAATTAAATGTGAAATAATAAAAAGACAAATAACAAAATAAATGCGGAATAATAAAATAATAATAAAGGCGAATAATTAAATGAAACGATAAAATAAAATATATTAAAGGGTGCCATCAAGTCTTACCTTTTAAGTCACTTCTCGGAAGTGGGTTATGCTGTTGCCGGAAGGATTGGGGCTGGTTTGCTATTTCCGCTCGCTATTTCGCTGTTTCCACTCGCTGTTTCGTTGTTTTGTTCATTGTTTTTGGAACTGTTTTTAGGCCGTTTTCTGGACTGTTTTCTTGTCTGTTTCGGTGGTCAGAGGGGCTGTTTCTGGACTATTTCATGGGCTGTTTTAGTGGTTTTAGGGACTTTTTGTGAGTTGTTTCGGTCACTGTTTCACTGGTTTTAAGGACTGTTTTTGGGGTTATTTTGCTACTGCTTTTGGAGGCTGTTTTTGGTGATTTTAGGGATTGGCTTCTTCTAGTTTGGGGTGTTTAGGGGACTGATTTGGGGGCTGAATTTTGGACTGGTTTCACGTCCAAACCTGCACGTTTGGCTTACGCTGTTTACTGGCTCCACGTCCAAGCTTACTCACTAGTTTCATGTATCCAAGTCTGTTACTGGCTCCTTGTTGTTCGTGTTCAAGCTAGTAATGCGCTATTCTTATTTTATTGGTATGTGCTTCACGTGCATGTCTACGCTAATTGAGGGCTTTTGGTGGTTTGTTGCTCGGTTAGTTTGTGTTTTGTGCTTGTTCGATGGGGGGTTATTTTTCTTTGTTGTTGTTGTCGGTTGGTGGGTAGTGATTGGAGAGGTGTATATTACTGGTTTCGGTCAGTTTTGTTGTAGGGTTGAAGGGTTGTTCTTTTTATTGTTTGCCGTGAAGAGAGAGAGAGAGGAGAAAATGGCTTCTTTGTGAAGCGCCATGTGGGTTTAGGTTTTTTTGTTCTTGTGATTCACGTGTGTGTGTGTGTGTTTGTTGATGGCGCAATGGCGAGTTGTGTGATGTGTCTTTGGCAGTGTAATTCGTGAGAGAGAGTGAAGGGCGAAGGGTTTTTGTTTTCTATTATGGCCGGAGTGAGGGGCCTTTGTTGCTGTGTGTGTTTTCAATGAGAGAGAAGAGAGGCTAGAAAGGGAGATCTATCTAGGGTTTTCTGTGAATGGAGACCATGGCTGAGAAAAGATGATGGAGGTGAGCTAGAGGCTTGAATGAGAGTGAGGGGAATGGATCAGAGAGCTGCTCAGGGTTTCTTTGATTTGTTTGTCTTTGCTGAGAGAGAGTGGATAGGCATGATGAGGTTACTTAGGGTTTTTATTTGTTATGGCCAATAGTGGCGAGAGGGGGAGAGGTGAGAGAAGATAGGAGAATTAGGGTTGGGTTTGGTTCCTTTTTATAGTTGCATGCTAAGGTTTTATTATTTTGGAGAGGGCTTAGACATGTGGGCATTTTGAGTTGTGTGGGCTTTGGATGGGTTATATGTATAAATGGGCTTTCATATGTTGCGGGGTTTTTGGGCTAAGGCCAATATTTAAAACAGAGATCACTTAAGTGAACCCGAGGCTAAACAAGTGAGTTAAATTTGATAAGGTATTAATTTTTTTTAAATTTTCCCTTCCGACGTCTGTTTCCCGTGACTTCTGTAACTTATCGGGTATTGCCTCCATACGAGGCTCATCGTTGGGCTTTATGTAAAATACAGTGTCTACAGTTGCCCCCACTTTGCTGGGGCTTGTGCAGTGTGTGACATTGACAACCCTATCAAAGTTATGCATGTATTTTTTACTTACCTGGTTTGTCGGCTGTCGTACTTACTTGCTGCTTTGCGAGATGCTTCGAACTGTGTTGATTTGATGACGAGGTGCTGCGACCCCTAAAGTTCATCCCTGCAAGATGATGTGATCTCTAGGATTCATTATCGAACTGAGCTGATGTGAGGTGGTTCATTCTCGAACCGTTATTTTGAGGGGTGGTTCATTCCCCAACAAATACTTGAGAGGCGGTCCATTCTTGAATCATTGTTGATATGAGGTGGTCCATTCCTGAATCGTTACTGATGTGAGGTGGTTCATTTTCGAACCGTTACTAATGTGAGATGGTTCATTTTCGAACCGTTACTGATGGGAGATGGTCCATTTCCGAACCGCTACTGATGAGAGATAGTTCATTTCCGAACCGTTACTAATGTGAGGTGGTTCATTTCTAAACCGTTACTGATGAGAGATGGTTCATTTCCGAACTGTTACTGAGTTGAGTTGATGGCGAGGCGCTTTGACCTCTGGTTCTTGTTCCCGAACCACCGAGTGGGTAGGTCTTGTTCCCGAATTGAGTTGAGTTGATGGCGAGGCACTTTGACCTCTGGCTCTTGTTCCCGAACCACCGAGTGGGTTTTATTCTCGAATTGAGTTGTGGGTCTTGTTCCTGAATTAAGATGATGGTCTTGTTCCCGAATTGAACTAAGGGTCTTGTTCCCGAATTGAGCTGAGGGTCTTGTTCCCGAATTGAGCTGAGGGTCTTGTTCCCGAATTAAGCTGAGGGTCTTGTTCCCAAATTGAGCTGAGGGTCTTGTTCCCGAATTGAGCTAAGGGTCTTGTTCCCGAATTGAGCTGAGGGTCTTGTTTCCGAATTGAGATGAGGGTTCCCGAATTGAGATGAGGGTTCCCGAATTGAGTTTAGGGTGGGCTTTGTCCCCTAGGATTTATTCCTGAACTATGTAGAGAGTGGGCTTTGTTCCCGAACTGTGCTGAATGTGAGCTTTATTCCTTGGGCTTTATTCCTGAGCCGTGTAGAGAGTGGGCTTTATTCCCGAACTGTGCTGATTGTGGGCTTTATTCCCTGTGCTTTGTTCCCGAACTTATGTTGAGTGTGGGTTTTGTTCCCCGAACTATGCTGAATGTGGGCTTTGTTCCTGGGCTTTATTCCCAAACTTTGTTGAGAGTGGGCTTTCTTCCCAGACTGTCTTGAATATGGGCTCTAACCTGGGATTCATTCCCAAAACTGCTGATAATATGGGCCTCGACCCTGGGATTTATTCCCCAAAATTGCTGATAATGTGGGCCTCAACCCTGGGATTCATTCTCGAAAATACTTGTCTTTGCCGCTTTTTCCTTTTCTTCAAAACCTGAGAACAAAACAAGAAGAAAAATTGCTTGCATGGGACGTGTATGCATGTATACATAGATGTATTTCCCATTCCGATGGGTTAGGATTTCCTTGTGCTCTTTGGCGCCCCTTGCCTACAAAAGTCTTTGGTCGCCCCCTGGGTCTGCTTTCTGCCAATTTTCTTTTGGTGATTGCTCAGTTTCTCTTTGGTCTCGTGACTCAAGATCTCGTTATGTCCCTGATTCGTGAGGTGGTAGACTGGTCGCCCCCAAACTTGATTTAGCTTTCTGCTCTTCGCTATTTGCACTAGGTCAAGGTGGACTACGCGATGTGACATTCCGTATCAACATACTATATTACATGCTACCAAAATAGTCCCAATAGTTATACATATCATTGTCCTCAAAGAATCCTCAGTAATGAGACTAGAGAACCTTCAAAACACTCGATGCAACTCAAATCCAAGTCTTTGAATAAATGATCTAAGCCAGACTCAAAGTGTGTGTGCGCAAAGGTTCATTTATAGCTTGATTCCAAGGTAAGTTAACTCAATGATTTCATTTAAAAATTAGGTTTGATGGGTCAAACCAACCTAGATGTCTCAATTATACTATGTAATTACTTTTTCGTGCTCAATATGACATGGTTTTTTTTCTTTTTCTTTTGTCTCTCTTTCTCCTTTTTTTTTTTATTTTTTTTCCCCAACACACCTACCCTTTAAGGTAGCATTTCTCCTCATGGTGGTCCTAATACTCGCCTAATGGTAGCTTCACGCTTATCGGTTATAGATGGTTTATATATATACTTTTTTTTTCGAGACTTTTCTTTTATTTTCAGCCATTCCACACATCCGAACACAAGCAAATCAAGATAGACATCTAAGCAAACGGTCATTCACCGACTTGCAATTTCTTCAACCAGTCACTTTACCAACTACTCAGGTTTTCACTGCTAAGAACCCATAATGAAATGCTTACGAGTCTAACATAGATCAATTACTCAAAGTATCAGATAAAAGTGCATCAAGAACTTATCGTTTCTAAGATTTCACCCTAAAGCAAACCATTTCATCATTGGACTTATGCCTAACTATTAAGGACTAAAAACAAATAAATTTTCTTTTCTCTCTTTTTTTTCTTCCATTTTTTTTCTTTTATTTATTTTTTCTTTTTTTAGACATTTTTTTTCTGAAGGCCCCCCAATGGTCTTTTTATTCTTGTCGTAAATTTTTTTACGGCTTCCTCTTCCTCGATATCCATATTTGCTAAACTCTTCTTGACAAGTCTTGCTTTTCTAACCCAATGGATATCTATGATGGATGTTTGAAACTATGAGTTAGCATGATACATGTATGCTTGTGATGCATGAGATGCAAATGGTTATCAAAACAACATATATCCTTTCGACCTTATTTCTCCCACACTCATGGTAAGTCCATTTCTGTCCTAGGTATGGCTTATTTTATGCACCAATGTGCGGTACACAAAATCGTTCTCTCCTACGCTAAATGGGTGAACCTGGGCTACCTCAGTCCCTTTTCCATCGGTAAAAGACAAAGACTGGCCATTTACAATATTGACTAAGCTTATTATTGGGATCGAGCCATTGTCTAGAAACGATGAATTGGGCCTTCAATAATCGCGGTCACAGGGATGAACTTAGAGGTATCCAAAAGTATATAAATATGAAAGCCAGTGTGGATATCAGACTCATGATTCTGGCATATTTGCATCATGTTTGGACTTTCTAAGCCCATCAAGGTTTACATACAAGTTGGCCCATTATCATTTTAAAGCATTCAATCATGTTATCGCGAGGCGCAAACTTGTCCCAGTTGCAAAAGGCCAAACAGGTTTACACTTTTGCGATAAGGTGGCTAAACGACTTCAAATAATAGGGACCCCGAACACAAAGTGGCCCATCATCATTTTGAAAGCTTTTGGCCCAATCATTATAAGATATCAACTCATCCTAGTTTAAATGGCCCAACAAGTTCGTATCTTATACCGAGAAGTCCAAATGGATCCAAATGATGATGGTCCCAAACACAAGCATAAAAGGTGGCTTCTATAGGTCATACAACTATGGTTCACATGCAGGTTTATAGGGGTATAGATAAAGGCTCCCGCCGGTGAAGGGTTTCCCACTACTAGGTCTCCCCACTCAAGGGTTCGAGTGACCAAGTGAGCGCATTTTTATACCCTAAGGTACGTGCCAACGAGTGATGATGCCATATAATAATCCGCCACCTCGAGCGAAAATGACTTCACAATACATGACGCCATCATAGAAAAATGGGTATGCAATATACGAGACTAGGTTAACTAAAGCAAAAACCACAAACATTACAAGACATTATTTCGGGGCCGATTCTCTATCCCCAATGGAGTCACCAGACTGTAGACATGCTACAGAGGTGGGCGACGCTGTCCGGGCTCGCAGCCCATCTGGAGAATGGAGTAGCCCGCGGGGGACTAAACAGGAGAATAAAAAAGTCTCCATGCAGTGTGAACTGGGAAATGATTTAAGGCCGCACTCACCCCTCGCAAGGGAAGACCTCAAACCGTTGGGTTCAGAATGGTCCCTTACTTATTCTAATTGTAATGAACGAGTTTATGCAATAATATAACCAAGTCTTATGCATCATATGCAAGATAATTCAAATAAACACACGAATTTGCATACCCATAAACATTAATAGAAACAGTGGAAGCATATTACATTAAAGAGTACAAGATGCAGAAATAAAATAATGAATAATCAAAGGCGAAAAAGCGTCAATGAATAAATAGCAAATAAAAGGAGGTTAATCAGGCTTATGCGAGTATTTCCCAAGCGGTACGTGGAGTTGTATCCCAAATACAGACCGCACTACCGTCCATTCAGATTCGACTACGAAATTTATGTCTGGGTTTCCATCCAATATACCACTAAAGATACCACACAATCATTGACACGGTGTAAATAAAAATAGACGTGAAATATGATAATGCATTATTGTCCCAAGACCATATTAAGTATAGAAATGAATGAATACACATAAGAAGTATGGCAGAATCATACTTACAAAGATCGGCTTTGGATGTGAAGAATCAACAAAAAAAATTTCTTCAAGAAGCTCCAAGGCTCGGCTAAGGGACTTTGTTGATGAAGATGATGAAGCTCCAAGCTTTAAAGGATTCCAAGCTCTTAGTTTGGTTCCCTATCACTTTGTATGGATTCTCAAATGTGCTAGCAAGATGGAAGAAAGAAAATGAATCTTCTTCCTTGGAGAGAAGGCTCACGGCCAAGCATGAGAGAGAAAGATATATTTTTGGTTTTTCAACTTTGTTTTCTAAAAACAATTAACAATAAAACAATTACCAAAGCTGGTATATGCTTTACAAAAGTCAAAGCCAAATTTTGGCTCCAAAATGGCATTAAATGCCCACACCTAACTCCATCATGAATAGTGACTGCATGCACTCACCAAAAAGGTGATAAGACATCTATCACTAAAGTGATAAGTGATGTGACTCGCGATATGACTTGTGGGCCCCATTTGATTCGAAATGCGAGTGGGCCCGTAAATACTTCCGGGCTCGATTTCGCTAAATCCAAATTAACGAACTTCAGCCGCGACGTAATTAAATAATTATGCCTAGTGAAATTACTATTCACGTCGCTAACGAATTAATTCTAAATTAACTCGTTTGCCCAAATTAAAATCCAATTTTAATTCCGCGTCGAAATCTAATTTTGTTTAATATATCGAATATATTTTTTTGTCGATTAATTCCAATTAATCTTTCTCTCTCTTCATATAGTACTTTTTCCAAGATAAAGTCTCTCCGCAATTAATCCCAGATTAATTATACTCGAATCATGCGTCATCGCTGAATCTTCGGGAAGTGACCCAAGAGATCCCTGGATATGTTGGCAGTAAATTCGATCGTCGGACTATCCGAACATGTACATACCTCGTACTACGTTTTTACCGATTTACGAAACAAGGTTGGCTTCTAGCAAAGCGCCAAGCCTATCCAATTCTCCTGAAATATTCTTAATAGAATATACGATCTATATCAGGCGTAGTATACCGTAGTATTACTTATAGCTATCCAGTATCTGATGTTCACGGGCAAGGCCTGGGGCTGGAATAGTGTCTGCCCCATACGAAGCACATATCGGATACCAAGCAACTAGTCTCTTGGAATCGGATAATCTTAACATTGTCATATTATCCCGATGGTTGCAACACAATAGAGAACCAGTTCTGAATCCCTGCGTGATCATCATCTCCATATGTCTGAAGTGATACTTCCGTCTTGACATCACACCCAATACACTACGATTCTCAATAAACCCAGAAGAGGCGTACATAGAACCTGTTAAAGTCCTGGACGACCAAAACCAAAGCGTATCGATTGTCGCAATTACTAGCGATGCAAGTCTCAAGTTAAGACCAAATACACCTACCCTGATGCGGACTCCCATAGACACATATACATACTACCAATGGGATTCCGCTGGGTCTATCCAGAGCGAAGCTGTTTTTCGTACCATCAGTAAAACACGACCTCCTATCGCACTTGCATAAGTATCCAATTCTTAAATAAATGAGAACTATGTCGTTATGCCCTCACAACACGCACAAGTACAATACTAGTCTATTCCGCATTATCGATGTCCAATCTCGATAATACTACGACTAGGGATATTTAATGATTAAACCTTATAGATTGATAATTTCTCATATCATCTCAATCCGGAACTAATCATCAGGACTTCTACCATTTATATATCAAAGTAAATAAATTACAAAACGGTAAAAGGCAATTTCATTACTACATAGTTAATTTTGTACAAAAAAAATACAATGTCTTTTACAAACAGTGATACTATGGGTCAGAACTGTCCAACAATCTCCCACTTGGCCTATAGCCAGTCACTCAAGCATCTAATACCTGAACTATGTACATGTCGCTCAAACTTTTACTGAGGAATAGCTTTCGTCAGCGGATCTGCAATGTTGTCATCTGATGCGACCTTCTCGACCTTCACATCGCTACGATGTATGATCTCACGTATCATATGGAACGTCGAAGACATGCTTAGATCGTTGAAGAGACCGCGGTTCCTTAGCCTGCGCTATAGTCCTGTTATTGTCACAATACAATGGAACGGGCTCAGCTGCTAATGGAACTACTCCTAATCCAATTAGAAATTTTTGGATCCAAGCGACCTCTTTTGCTTCTTCAGCTGCAGTAATATACTCTGCTTCTGTCGTTGAATCGGCAACAGTCTCTTGCTTTGAAGATTTCCAACTTACTGCTCCGTTATTCAAACAAAATATGTACCCAGATTGCGACTTGCAGTCGTCTTTGTAGGTTTGGAAACTTGCATTGGTATACCCAGTTACCTCAAGTTCTCCATCTCCATAGATTAAGAAAGCATCCTTAGTTCGTCTAAGATACTTAAGGATATTCTTAACCGCCATCCAGTGACCTTCACCTAGATCGGCCTGATAGCGACTACACATGCTCAAAGCATAGGAGACATCAGGTCGCGTACATATCATGACTTACATGATCGATCTGTCTGCCGAGGCGAACGATATCCGACTCATGTTGTCTCTCTCATCTTGAGTTTTAGGACACATGTCCTTAGATAGATAGACGCCATGTGACACTGGCAATAGTCCCCTCTTGGACTGATCCATGTTGAATCTCTTCAACACTTTGTCAATGTACGTACTCTCGGAGAGTCCAAGCATCTTTCTATATCTATCCATGTAGATCTTTATTCGTAGAATAAAGGCTGCTTCTCCTAGATCTTTCATGGAGAATTTCAAAGAAAGCCAAGCTTTCACTGTCGTTAACATGGGAATGTCATTGCCAATAAGCAATACATCGTCAACATAAAGGACAATAAAAGTCAGTGCTCTCCCACTAACCTTCTTATATACACAAGGATCATCTTCATTTTGAATGAAATCATATTCTTTTATGATCTCGTCAAAATGTTGGTTCCATGACCGATCCATAAATGGATCGATTTAACTTACAAACCTTGTTTGCAAGTCTAGGCACGATAAAACCGTCAGGCTATTGCATGTAAATGTCCTCCAAAAGGTTTCCGTTAAGGAAAGCGGTTTTAACGTCCTTCTGCCATATCTCGTAATCGAAATATACATCAATAGCAAGCATTATCTGAATGGATTTAATCATGGCAACATGTGAGAAAGTTTCGTCGTAATCGACACCATATCGGTCTTCTTCTTGAGGACCCATTTGCAACCAATAGGCTTTACGTCTTCAGGTGCATCAACCAGTGTCCAAATTTGGTTGGTATACATGGAATCCATTTTGGACTTCATGGCTTCTTGCCATAAAGCGGAATCGATATCTTGTATCGCTTCCTCATACGTAGCCGGTTCGTTATCCTCAATAAGATTAATATCTATATGAGGTGAGATCAGAAACCCATACCTCTCAGGTTGTTTCCTGACTCTCTCCGAGATACGCGTCCTTGGTAATAGAAGATTGTGGTATAGTCTCATCCCGGATGAACTGTTCTTGTTCCGTTGAGGATTCTATGCCAGGAACAGTATCACTTCGACTTTCATCGAGTTCTACTTTCCTCCCACTAATCATGCATTTAGGAATTCCTTCTCAAGGAAAACCGCATGTAGAGCAACAAATAATTTATTCTCTGGTGGGTGATAAAAGTATTCCTTTTGGTTTCTCTAGGATATCCTACGATAGGCATTTATCCGATTTGGGCTCAAGTTTCCCAACATTTGACGTATGCCCAGCATCCCCAAATCTTTAGGAATGAGAAACCTGGTTTCTTTCCTGTCCATATCTCATACGGAGTCTGTTGAACAGACTTTGACGGAACCTTATTTAAAATATGAATTGCACTGTTTAATGCATATCCCCAGAAGGAAATAGGTAGCTCTGTGCGACTCATCATAGACCTTACCATGTCCAATAAAGTTCGGTTTCTCTGTTCGGACACACCGTTTAATTGCGGTGTTCCATGAGGAGTCCACTGTGAAAAAATACCATATTCTTTTAAGTAATCTAGAAACCCATTGCTCAAGTATTCACCACCACGGTATGACCGTAACGTCTTTATACTCATGCCGGTCTGTTTTTCAACTTCGTGTCGAAACTCTTTGAATTTCTCAAAAGTTTCCGACTTATGTCTCATAAGATACACATAACCATAACGTGATGCATCATCCGTAAAGGTTACGAAGTATTCGTATTCACCTCCAGCCTGGCTAGACATGGGCCCACATACGTCACTATGAACGAGGGCTAACAGTTCGGTGGCGCGTTCACCTTTACCGCTTAAAGGTGATTTAGGCATTTTGCCTAATAAGTAAGATTCGCAGACGTCATATGAATTTGGATCAAATCTGTCCAAGTACCCACTCTTCGAAAGTGTGTATATGCGAGTCTTGTTTATGTTTCCCAAAAGACAGTGCCACATATAAGTTTCATCTTTGTTACTCATTTTAAGCCTTTTGTTTGTTATATTATATGTTTGAGATTGATTTATATTCAAAATATAAAGATCATTATTTGCAACAGCAGTGCAAATTTCTACATCATTTTTATACACAAAACACCCAGTGTTCCTGAATACAAAAGTATACCCACATTGGGCTAACATAGATACAGAAATAATATTCCTAGTCAAACTAGGTACATAATAACAGTCAGATAGTTCAAGTACATGCCCCGGTGGCAGTTCTAAAACAAAAGTGCCAACGGCCAAAACGGCGACTGGTGCCTCATTTCCGACGCGTAGATCAATCTCCCCTGAGGCCAGTCTCCTGCTAATCCGCAGATCCTGCACATCAGTACATATATGAGTACCACAACCAGAATCAAAAATCCAATTTTTAAAACTAGAAGTAGTAATGCTTATTTCAAAACAAACATACTAGTGCCTTGCCCACTTTAATCTCCTTCTGGAGTGCCTTGTACTCGCGGCAATCACGCTTCCAGTGACCCCGCTTGCCATGGAGGCATACATCCTGAGATTTATCCTTAGGCTTCCCAGAAGCTTTGACGATTTGGCCTTGCCATTTTCTTTATGCTTCTTCTTCTTCCCCCTCCAGTCGCCTTGGGCCCAGCCCTCGGTGCCTGAGATGTCGAAGCAAAGTGCGCCTCGCGCTTATTGTCCCTGAGAAGCTCATTCTCAGCTTCATTCAGAATAGACAAAAACTCTCTAAGAGTATCATCTTGGTTCACCAGGTTATAGTTTATGATGAACCCTCTCCAAGTGTCGAGGAGAGACTACAAGATCAAATATATGGTAGTCTCAACCTCTAAGACTATCCCCATCTGAGTCCGCTCGTCAATGTCAACTATCACTGTGCCACATGGGACTCAACAGACATGCCTTCTGACATACGTGCACGAAAGAGCTTCTTCTGCAACTCATAATCTCTGCGATCTACGGTTAGATCGGTGAAGATCGTGCAATCTTGCCAACATGTTATAGGGATCCAAGTCCATGTTCTGTCGACGGAAATGCTGAGTCATAGCATCAAGCATAATAGACTGAGCAGTATAGTCTTCCAAAGTTCCAGCTCAAGTAACTGATCAGGTTTGGGTTTAGGCCCAAGAGGTGTCTGTATAGTATATAGCAGCCTCTCATCTCAAGGACTATCCTAAGATTCATTTCCCAATCGGAAAAGTTCGTGCCCTTGAGGACTTTCGCCCATGATAATGTCTCGGACATTTCCCTTTCCCGTCATCTTGATTACGATAGTCCAACTATCTAATCAACGAATTTGGGTACAGTCAAACTGTTACAAGAAAAATTAATATTATATTAGTCCAACTAATAAAATAATTTTGACGAAATATTTTGAAAGCGCGTGTAAAAGCTAAGTATCTGAATGAAATTACAAATTCAATACTAGCCTCCCACTATTTTTCGGGCGCCTCTAACCCTCTGTCGAGTACTCGGGAAACCAGTTTCCTAGGGGCTAGGATCCGTTAAATAGCACCACAAACTGACTTTGGCAACAAGCTATATGATATTTAACTAGGTAGATCTCGAAGATCAATTAGATCTCATCCAATTCCTAGATCCGGTAGGTGGACATCCAAGTCCAAAACATATATACAATATATATGCCAATATATCCAATATATTTGCCTACTCTTTTTCCTCTGAATCAACTAAGCCTTGGCTTTGCACAACAAGCTTAATGATTCCAGTTAAGCGGGACCCATTGACATGGAAAGCTTCGTAATCAATGTTGATGGACAAGAAGTGATCTTGACTTTGGCCAACAAATCACAACTTGGACAAGACACTGATGTGGAACCAAGCCTTCATGATTCAAACACATCCGCAATTGACAAAGGTCTTGACTTTGGCCAACAAACCAATGCAAACTTTGGATCTTGAGTAAGAATAACTCAACGGAAGGAAAAACGCTTAATATGTTTGAGGGTTTTTCGCGTAATTGGCAACCAATTAATTATCTTTGTTAAGGTCTCATTATACACCCTTAAGCATGCATTCTAAAAGCATAATAAGGCACGGAAAGTAAATTAATAACGATATGCGGATGGACATTTAACAGATTATTCCTAGAATAAATCACTCTCTTTCCTCTCCCCGGCTAGCACTATTCTACTTCTACCCAATTACATAATACAATATAAGAAACCTCATTAACATTGAGGGGAATTAGGTGAGAAGAGAATACAAAGAAATAATGAAAGATAAGGCTGGACACGCATGTCCAATTTAATAAATTCCAAATTTACAATAATTTCCAAAATTACCCTTTCCCTCTAATATACATCCGATATACGTTATTCATTCATCACATCCATGTATTCATTCAAGCATGTTATTCAATCAATCTAATCAAATTAATTAATCTTTGAATATTAGTGATCATCCAATGTTCAAACAATGATTTGATTTGCGAGAGTCCAACTCGTTTGGAATAAGTACTCAAAGTACGAATTCTCGAATTAAATCGAACTACTTAATTAAATCCAATTTAATACGTGTTTAATACTAATTTAATTTTTAATTCTAAATTAAAAGACTACATTTTTTACTGCGCTTTAACGACTTAGATTCCAATCTAATCTTAATGGGTCTCAAAGCCCAATTAACATCCAATGTTCTTTAATTAAAGTTCAATGGGCTTTCAATTGATTTCATAAGGCATGGACTTTGGTCATTATGGGTCAAACCCAATACCAAGGCCCAAGTTAAAGAATCACCCTTATATGCCAGAAACCAATTTAGGCCCATTAGGCCAAATTAAAGTTTTAAAGCCCATTTGTCATATTTGGATTTAATGGAATGATTTAGGCCCAATATGGATCCAATCCAATTGGCCTAAATCAACTTGGCCCAACCAAGCCCATTATGCCCAAATACAACAATTTCAAGCCCAATTCAAAATCAAGCCCAATTAATCAAATTTTAAAATTCCAAATTTTATAATTCAATTAACCAAAGTGTTATACATTAATTAATAATCTAAATTAATATTTCCAAAATACAAATTTAATCGATTAATTGTGTATTCATTTTTTCAACTTATGTCCAACATTTTGAAACAAAAATCAAGTCATTACATGCTCTATAGGTCAAGGCAGTTTTTCATGTCCGATTTTATTTTCAATCCGATTGAATTTTAAATCAATATTTCCCAATCGTTTCATCCAATGATCTAAGAAACAAAAAATACCATGACCCTAGGGTAAAGTCACCATTCGGCCAAGCCTATGTGTGGGCTAAAATTTGATCCAATCAAAATTTAATGAAATTGACCATATACAAATTCAATACAACATCATTCAAGCATACTCAATCAATCAATTTTATCAAATCATGCTCAAAATGATTTTACCCAAATTCATTTCATGCTCAAATTGGCTCATAGGTACTATTGTTGGGTTTCTAGGTTAGTCCTAAGATTATATTAAGCATAGAAATGAATGAATACACATAAGAAGTATGGTGGAATTATACTTACAAAGATCGGCTTTGGATGTGAAGAATCAACAAAACAATTTCTTCAAGAAGCTCCAAGGTTCGGCCAAGGGACTTTATTGATGAAAATGATGAAGCTCCAAGCTTTAAAGGATTCCAAGCTCTTAGTTCGGTTCCCTATCACCTTGTATGGATTCTCAAATGTGCTAGCAAGATGGAAGAAAGAAAATGAATCTTCTTCCTTGGAGAGAAGGCTCACAGCCAAGCATGAGAGAGAGAGAGACATTTTTACTTTTTCAACTTTGTTTTCTAAAAACAATTATCAATAAAACAATTAACAAAGTTGGTATATGCTTTACAAAAGTCAAAGCCAAATTTTGGCTCCAAAATGGCATTAAATGCCCACACCTAACTCCATCATGAACAGTGACAGCATGTCACTCACCAAAATGGTGATAAGACATCTATCACTAAAGTGACAAGTGATGTGACTCGCGATGTGACTTGTGGGCCCCACTTGATTCCAAATGCGAGTGGGCCTGCAAACACTTCCGGGCACGGTTTCGCTAATTCCAAATTAACGAACTTCCGTCACAGTGTAATTAAATAATTATGCCTAGCGAAATTACTATTCACAACACTAACGAATTAATTCTAAATTAACTCGTTTGCCCGGAAATCTAATTTCGTTTAATATATCGAATATATTATTTTATCGATTAATTCCAAATTAATTTTTCTCTCTCTTCAAATAGTACTTTATCCAAGATAAAGTCTCTCCGTAATTAATCCCATATTAATCATGCTCGAATCATACGTCATCAGTGAATCTTCAGGAAGCGACCCAAGGATCCCTGGATATGTTGGCAGTAAATCCAGTCGTCGGACTATCCGAACACGTACGTACCTCATATTATATTTTTACCGATTTACAAGACAAGGATGGCTTCTAGCAAAGCACCATACCTACCCAATTCTCCAGAAATATTCTTAATGGAATATACGATCTATATCAGGCGTAGTATACCGTAGTATTGCGTATAGTGATCCAGTATTTGATGTTCACGTGCAAGGCCTGGGGTTGGAATAGTGTCTGCCCCGTACGAAGCACATATCGGATATCAAGCAACTAGTCTTTTTGAATCGGATAATCTTGACCTTGTCATATTATCCCGATGGTTGCAACACAATAGAGAACCAGTTCTGAATACCTGAGTGATCATCATCTCCATATGTCTGAAGTGATACTTCCGTCTTGACATCACACCCAATACACTACGATTCTCAATAAACCCAGAAGAGGCGTACACAGAACCTGTTAAAGTCCTGGAAGACCAAAATCAAAGAGTATCGATTATCGCAAGTACTAGCGATGCAAGTCTCAGGTTAAGACCAAATACACCTACCCTGATGCGGACTCCCTAGACACATATACATACTACTAATGAGATTCGGCGGGGTCTATCCAGAGCGAAGCTATTTTTCGTACCATCGGTAAAACAAAACCTCATTTCGCACTTGCATAAGTATCCAATACTTAAATATATGAGAACTATGCCGTTATGCCCTCACAACACGCATAAGTGCAATACTAGTCTATTCCGCATTATCGATGTCGGCTCCATATGAGGCTCATCATTGGGCTTTATGAAAAATTACAATGTCTACACTAACTTTCACTAACTTCTTATAACGTCTATTTTCTACTAGCAATCCAATCCTGAATGCCTCAATCGCTGTCGACTGGTGGAGTTCTAGAATAAATATCCTCTCCTTGCTGAAGCGAACTGCGTAGCTTCATAGAGATTCTTCCCTACGTTGTTGTATGGAGTTGAGATTTTTTGTGGTTTTCAAGTTCACAAGAGCTAGCAAAATGCTCCACGAACTTGTCAGCTAGTTCTTGATACGACCCAATAGACCGATATGGTAAATTGATAAACTAGGTGAGGGAAGGGCCCGCCAACAGTGATGGATAAATGTGAATGGATGTGTTTGTTCTCTGCTTTTATATTATTCATGTTTTCTATTCATGTGTTACTCCTAATTGTTGTTTTGATGATGTTGATGGTTATAGTTTTTAAATGATCTTTGAACAAAGACTTTGGAAAACTTGTTTCGATCGTTAACAATAAAGAAATATTTATGTCTCGGTGCTTGTTATATTTACAATTATGATTATGTTTCCACCGAGAATCTTGTTAATGATATATTTATGTCCCGACGCTTGACTATTATTTTCACGATTTATGATTATGATTTTTTTTTTTGTCAAGACGCTTGTTATGGGGTTCTGACCATCGGAAAATGATTGGTCCATTACTCTGTCGACATAGTATTATTCGTACACTTTCTGGTCAGGGCGCCCAACTCAGACAGTCGAAACTTGATATGTTTTTGAAATATTTGTTTACAAGAGGATTATTTTGAATGATAAGTATTCAGTTTCCATACATATTTTCAAAAGACATGCTTAGTATTTATGGAAAGATTGGTTTTAAAAGAATCATATTTTGAATGAGATATAATGGATTTCATTTATGCTATGATATGATATATTTTCGTCACGGCGCTTGTATTATGTTCTTAAGGTTTTATGATTTTGAATTTGTCATGACGTTTTTATATAGTTTTGTCTAACTACAGTGGACCGACCTGCTACCTTCTATCCACATGAGCTTGTTTCGTTCATTGTCCGGTCTGTGCACACGATTCAGACATTAGACACTTGTTATATGTTTTCAAGTTGGATTGATATTGGATGCTTGTTATATTTCATCCAGTTGAGTTGATACTGGATACTTATTATATTTCATCGAGTTGAGTTAGTCCTGAACGATTGATAAGGATTTACGAGAACTATTATTTTTGAATTGATTTGGTTTACCACAAAAGAGTTTTATCATAAACTTTCAAATGATTTTAAAGTAAATATTATATGTTCTATGTTTGATGACGTATGTGAATATTTGTATGGAATCCACGCTTATAAAGAGTAAATGGATAAATTGATTGAGATTGTTTGTCCCATTTTGAACTAGATAATGTATGTAATCGGACACCAGAGTTTATGTTCTTTATATATGTATATGTGTATGGATATTGGTTGATGATTCGCAATGCATAAGTCAGCTCATATGTAGGATTATGATTTAGTCTTGTATTCTTGAGCATGTTGAGGGGTACGTATGATGCTATTGACGGTTATACGATATTCAATATATTTGGATATAAATGTATATGAAAATGTTAATGTTGGAAGCGTTTTCAGGTATGTTTATCTGGTAAGTAAAAAGATCGGAGAATTAATATAAGCTAAGTTTTTTGAAATTGTATAAGTATGTGTATATGAAAGATATCTGAATATGTTTGACTTGTATGCTTTTATCGAGCATGGTTACTTACTGAGCTTCTAGCTCATACCAAACCAATTTGTTAGTTTTGCAGGTTGGTAACTTGATTCGTCAATCACTTCAATTTGGATTTCGTACTCGAGGCGATGGACTACTCAAGTTGCAGTCACCAAATCTAGAATCATGTGAAGGGTCATATAGCTTATACATCATGTTACATTCTTATTTGTTTGTATCAATCAAACATACCATTTTATGTATGTCTTTATAAGTATTGAATTGTATGTTTTGACTTGGGCATAGAGCCTAAGGATTGATAATATCATTTGTATTTTTTTGAGTTTGAATTGAATGTCCTACTTACCTAGTTGATATTTATGTAAGGCTTTTACAATATAGGTTGTCAATTTTTAGGGCGCATCATGTCCATTTTTCGTTAGGATTGAGGCCTAGGGAGATGGGTTATTCTTGTCTCATGTTGGTAGCATTCTGCTTCAGGCGGGGTGTTACACAAAATCGATGGATTATAAAAAAACAGACACAATCAATTAAAATATTAATTAAATACACCCTCCATAATCATGTAAGTTTTAGGGCCATTACTATGGTACCCAAGAGTATCAAATACTCTTGGATACAAACGTGCTATTTTTAGCATTAAACATGTAACTTAAATCATTAAACATGCAAACTCTACTAATAAACATGCAACTAATTTCATGTTTTGAAAAGTTTAATGTTTATTGGCAGAGTTTGCATGTTTAATGGTTTAAGTTGTATGTTTAACGCTAAAAGATGCATGTTTGTACCCAAAGGTATTTAATATCTTTAGGGTACTTGATACCCTTGGGGTATTGTAGATGAGCCCATGTTTTAGATATATTCTTTTTTTTTTTTTTTTTTTGCCTTTTAATCCCCAATTTATTGTTTAAAATCCTTCAAAATCTAGAATTCAATAAAATCCTAAAAAATCAATGGACTTTTAAATATCTGCATAATTAATAGAATTTTTAAAATCTCAATCGAATACAATAAAATTTTAAAAAACTTTTTAAAATCTTAGTTAAGTTATGATAGACTTTTAAATAAAAAACCATATAAAATTTAAATTGAATACACACCATTAATTTAAAAGCTCTTTATGGATAACTCAAGCTGGTCATATAATGTTCAGGCTTTTTCCCTTTGTTGATCATTTAAAGATCCCATTATTATCTCTTTCTCTAGAGGCTCTTGTAAAAAAACCCCTCGTTGCCCTAATTTTCTTTTGCTTCAGTCTGCCGCCACCACAACCTTTGTGGTGGCGGCAGGAATTTTCCTTTTATCACCCGCCGGCCCCCTGCCCCCATTACACTCCCATTTACTCTCCCCCCCTCTCGTTTTCTCTGCTCCCTCTTTCCTTTTAGTTTTCCTCCATCATCTTCTCTTTTTCTTCCTTTCTTCATCTTTTTATTCTCTTCTTCTCGTCTCCTTTCCCCCCTCTTTTTATTTTATTGGTCCTTCTCTGTCTTTGCTTCTTTGTTTGGTGCGCCGGTGGGGTTTTCTTCCGATGGTTCACTGCAACCTCTCTTTCTTTTTTCTTTTAGTTTTTTTGTATTTTTGTTTCCTAGATTTGTTTCTGGAGATCCACTTTTCAGTGGTAGATTTCCAACCTTTGTGTTGGTTTTTGTTTTTTCTGTTGTTTTTTTTTTTTTTTTTTGTTTGTTTGTTTTTTTTTTTTTTGTAGAAATAATAGTCTTTTCTTCAACACTCAAGAGCTTTGATGCAAGCAAAATGGGTAGATCTGATTATGCAAGCAAATGATGGTTCGGGTCGTTTGTATAATCTCATATATCTGTTTTGTTAGGTGTTAAATTAATTGAATGTTGTTGTAAAAGTTTGCTATACAATGTATGTATTATGTTAGTTCGCTTCTATTTAGGAGTATATAGTTACCGACGTTGCATTTAGGCTGAGGTGGGAATAGGCCGATTTCGTAATTCCTCATGTATCTAAGTAGTTTTATGTGTGAATATGCAGTCCTGCTGGTTACGAGAATCACATTATATATAATTTGTTTTTATTTGTTAGGTTTCATCCTAACTTAGCTTGAGTCTTAGGTTATCCTAAGTTTGTATTCGAGCTTTTATGACTATGTATTTACATTCTTGTGATGTTTAATATATGAATGAATTTCATTTTTAAAAAAAAAAAAAAAAAAGCTGGTCATATAATATATCTCCGCTCGCAATTAGTCAATTTCGAGTATAATAGGCAAGAGATATTGATTCATGAATGAGACTTTTCATCTCCATCTTAAACTTGAAAAAAAATCATAATTTAATTTTCAAATTTTTTTTTTTGTAATTTTTATTTAGATGTGTTGCATTAATTATATAAATAA
The DNA here is from genome assembly GCA_019454045.1 of Zanthoxylum bungeanum. Classification (NCBI taxonomy): domain Eukaryota; kingdom Viridiplantae; phylum Streptophyta; class Magnoliopsida; order Sapindales; family Rutaceae; genus Zanthoxylum; species Zanthoxylum bungeanum. Next base: position 360,833 of record SKCR01025208.1, read on the forward strand.
ACAAACTAGAGTATTTCTCACCCACTATTATCAAAATCAAAATCACTGATGGAGGTTGAGCAATTATACATCAGTTCCACAATAGTTTGGAAAAAAATGAAAAATATTCAATTTCCATTTTAGTCACAAATGACAGTTTCCATTACGTGAAAAAAGATCTAAACTGCCACTGATAGAGGGTAAATGTTAATTTTTACATTTAGCGTTATAGGTCATGTCAGAAAGATGTGACAGATACATGTGATTGGTATTACCCTTCACAAGTATGACATACTTTGTGACAATCGGAAATTTGTCTTGTTTTTTTAAAATTATCTTGGCGGGAAATTTTTTAATTTAAATGGAGGCAATTTTTCATGATTTTGTCGAGTACATTCTTTTCTTATTTGTAATGTTTTGTGACATATTTTTATCTAAAATTTTTATAATAATTTTGTGAATAATTATAATTATATATTATTTTTAATTGTAATTGAAATCATAAAATTTAAATATTGTAATTTAAATATGCTTATTAGACAAATTAAAATAACCAATAAATCTTAAATTATCTAACAGCAATATTAATTTCAAAAGTTATTTCAACATTTGTTATTTAGAATTTGGGAATCCGTTAAAAATCTATGGAGTAGTATTGTGGGTTTAATGATAGTTAAAACCTACGATAAATGAGTTATGTCAAAAGAATAAACCCCACAATAAATATGATACAAATTTAATAATTTATTTATTTTTATATAAATATTAATTTAACAATAAAAAATCCATATGAAACCCTACTTACTATTATCCTTAGTGACAATATACCCTCCACATCACACTCCAAATTAGGTTAGAATTTTTAAAACATTCATTTCATTGTTTTATTTGTATAGTTAAGAGAAAAAAAGGGCTGTCTTGGAGCCGGCCCTAGTCGACGGAAAACTATGGTGCAAGAATATATAATTATATTAAAATTTGGGGATAGATTTGTGTGTATTTTACGCATATCGTTAGGTGTGAGCAACTGTTTTATTTTGTATTTTTGTTTTTAAGAAAATCTAAATCTTTTAGTTATATATCAGTTCCATCTCATTCAAATCTTAAATTAAATTTCCTTTAATTACAATAGATTAAATAATCATAACCTATGGGGTTTAATTGCTTATTTTATTGATTTTTATAATGACCCTAATTTTTTTAGTAATGGTATTATTACCTCTACACCTAAAAATCTTTGGTCAATTTTGAATTTTTGACTTTAGGGGTCAATTGATAAATTTACATAACTCTTATTTAAGTTTTAATTGACCAAATTATCGGGGACTTGACTGATATTTTCCAATCATTATAGACTCAACGTGTTCTTCTTTCCTCTTTAACAAAAAAGTGAGCTGCTGCAATTTTAAATTTTTTTTCCGTTCATTTTTCTTCTTCAAACGTGCATATGAGAGAAAGAGATCCGATGGTGGTGGCCATTTTCCGGCGATCGGAGTTAGGGGAAGATAAAGCAGGTTGTGAGGAGTATTTTGGTGGTGGTGGTGTCGCCGGAGATGGCCGTTTTCCGATGAAGGGAGAGCTTGAAGATTCTGATGGTTTTTGGGTGATCCATGGTAAACCGGAGCTCCATTAGGCATATGACCACTTCTATTGGATTCAGGACGACAATGAGCATCTATTGGTGGCAGTGGTGAGATGGTGTGCCGGGGTTTACCGCTATGCTTATGATGCCCGGCGACCATATGATATTGTTGGGCTCGCAGCCCGTAGAGAGTACGGGTAGCCCCCGGGGACTAAACCATAGAATAAAAGAGTCGCCACCCAGTGTGAACTGGGAAAAGATTTAAGGCTGCACTCACCCCTCGCAAGGGAAGACCTCAAACCGTGGGTTCGGAATGGTCCCTTACTTATGCCAGTATAATGGACGAGTTCACACAATGGTATAGCCAAGTCTTGATACAATTCATGCAAGTAATTCAAATAAACACAGATTTGTACACCCATAAACATTAATAGAAATAATAAAAGCATATTAGATAAAGAAATTCGAGATGCAATAACGAAAATCATAATAAACAAACAAAAATGGGAAAAACGTCAATAAATAAATAGTAAACAAAAGGGGGGTTAATCATGTTGGATAATATGACCCATAGCGTCACAATTTGTACAGATCATTGTGTTGTTGTAGCAAATTAACTTTGTAATAAGGATATTGCACTCTCATCATTTGTGATTAGATCACCATAGATATATAAATGAAGAGAGGTCCATATGATTAGTTCCTGGATTGAGATGATATGAGACAGTATCAGTCCACGAAGGATTAATCATTAAATATCCCTAGCCGTAGTATTATCGAGACTTGACATCGATAATGCGGAATAGGCTAGTATTGCACTTGTGTGCGTTGTGAGGGCACAACGACATAGTTCTCATATATATAAGTGTTGGAGACTTATGCAAGTGCGATAGGAGGTCGTGTTTCACCGATGGTACGGGAAACAGCTTCGCTCTGGATAGACCCCTCGGAATCCCATTGGTATTATGACTATGTGTCTATGGGAGGCCGAAATCAAGGTAGGTGTGTATAGTCTTAACCTGAGACTTGCATCGCTAATACTTACGATAATCGATAAACTTTGGTTTTGGTGGTTGGGGGCTTTGACCGGTTCTGTGTACACCACTTCTGGGTTTATCAGAGAGTCGTAGAGTATGGGTGTGATGTCGAGACGGAAGTATCACTCTAGTCATAGTGGAGATGATGTCACGCAGGATACGGTATTAGTGCTCTTAAGTGATGCGCATCCAATCGTGATATTATGACCAGGTCATGAATATCCGATTATAGAGACTAGTTAGCAGACATCCGATATGTGTTTCGGACGGGGTAGACACTTATCCAGCCCCAGCCTTAGCACGTGACTATCCGATACTGGGCCGATACGCACAATACATTAGTATACTACGCTTGATATAGATCTTACTAATTTCTTAAAAGGATATGTCCGGAGAATTGGGTAGACTTGGTACTTTGTTAGGAGTTGACCTTGTCTCGTAAATCGGTAGAACGTAGTACTTGGTACGTACGTGATTCGGGTACACCGACGACCGTATTTACTGCCAACGTATCCGGAGATCTCATGGGTCGCTTCCCGATAATCCACCGATGACGCAAAACTCGCACTCTTGAATAATCTGGGATTAAATAGAAGAGAGAGAAAATTAATGTAGGATTAATTACGGAGATATTTTATCTAGGATAAAATATCGTCTAGAGAGAGATAACGATTAATTTGGAATTAATCGGTAAATTAATATATTCGATATATTAAACGAAATTAGATTTCGACGCGGAATTAAAATAGATTTTAATTCGGGCGAACGAATTAATTTAGAATTAATTCGTTAGCGACGTGAATAGTGAATTCGCTAGGCGTAATCATTTAATTACGACGCGACGGAAAAATCGTTAATTTAGAATTAACGAACCCGAGCCCGAGTGTGATTGCGAGCGCATTCGTATTTCGAATTCGAATGCGACATCGCAAGTCGCATCAAGCGTCAAATCAATCAGTCGCATCAAGCATCAAATCAAATGTCACTTTGAGTGATGTGATTGATTGATGTGATTGATTGATTGAAAGACATGACTTAAAGTTGATATGACTTAAAGTTGATGTGAATAGTGATGTGCATAGTGTTTGCTTTAATGATTTGACTTTTTAAAAGCAAATGAAATGCAAATTAAAGTGAGATGCATTTGAAATTAATGAAAGTGTATAAGATACACTTGAAATGAAATGCAACTAACTAACACACATCACACATCTCTCTCATTTTGCTCTCTTCCTCACGCCCAAAACTGAAAAAATTACTGGTTTTGGAAGCCAAAAACCGTGAGCAAGGGAAGCCAAGAGTTGGGTTTTCATGGTGAAAACCGCAAGTGCTAGCACACTACGAGTCTTGCGAAGGTGGTAGGGAGGTTCACCCATGAGCCGGGATCCATCGGACGAGGCTTGGAGCTCTGTTTTCTCATCTCAAATTCTGAAATTGGAGGCAGTTCACTGCGGCAGATTGGCGTCCATGGCAGTGGCTATTTGGCCTTGTTTCGTTTCCAAATCGACTCAACCGATCGATGTGAGTATTCTGCTACCTCCGTTGGTGTGTTCACACATTATTTCATGTCTTGATTTGATCTTGGGACTTAGATAAAACTCAACAATGGCATTAAGAGCTAATGTTGCAAGCATGAAATTTTAGGGATTTAAAATTTGGGTAAATATTTGTTGAGCATGATTTGAATAAATTGATTGTTTAAGTATGCTTATAACATGTTTAATTGCATTTTGGTTGGACCAATTTGTTGAAAATTGATTTGGAATAATTTTCCCCAAATGTGTTACCTTGGCCGAATATAGATGATGATTTTGGTTCTTGGAATTTTGTGATTTTGATTCGTTTGATGAGTTAGAATCATTTTGGTTGATGTTAATTTGAATCGAATTGGATTGGATATCGAATTGGACAAAAACCCCAAAAATCTCACCTTGGCCGAATGTGAACTATTGCCCTAATGTCTTGGATTTTTGATTTTGTGACATTGGATGTGTGTGAAATCATTTAGGATGGTGATTTGATGTCGATTGTAGGTTCGATTGGATCGAAACCGAATCGGACACAAAATCCCTCTTTTGGCCGAGACTAAAGAAGCATGTAATGGGTTTGATTTTTTAATTTGTGTATTGGACATATAATAATGAAATGAGCATGATTAATTGGACTAATTTGGTGTTTTAGAAATGTTGATTTAGGTTATTAATCATGTAATGCACTTTGGTAATTAAATTGGGAAAATTGGATTTTTTGAATTTAATTATTTGGGCCTAATTTTGGAAATTGGACTTATATTGTATTTGGGCCTATTGGGCTTGATTTATCAAGTTTGGTTTAGGCCAAGTGGATTGGATCCAATTGGGCCCAAAACCTTAACCATAAAGCCCAAATGCGACTTAATGAACCTTTAAAATTTGATTGGGCCTAATGGGCCAAGATTGATTTATGGGCTTATGGGGTAAATCCCGGATTGGACTTTGGTTATCGGTTTGACCCGAGTTGACCAAAAGTCCACGCCTTATGAAATCAATCAAAAGCCCATTGGACTTTAATTGAATTGACGTTGGACGTTAATCGGTCTTTGAGACGCGTTACGATTAGATTTGGAATTTAAATCGTAAAGGTTTATTAAATAAAAGTGTAATATTTAATTTGGAATTGAATAGTGAATTAGTATTAAATGCATGTTAAATTAGATTTAATGATGTAGTTTAATTTAATTCATGAATTCGTACTTTAAGTACTTATTCGCAAAAACGAGTTTGACTCTATCAAAATCAAATCGTTGTTTGAACATTGGATGATCACTTAATTATCAGATTAATTAATTTGATTAGATTGATTGATAGCATGCTTTATGTGTGAATACTTGGTTGTGTTGGATGAATAATGTATATCGGATGGATATTAGATGGGTGGGCAATTTTAGAAATTGTTGTAATAAATTCGATTTATTAAATTGGACCTGCGTGTCCAGCCTTATCACCTTCGTTCTCTTTGTATTCTCTTCTCACCTATTCCCCTCTATGTATATGAGGTTTCTTTAGAAGTGTAGTGTAACGGGTAGAAGTAGTACAAGTGCTAGCTTGAGTGAGAAAAGGGAGAGATTTGATCTAGGATCAATGTGAAAATATCCATCCGCATATCATTATTATTTTATTTCATACTCGCTTTATTATGTATTTAGAATGCATGTTTAAGGGTGTATGATGATGAGACCTAACAAAGATAATTAAATTGGTAGCCAATTTGCACGCGAAAAACCCTCGTTTTATATTAAGCGATTATCCTTCCATTGAATGATTCTTGTTCAAGATCCAATTGGAATTGGTTTGTTGGCCAAAGTCAAGACCTTGTCAATGGATGTATTATGTGAATCATGAGGGTTTTGTTCCACATCGGTGTCTTGTCCAAGTTGTGATTTGTTGGCCAAAGTCAAGATCACTTCTTGTCCAATGACATTGATTACGAAACTTTCCTTGTCAATGGGTCCCGCTTAACTAGAGTCATTAGGTTTGTTGTGCCAAAGCCAAGGCCTAGATGATTCGGAGGATAAGGTTAGAAAATGTATTAGATACATTGGCATAAGTAATATGTTTGGACTTGGATGTCCACCTAACCGGATCTGGGAATTGGATTGGATCCAATTGATATGTGAGATCTACCTGGTTAAGTAGCATACAGCTTGTTGGCCAAAGTCAAGGTTGTATGTTATTTAACAGGATCCTAGCCCACTAGGAAACACGGTTTCCCGAGTACTCCACAGAGGGTTAGAGGCTCGACGAAAAATAGTGAGAGGCAAGTATTGAATTTGCAACATTCGTTCAATTACTCGCCATAACGCGCTCAAACAAATATCATTCGTCAATATTTTACGTTGTTTTAAATTGATTATATAGTTGGACTATATACAAACTCATTCAATATATAGTTGATTTTATAATTAGATTATAGTAATCAATATAATTGAATTAAAATGATAGTTGATTTTATAATTGGATTATAGTAATCAATATTAAAATTATAGTTGATTAAATAATTGGGTTATTGTAATCATTATAATAAATAGTACCTTATTAAATTGATTGAATAGTTGGACTATTGAAATCAAGAAAGAATTGAAAAAGTTGAATATTTAAATATATAATCCTTGGATTAAATGTTTTAATGATTTAATTTTCTATTGGGAATTGATAATAGGTTAATTTATTTGATAAAATAACTTATTATGACTAAGCCCATAATTAAGCAAATAGTAGAGCATAAAATCTTTGGAAGATTTATGTGATGATGACTTTAGTGCTTAATTAATATACTTATAATAAATCTATCTTTAGATTTAAAAGTATTAAAGTTGCAATTAATAATTCTTGGAGAATTAATTGACTATTCTAGTGGAGAAAAGTCAAAATTTGCAATTGGGCATGTAGCACAAGGTGCATATCGTTTCGATATTCCGAAACCCAAGGCTTGGCCAAAGGTTTGTGAACTATTGAAAAGATAATTGACATATCCCAAAGTGACTACCATTTGGATATGGAAGACACGAAGGAATTAAAGAAAGGGCGAAGCTCTAACTTTAAAAATATTTGTCAAAGTTATGTTCACTACTAGTATTGAAGTTGGATTTTAAATACTTAGTGTGGTACATAAAATATATGTATTGATGTTCAGAATCCGCTTTGAGCTGGATACTGACTTCAAGCCGAGATTACTCTGCGAATCGGAAACGAGACGAAAGTCGCTGTTTCGACCGTAGATACCTAAATTTAGGAACTACCCTTTGGGTATGTACTTAAATTAGGAAATGTTATGATGTAACTAGTTTGACTAGAGACATTATCTCTATATCAGTGTTTAATCCGCTGCGGATAAAACCTTTATATTATAGAACACTAAGTGTTTTATTATATAAAGATGATACTGAGATAAATACATTAGATGTGAATAACAGAATTTATATTTTGAATATAATAAAATCTCAAACATATAAAAATGACAAATAAATAGCTCAAATTGATTTGATCAATAGAGACTTATTTGTGGCATTGTTGTCTAGGACACAATTAAACAAGACTCGTAATCCACACTTTTGAAGAGTGGTAACTAGGACTGATTTGACTATTCAAATAAGGTCTACGAATCTAGTTTATTAGGTTAAATACCTAAAATACTATTTACTTGGTAATAGTAAAAGGGCCACCGATCTGTTAGCCCTATTTATGGTGAAGTTAGTGGGCCCATATCTAACTAGGCTAGATGTGAACGTGAATATTTCGTGACCTTAACGGATGTGGCATCACGTTGTGGTTATTTGTTTCTTTTAAAGAACACAGATCGAAAACTTTTGAAGTTTCGACACGAAGTAAATAAACAGATCGGCTATAGTATTATTCCGCCACGATTAGACCGTAATGGAAAATACTTAAGCAGTAAGTTTCACATGTACATGAAAGAGTACGGTATTCTTTCATATGAGGATTCCTCCCGTGACACGTCAGTTAGACGGTGTGTCCGAACCAAAAACCAAATTTTGTTGGACATGATAAGGTTTATCACGAGTCGCTCTGAGCTACTGTTTCCTTCAATAGGATATGTATTAACAGTGCAAAACTTATTTAGAATAAGGTTCCATATAAATCTGTTTGACAGATGTCATATAGGATATGAGCAGGGAAGAAAACGAGGTTTCTCATTCCTGATAATTTGGGTATGCCAGGCATAACGTTTGGATGATACCAAACTATAAGACCCAAATTGGATAAGTGCCAATATAGGTTGTCCTAAGGGAAACCTTAAGTATAGTACTTATAAATCCCACATGAGAACAATGTAATTGTTGCTCACCATGCGGTTTTCCTGAGAGGAATACCGATATGCAGTGGCCAGTGTGGAGGATAGTGATACTCGATGAAAATCGGAGTAACACTGTTCAAGGCACGAAGTCCTTAATGGAACACAAATAGTTCATCTATGATGAATCTATACCATTAATCTTCAAATACACAAGAAACTAGTAGATCGGATAGAGTCAGAAAACAACCTAGGGTATGGGTTTCTGATCTAACCTCATAAAGATGTCAATCTTATGGAGGTGTACCATCCGACTACGTTTTGAGGAAGTGATACGAGGTATTGACTCCACGTTATGGCAAAGTGCCATGGATTCCATGTAAACAACTGTTTTGGATACTAGTTGTTGTACCATAAGGCATTGTGCCTATTGGTACAATAAACGTCTTCAAGGAAGACATACATGGAAGGCAACATACCAACGTACAAAGCTGGGCTTTTGACGGAAAGGTATCGTTATCAATATTGTGTTAATAACAGTTCAACCTTTTACCTGTTGCCATGGTAAATCCATTTTGAAGATGCTTGATGATAGCTGTATATTTCATTTATGAAATGTGTCAGTTACAAATCAAAATCGCTTTCCTGAAAAGGAAACCTTTTGGAGAATGTTTATAACATTCTGACGATTTTGTATAACCGACAAACAAGGTTTGCGGGTTATTCGATCCGTGTTTGGATTGAAGCAAGCATAAGGTTCTTGGAACTGTCGTTTTGAAATAATCATAATGGTTTATGATTTGACTCAAAACGAAATAATTCTTGTGTATATAAGGAGGTTAGTGGGAGAGCGCACTGACAGTGAAATTCCCATATAGCTAATTGGTGAAAGCTAGGCTTTCATAGATATTCTTTCAATAGAAATTCTCCGTAGAATTCTGGGGAGTAACAACCTTTATTCAAGGAATAAAGATCTACTGGAATAGATTTGGAGTTGTTAACACTCTCTGGGAAATTGTACATTTAAAATGTACTTGTATTGGTGCCTCATACGCTTCGAGCATATGGAGTCACGATCAGGTTAATCCAAGTGATAGTCACTGGATTAAAGATTAAGAACATCTATTAGTATCTGAGAGAACTAAAGATGTTGTCTTAAACTATGGAGAAGGAGAACTTGAAGTGACTGGGAACCGCTGCAAGGTTCCAAACAATTAAAAACTACGGTACTATAAAGTTTGAATACTGGGACAGTGAGCTGGAAATCTTCCAGCAAGATAACTGTTACCGAATAACAAACAAATGCGGATTATTGCTGCAGCTGAGGCAGCAATAGAAGCCATTTGGGTCGAAAATAAATCTAATTAGATTAGATATAGTTCTATTAGCAGCTGAGCTAGGCGTCAGCACATGCTAAGGAATTAAAGGTCTCATCAACGATCCAGATAAATACTTCTATATCATCTGATTCGTTCGGATCATACATCGTGACGATGTGATGATCGTGTAAATTGCGTCAGACGATAAGGAAACAAATCCGCTGACGAAAACCTTTCCTCAGCAATTTGAGCGAACCTTACATAGTTCAAGTGTTGGAACACTTTAGTGACTTGCTACGTGCCAAGTGGGAGATTGTTGGATAATATGACCCTTAGCGTCACTATTTGCACAGATCATTGTGTTGTTGTAGCAAATTAACTATGTAATAAGGATATTGCACTGTCATCATTTGTGATTAGATCACCATAGAATATAAATGAAGAGAGGTCCCTATGATTAGTTCCTGGATTGAGATGATATGAGACAGATCAGTCCACGAAGGATTAATCATTAAATATCCCTAGCCGTATATTATTGGGACTGGACATCGATAATGCGGAATAGGCTAGTATTGCACTTGTGTGCGTTGTGAGGGCACAACGACATAGTTCTCATATATATAAGTGTTGGAGACTTATGCAAGTGCGATAGGAGGTCGTGTTTTCACCGATGGTACGGGAAACAGCTTCGCTCTGGATAGACCCCTCGGAATCCCATTGGTATTATGACTATGTGTCTCCGGGAGGCCGAAATCAAGGTAGGTGTGTATAGTCTTAACCTGAGACTTGCATCGCTAATACTTACGATAATCGATAAACTTTGGTTTTGGTGGTTGGGGGCTTTGACCGGTTCTGTGTACACCACTTCTGGGTTTATCAGAGAGTCGTAGAGTATTGGGTGTGATGTCGAGACGGAAGTATCACTCCAGTCATAGTGGAGATGATGTCACGCAGGATACGGTATTAGTGCTCTTAAGTGATGCGCATCCAATCGTGATATTATGACCAGGTCATGAATATCCGATTATAGAGACTAGTTAGCAGACATCCGATATGTGTTTCGGACGGGGTAGACACTTATCCAGCCCCAGCCTTAGCACGTGACTATCCGATACTGGGCCGATACGCACAATACATTAGTATACTACGCTTGATATAGATCTTAATATTCTTAAAAGGATATGTCCGGAGAATTGGGTAGACTTGGTACTTTGTTAGGAGTTGACCTTGTCTCGTAAATCGGTAGAACGTAGTACTTGGTACGTACGTGATTCGGGTACACCGACGACCGTATTTACTGCCAACGTATCCGGAGATCTCATGGGTCGCTTCCCGATAATCCACCGATGACGCAAAACTCGCACTCTTGAATAATCTGGGATTAAATAGAAGAGAGAGAAAATTAATGTAGGATTAATTACGGAGATATTTTATCTAGGATAAAATATCGTCTAGAGAGAGATAACGATTAATTTGGAATTAATCGGTAAATTAATATATTCGATATATTAAACGAATTAGATTTCGACGCGGAATTAAAATTAGATTTTAATTCGGGCGAACGAATTAATTTAGAATTAATTCGTTAGCGACGTGAATAGTGAATTCGCTAGGCGTAATCATTTAATTACGACGCGATGGAAAAATCGTTAATTTAGAATTAATGAACCCGAGCCCGAGTGTGATTGCGAGCGCATTCGTATTTCGAATTCGAATGCGGCATCGCAAGTCGCATCAAGCGTCAAATCAAATGTCACTTTGAGTGATGTGATTGATTGATGTGATTGATTGATTGAAAGACATGACTGTAGGCACTGCATTTTTACACATAAACCCGATGAGGAGTCTTATTTGGAGACAACTACCTTTTAAGTCACGGAGGTCACGGGAAACGGACATCGGAAGGGGAAATTCAGAATAAACAAGGTTCACTGTTTTCGTTCGTGCTGCGTTCGTGTTTACGTTCGAACGTCAAACGGATTGCGGGTGTTCGTGCCGCGTTCGAGGAAGCGTTCGAACGGTGTCGGTAAATCTGGTTTTGCTGCTAGCCTCACATCCAGCCCAATTAGCCCCCCAAAGCCCATAAAACACATCCCAACTTAAATAAATAAATATTAAGTAAAACATTAACTAAATAATATAATAATTAAATTAATTAAATGATTAAATAAAACATATACCAAACATAAAATAAACAATTACCAACTTAAACTAAAATCATGCCTAAAATAAACAAATCACACACTAAATCAAAATATAATCATGCCTAATTAAAATCAATCAACCAATTATATTCCCAATCTAATAAGATTATTCCCAAACTTAAAATATTGTATTCCTAAACCAAGCCAATCAAATATTCAACCTTCCCTATCTAGCCAAGATTTGTCCCCCCTCAATCTTTGACTTCCCTTAACAAAACCAAATCAAATCCCTTTCTTTGTCAAGCCCAACCCTTTGCCTATAAAAAGAACCCTTCACCAACCTTCTCAAGATTGGTCCCCAAGTCCCCTAGTCCCTAGACCTTAGCTACTAGCTAGTCCCTAATTCATACACAATACACATAAAAATTACAGGAAGAAAACACTCAAAAACAGTAAGCAAAAGATAAAGAGGAAACGGTAGCGAAACCACAAGGAAACAATAGCAAAAGACGGAGAACGATGACTCAAAACAGTGAGACAACGAACGAGGACAGTGAACCAGTGAACCGGGAGAGTTGCGGAGCATCCACCCCTCCGACGATCGTGTACCGTACATCCGAGAGGTGATTTAAAAGGTTAGACCTGAGGGTACCTTTTCATTTGTTTATATTCGTTTTATTATTATTATTATTGAATTCTATTCGCATGAGAGTCGTTTATGGATGCATGTTGTGGTCTTTGAGTAGATAAATATGCATGAATTATGAGATGTAATATGTTGTGGGTATTGGATGAATGAGAGATGTGTCAATTCTCGCGGTATATCGGATGGAAATCCGGACGTAAATTTCATAGCCGATTCCGAATGGACGGTAATATGATCTGTACTCGGGCCACAACTCCACGTACCGCTTGAGTAAACGGCACCATCTTTCTTTTGTTTTGTGTTGCTTTTGTTTATTTAGTTTTCTTTATTTGAATTCAATATGTTGTTTATTTATGCATGATTCAACCAGGCGCATGGGCTTAGTAAGTGCGATGTGAGATCCCCTATGGGGAGGGGCTAAAGCCCTTTACCACGATGCTTTGCCGCGCCGGTTGATGTGTGTTCGGTTGGATGCAAGACACGTTCAATCGGACATACTTAGAATAGTATGATTGTCGTTGTGTTTGTATGCATGATGTGATGCGACGCGCATGGGCTTAGTATGTTGGTCTAAAGGTCCTCTCTTTGAGAGATCAAGAGCCCCCAAAAGGCCACCTTTATGGCAGTACTTCGCCGCGCCCCTTTATTTTATTGTTTATGTATTGCATACCATTTTCATGCATCAGTTCTGTTCCCGTTCGAACGCGTTTACGAACGCAACTCGAACGCGTATGTATTTTTGCCTTATCATGCATCAGGTCTCATTTCCGTTCGAACGCGTTCACTAACGCCATACGAACGCGAGCATTCTGCTTCATTTCCGTTCGAACGCGTTTACGAACGCTACTCGAACGTGAGCATTCTGTTTCATTTCCGTTCGAACGCGTTTACGAACGCTACACGAACGTACACACACTGAACTGAGTCTGTCTTATTATGTTCATGCCTAATTGCCTCTTGGTTGATCTTTCTTATGCAAATATGTTAATGTATTACAATTCATATGCTTATGTCATGATAACATTTGAGTATTGTTCCTTGCGGTATGAAATATATGTGAAATGCGTACATAAGTTTTATTTTTGCACATGAGAATTTAGAAGCATGATACTTTTGGAAATAAGTGTTACTGAGGCTTAATTAAATTACTACATAAATCCTTTCATTACAAGTGACATAAGTAAGGGACCATTCCGAACCCAACGGTTTGAGGTTTTCCTTTGCGAGGGGTGAGTGCGGCCTTAAATCTTTGTCCCGGTTCACACCGGGTGGCGACTCCATGTTATTTTAATCCTTCCCAACTAGGCCGCGAGCCTAGGAACGGCGTCGCCCAGGTCCTGTGTTCGCACAGTCTGGTGACTCCACTGAGGATATGAGAATTGGCCCCGAAATATTGTCTTGTAATGAGTGGATTTATGTTTTAATTGACCGTGTCTATAGTGGATAAAGTAAGGGTTTAATCAAGGGCACTTTGAGGCTAAGTAATGGTTTGGTGTCTTCCTTCACTCACTACCTTTCTAGAAGGAAAAGCTGTGAGGACACCTATATGGCCATCTACTCGTAGCCTTTGTGATGGACTAATTTGGAGGACTCGTTGTTTATTCCTGACAACAAGCGATAAGAGCCTAAGAGGCTTGGGTATTTAAGTGAGCCTCGCTCCACCTTCCCTCTGGGGGATCTACAACGGGAAATCCATTTGACAGTCCGTCACACACCATAGCTCATTGGCACGTGCCTTAGCGTATAAAAAAGGGTGCGCTCACTTGGTCGCTCGAACCCTTGAGTGGGGAGACCTAGTGTGGGCCATCCTTCGCCGGTGAGAGCCTTTGTCTATACTCTTACTAACCCACCTATAGACCGGGTTGGCTAAAGTAGCAATTATTTCCTTGAGTATGTGCTTGTGGACCATCCTCATTTGGATGCAGTTGGACTATTGTCAGAAATGCGGGCTTGCTGGGCCATTTAAACTGGGGCAAGTTCGCACCTTATGACTATTAGGCCAAAAGCTTCTGAAATGTTGATGGGCCACTTTGTAAAAATTATTATGTCATGTTTGCATCATCTTGCTTGTGTTTGGGAACATCGTCGTTTGGATCCGTTTGGACCATGTGCCATGAGATATGGGCTTGTTGGGCTATTTGAACTGGGACAAGAACGTATCTCATGACTATTGGGCCAAAAGGCTTCTAAATAACAATGGGCCATTTTATGATTGTGTTCGGATTTTTATCATTTGGATTTAGTTGGGCTCTTTGCCATAAGACATGAACTCGTTAGGCCATCTAAACTGGGACGGGTTCACTCTTATGACAGTTGTCCCAAAAGCTTCTAAAATGATAATAGGCCGATTTGTTTGAGAATTTTAATTAATTTATTATGTCTTATATGTTATATGCATCTTATGCACCTCATACATGCATACATCATGTTAACACCCTCTATGTCTCAAAAAGGCATAATAGATTCTCGTCGGGTTAGGGAAGAGAGAAGACTCCTTAAAAAGACAGTAACATATATGAGTACACCAGAAAATGAGGTATCTCGTATGGATCAGTTTGAGAACAGTCTCGCCAAATTTACCGAACAGATGCAAGCCTTGACTACTGCTATGGCAAATATGGCTGTGCCCCATGCTGGGGGAAACTCTGAGAATGTAAGACGTGAGGAGCCTCCAAATAGGTTGGGGGATGACATCCCCGCTTTTGATGATGATATGGCTGATTATACCACTGGGAGAACAGTTGGGTCTCAGGCAGAATTGCAGAAACTCCGTGACCAGGTAGAGTCTGTTACCCGCAAGATGAAGGGTAAGGACGAAGAGTTACTGGATTATGAGGCATTGACCTTTGAAGAACAGATGCCTGCTCAGTTCAAGATGCCGGATATGGCCAAGTTCAATGGGAGTGGGGATCCGAGGGTCCATCTCCGCCAGTACGTTGCAGTTATGAGTGCAGTGGGCTTATCGAAGCGTCAAGTACAGAAAATGTTCGGAATGTCACTTGAGGGGGCATCCGTAGTTTGGTATCACAACCTTGGGAAAAAGGTCAAAGAAGATTGGAAGGAGTTGGCCGATGCTTTTCTGAAGCAATATGTCACGGACTTGGAGATTGATTGTCACTCCGTGATTTGGAGAACACTAAGCAGAAGCCGGAGGAAAGCTTCAAAGAGTATGTGGACCGATGGAGAATTCAGTTGTTGAAAATGCAGACTAGGCCCTCAGAGAAAGACCAGATCAAAATGATCATCAAAGGTACTAAGCCCTCCATCTATGGTAAGCTGAGGAGGATGACCTCCATGATTGCGGATTTCGGACAGTTGAGAGAGACTGTTATGGATATTGAAGAGGAAGAGGCTGAAAACCGAAAGTTCTATGGCCAGAATAGAAGGAATATTGAGGGACCTTCAGGGATCAAGCCCGCTACCGCTGAGGTCACTGCCATCAAAAGCAGGCGATTTTCCAACCCTGGCAAGCCTCTTTCAAGGGTGTTCGAAAAGCTGAAGGCGCAAGGACTTCTGGAACCCTTAGAGGCTAAACCAATTCCAAACCCTGTACCACCTAACCTTGACTTAAGCCTGTATTGTCACTTCCATCGGAGAAGGGGTCACGAAACCGATAGCTGCACCCGCCTTAGGCATGAGATCCAAAACCTCATTGACTCCCACAAAATACCTGACCCAGAAAGAGAACAACCCAATGCACACAGAAATCCCCTACCCAACTACATGATCAACTCTGGCCTACCCGAAACCCTTGTCCTCCAAACTCTCAACCACTCAGCTTCAGTCATAGGAATGAGAAATGACAACGGTGGAGAACCATAGACAAGGAAGAAGGCAGTGCTGCGGATGATGGAGATGATCCTCCTAGTCTATTTGATCCAGTTTTTTTAATGACATTGATTTTGTTACTTGTTCGAACTCTTTTCCTCAACAATAATAAAGACGTTCATTTCGCTAAAACTCTTCTGCAATATGAGTATATTTGAGAAAAGTATTCAACCTTGGTACTATGGAATCCAGTGATGAACACGGGGAACCTTCGCAATAAGCAAAAGAAAAGATAAGATAGACATTCAGAAATCGGGAAATAGAGGCAGTGAAACTATCAGACTTGGAAGGGAATTAGTTCACCGAGCCGATCAACATAGACAGACTGAAGCAGTGGTTTGCCCGAGGAAAAGAAGACTAAGCAGTCACCAAGAGGATTGATGGAAGACCTAACCCGACGGGATAGGAACATGCATGCATGCATACACGTAACATAGTCGCATCCTTTTTGTGTTTGTTCTGTTTGTAATAACAGGTTTCAGAGGAGAAAAAAGAGAAAGCGTCAATACAAGCCAGCCAGAAGTAGTAACAGTACAATATCAGCAGTTTTCGAGAATGAATCGCAGAGGGTCGAGGCCCAAATCAGTATCAGTTTTGGGGATAAGTCCCAGGGTCAAGGCCCACATCAACAGAATTTTGGAATGAATCCAGGGTCAAGGCCCACATCAACAGAATTTTGGAATGAATCCAGGACCGAGTCCCACATCAGCGTCAGTCGAGGGTCGAGGCCCACATCAGCGTCAGTCTGGGGGCGAGGCCCATGTCAGTAGCAGTTGGGGCCGAGGCCCACTTCAACATCAGTTTTGGGGATGAGTCCCAGGGTCGAGGACCACATCAAACACAGTTTGGGAATGAGTCCCAGGGTCGAGGCCCACATTACATCAGTATCAGCATTGCCGGGCATGGCATTCTGGGGGCGAGGCCCATATTACATCAGATCAGTTCTGCCGAGAATGGCACTCCGAGAATGGAGATATAGTCCAGGAATGGGCAGTTCAAGAATGAACAAGTCGGAAGTAGCACTCCGAGAATGGAGATATGGTCCGGGAATGGACAGTTCAAGAGTGAACAAGCCGAGAATGGCAATCCAAGAACGGAGCAGAGTTCAAGAATGAACAAGTCAGAAGTAGCACTCCGAGAATGGAGATATGGTCCGGGAATGGACAGTTCAAGAATGAACAAGCCGGGAATGGCACTCCAAGAAATGGAAGCACGGTTCGGGAATGAACCACCTCACAGTAACGTTTCGGGAATGGACCACCTCACGATAACAGTCCGGGAATGGACAGTTCAAGAATGAACAGGCCGAGAATGGCAATCCAAGAATGGAGCAGAGTTCAAGAACGAACAAGTCGGAAGTAGCACTCCGAGAATGGAGATATGGTCCGGGAATGGACAGTTCAAGAATGAACAAGCCGGGAATGGCACTCCAAGAAATGGAAGCACGGTTCGGGAATGAACCACCTCACAGTAATGGTTCGGGAATGGACCACCTCACGATAACAGTTCAGGAATGAACCACCTCACAGTAACGGTTCGGGAATGGACCACCTCACGATAACAGTCCGGGAATGGATAGTTCAAGAATGAACAAGCCGAGAATGGCAATCCAAGAATGGAGCAGAGTTCAAGAATGAACAAGTCGGAAGTAGCACTCCGAGAATGGAGATATGGTCCGGGAATGGACAGTTCAAGAATGAACAAGCCGGGAATGGCACTCCAAGAAATGGAAGCACGGTTTGGGAATGAACCACCTCACAGTAACGGTTCGGGAATGGACCACCTTACAGTAACAGTTCGAGAATGGACACCTCACAGTAACGGTTCGGGAATGAACCACCTCACGATAACAGTTCGGGAATGAACACTTTACAGTAACAGTTCGAGAATGGACACCTTGCAGTAATAGTTCAAGAATGGACACCTCACAGTAACGGTTCGGGAATAGACCACCTCACGATAACAGTTCGGGAATGAACACCTCACAGTAACAGTTCGGGAATGAACACTTTACAGTAACGGTTTGGGAATGGACAACCTCACAGTAACGGTTCGGGAATGGACCACCTCACGGCAACGGTTCGGGAATGGACCACATCACAACACGGTTCGGGAATGAACCAGGGTTCGCAGCACCTCACCGCCCAAATCAACTCAACACATGGTAAGTCAAGTGGCAGCTGGCGAGCCAGGTAAGTAGAAATACATTGCATAACTTTGATAGGATTGTCACTGTTGCACATTACACAAGTCCCATCAAAGTGGGGGCGACTGTAGGCACTGCATTTTTACACTAAAACCGATGAGGAGTCTTATTTGGAGACAACTACCTTTTAAGTCACGGAGGTCACGGGAAACGGACATCGGAAGGGGAAATTCAGAATAAACAAGGATCACTGTTTTCGTTCGTGCTGCGTTCGTGTTTACGTTCGAACGTCAAACGGATTGCGGGTGTTCGTGCCGCGTTCGAGGAAGCGTTCGAACGGTGTCGGTAAATCTGGTTTTGCTGCTAGCCTCACATCCAGCCCAATTAGCCCCCCCAAAGCCCATAAAACACATCCCAACTTAAATAAATAAATATTAAGTAAAACATTAACTAAATAATATAATAATTAAATTAATTAAATGATTAAATAAAACATATACCAAAATAAAATAAACAATTACCAACTTAAACTAAAATCATGCCTAAAATAAACAAATCACACACTAAATCAAAATATAATCATGCCTAATTAAAATCAATCAACTAATTATATTCCCAATCTAATAAGATTATTCCCAAACTTAAAATATTGTATTCCTAAACCAAGCCAATCAAATATTCAACCTTCCCTATCTAGCCAAGATTTGTCCCCCCTCAATCTTTGACTTCCCTTAACAAAACCAAATCAAATCCCTTTCCTTGTCAAGCCCAACCCTTTGCCTATAAAAAGAACCCTTCACCAAACTTCTCAAGATTGGTCCCCTAGTCCCCTAGTCCCTAGACCTTAGCTACTAGCTAGTCCCTAATTCATACACAATACACATAAAAATTACAGGAAGAAAACACTCAAAAACAGTAAGCAAAAGATAAAGAGGAAACGGTAGCGAAACCACAAGGAAACAATAGCAAAAGACGGAGAACGACGACTCAAAACAGTGAGACAACGAACGAGGACAGTGAACCAGTGAACCGGGAGAGTTGCGGAGCATCCACCCCTCCGACGATCGTGTACCGTACATCCGAGAGGTGATTTAAAAGGTTAGACCTGAGGGTACCTTTTCATTTGTTTATATTCGTTTTATTATTATTATTGAATTCTATTCGCATGAGAGTCGTTTATGGATGCATGTTGTGGTCTTTGAGTAGATAAATATGCATGAATTATGAGATGTAATATGTTGTGGGTATTGGATGAATGAGAGATGTGTCAATTCTCGCGGTATATCGGATGGAAATCCGGACGTAAATTTCATAGCCGATTCCGAATGGACGGTAATATGATCTGTACTCGGGCCACAACTCCACGTACCGCTTGAGTAAACGGCACCATCTTTCTTTTGTTTTGTGTTGCTTTTGTTTATTTAGTTTTCTTTATTTGAATTCAATATGTTGTTTATTTATGCATGATTCAACCAGGCGCATGGGCTTAGTAAGTGCGATGTGAGATCCCTTATGGGGAGGGGCTAAAGCCCTTTACCACGATGCTTTGCCGCACCGGTTGATGTGTGTTCGGTTGGATGCAAGACACGTTCAATCGGACATACTTAGAATAGTATGATTGTCGTTGTGTTTGTATGCATGATGTGATGCGACGCGCATGGGCTTAGTATGTTGGTCTAAAGGTCCTCTCTTTGAGAGATCAAGACCCCAAAAGGCCACCTTTATGGCAGTACTTCGCCGCGCCCCTTTATTTTATTGTTTATGTATTGCATACCATTTTCATGCATCAGTTCTGTTCCCGTTCGAACGCGTTTACGAACGCAACTCGAACGCGTATGTATTTTTGCCTTATCATGCATCAGGTCTCATTTCCGTTCGAACGCGTTCACTAACGCCATACGAACGCGAGCATTCTGCTTCATTCCGTTCGAACGCGTTTACGAACGCTACTCGAACGTGAGCATTCTGTTTCATTTCCGTTCGAACGCGTTTACGAACGCTACACGAACGTACACACACTGAACTGAGTCTGTCTTATTATGTTCATGCCTAATTGCCTCTTGGTTGATCTTTCTTATGCAAATATGTTAATGTATTACAATTCATATGCTTATGTCATGATAACATTTGAGTATTGTTCCTTGCGGTATGAAATATATGTGAAATGCGTACATAAGTTTTATTTTTGCACATGAGAATTTAGAAGCATGATACTTTTGGAAATAAGTGTTACTGAGGCTTAATTAAATTACTACATAAATCCTTTCATTACAAGTGACATAAGTAAGGGACCATTCCGAACCCAACGGTTTGAGGTTTTCCTTTGCGAGGGGTGAGTGCGGCCTTAAATCTTTGTCCCGGTTCACACCGGGTGGCGACTCCATGTTATTTTAATCCTTCCCAACTAGGCCGCGAGCCTAGGAACGGCGTCACCCAGGTCCTGTGTTCCCACAATGACTTAAAGTTGATATGACTTAAAGTTGATGTGAATAGTGATGTGCATAGTGTTTGCTTTAATGATTTGACTTTTTAAAAGCAAATGAAATGCAAATTAAAGTGAGATGCATTTGAAATTAATGAAAGTGTATAAGATACACTTGAAATGAAATGCAACTAACTTAACACACATCACACATCTCTCTCATTTTGCTCTCTTCCTCACGCCCAAAAACTGAAAAAGTTACTGGTTTTGGAAGCCAAAAACCGTGAGCAAGGGAAGCCAAGAGTTGGGTTTTCATGGTGAAAACCGCAAGTGTTAGCACACTACGAGTCTTGCGAAGGTGGTAGGGAGGTTCACCCATGATCCGAGATCCATCGGACGAGGCTTGGAGCTCCGTTTTCTCATCTCAAATTCTGAAATTGGAGGCAGTTCACTGCGGCAGATTGGCGTCCATGGCAGTGGCTATTTGGCCTTGTTTCGTTTCCAAATCGACTCAACCGATCGATTTGAGTATTCCGCTACCTCCGTTGGTGTGTTCACACATTATTTCATGTCTTGATTTGATCTTGGGACCTAGATAAAACTCAACAAATCACGCATGTATGAATATTTCCCGAGTGGCATGTGGAGTTGTATCCCAAGTACAAACTGTACTACCGTCCATTCGGATCCAGCTACGGAATTTACATCTAGGTTTCCATCCGATATACCACAAGGGATAATAACACACATAAACATTAATGCAATGTATAGATAAAAAAAGATGAATAACAAGCTAAATCCGAAATAATAAAATAACAATGAAAGTGAAAAAAGGATAAATAACACTAAATAGATAAAAATAAATAAATAATAAAATGTCAAAGAAGAAAAATAATGTGACTAGAAATTTGGCCGTCTTTAATGTAGGACTTCACATACCTGGTTGGACGTATTTCACGTCCAACCAGGCTTGCAGCGTCTAGAACTATAAAATAAATATGGTAAAGGATGCCCTTAGGTCTTACCTTTTGAGTTGCTTTCTCGGAAGTGCGTTATGCCATCGTCGGAAGGATCGAAGCTTGGTTTCAAGGTTTCCTGTTTTCATTTTTGTTATTTTCTGGTTGCTGTTTTATTATTTCTGGTTGCTATTTTTCGGTTGCTGTTTTACTGGTTGCGCTGTTTTTTATTTTTTGGTTGTTTTTGGCTGCTGCTTTTGGTTGTTTTTTGCAACTATTTTGGTTGTCTTTGGCTGTTGTTTTGGTTTTTTTCACGGTTTTTATTTGTTGTTTATCTCAGTTTTCTCTGGTGATTCTTATGGTCACTTGGTTTGTTGTTTTTATGATTTCAGGGTTGTTTTTGTTTCAGTGTTATGGCTCTTTTATCTGTTGTTTCGGTGGTCTCAGGGTTTTGGTGTGTTTTGGTTTCGGTGATTGCCTAGGTTTTGGGGTCTCGATTTTTTGGTGTTTTATTTGGTAATGGTTGTTGTTTCCATTCAAGAAAATGAAGAACAAGAGAGAGTGTCTAAGGTTGTCATTCAAGCCTCTTCCACTTTGATGAATTGGGATCTCTTTTATAATGATTTGGAGAGTTCTCTAAATAAGGAAACAAATCATGTTGATTTGGGGAATTTATTTTGGGAAAAAATCTCATAAATTTGGTGAGGAGGATATCTCAAATCTTGTTATTTAGAAAGGATGAGATTTCAAATCTTGTTAAATTGGAAAGTGATATGAGGGGATTTTAGCATGTGGAATGCATGAGATTTTATTTATTTGGGAAGATTTGGGCATGAATGATGGATTGTATGGACATTTGACGTGTGGATGGATTGCATGGGGTCTTGGGCCGATTGTGTGGGTTGTAGGGTAATGAGCCTGTTGCAGGTGTTTAGGGTTTGTCCGAGGCTAAGGTTTGAAATAGCGACTAAGCGAATCCGAGGCTGGCTAGTGAGTCTGAATCCGATGAGGTGCTAATTTTGGAGGTTTTTCTTCCATTCGACATTCATTTTTCGCAAATTCTGTAAATTTTCGGGTAGTGCCTCTATACGAGACACATCATCGGGCTCATGTAAAACTACAGTGTCTACAGACGAGTGTGGCAGCAAGTGAAGGCCACGCGCCGACGTGTCTGGGCATAATATCATA
The DNA here is from genome assembly GCA_019454045.1 of Zanthoxylum bungeanum. Lineage (NCBI taxonomy): Eukaryota > Viridiplantae > Streptophyta > Magnoliopsida > Sapindales > Rutaceae > Zanthoxylum > Zanthoxylum bungeanum. The sequence goes on from SKCR01025208.1 coordinate 383,870, forward strand.
TTCGATACTCTCGACGCGTTGGTTTGACTCTTTCATGCGGTAATGGACCCAAACTCTAATTTTGTGTATTGTTATGTTTTTTACGTGTTTAATTATCAATTTTGGATTACTTGAATTGTTTTGATATTTCAATTTTGAGTTTTAAATTATTATTTTAACACAAAAATCAATGTTATCCTATAGTCAAAGGATTACATATGTTACTCGACTTGAGGAGATTCTTATTGACAGTGGTGTGTACTTCCAACTATTAGAAATCACCTGTGAGTCATTCAGTATTCGCTTCAATAAATACCCACATGTCTATACGAGTTTCCAAAAACTCATGGTACATTAGGTTAAATAATTGGAACTCCAATTCTAATATACGACATGTTCTAGTCTTACAGGTTCTAAGAATTCGACCGTATTCCAAAAACAACGACTAGGAGTATTTACTTTAAGAATAGTTTATACCTAGTGTCAAAACTATTCTAAGGTCGATGTCATTCTTAGTATATCTATACATCAATCTAATACACATAATGACAATACCATTAATAAAGTATGAAATGAAAAATATAGTTATTTTATTAATAAATAATAAAATATACAATTCGGATTGGCATTCTAAGCACTAACTCCATCAAACTCCACTTGCTTAGTGCCAATCTGGATGGTATCGTAGTCTCATCTCCTCCACATGTTTATCGAATAACTTAGGAAGTAAGGCCCTTGTAAGGGGGTCTGTTATGTTGTCTTGTCCTTGAACCTTCAAGACCACTACGTCTTTTCGTTCAATAATCTCTCTAATTATGTAGTATTTCCTTTCCACGTTTTTAGACTTGGAATGTGCCTCTGGCTCCTTAGCCTGCGCGATGGCGCCGTTATTATCACAGTACAATGGGAACGAATCCATAATACTATGCACTACACCAAGTTCTGTGATAAAATTTCTAATACAAACAGTTTCTTTAGCAGCTTCTGAAGTCGCTATAAATTCCGCCTCAGTGGTGGAATCAGCTGTTGAACCTTGCTTTGAACAACGCCAACTTACAGCACCACCGTTAAGGGTAAATATGTATCATGATGTAGATTTTCTATCATCTAAATCTTCTTAGATGTTGGGGTTTGTATAACCCTTAACTTATAGCTCATCTTCTCCATATATCGGAAACTTATCCTTGGTGCCTTTAAGATATTTTAGGATATGTTTCATGGCTATCCAATGATCATTACCTGGTTCAGATTGATATCGGCTGGTCACGCTGACATCAAAACTGATGTCAGGTCTAGCACATAATATAGCATTCATTATACTTCCAATACAAGAAGCATATGATAAGTTAGACATCCTAACTCTCTTTTCCTCAGTTTGAAGTGCCATTTTCTTCTAAAGATATATGTCGTATCAGAAAGGTGTATTAGCTGCCCTGCAGTTGGTAAAACTGTATCTTCCTAACATCTTGTCTATGTATGTCGATTGTGACAACCCTATAAGCTTCTTAACTCTATCTCATTAGAGCCTTATACCTAATATATATGAAGCTTCACCCATATCTTTCATAGAGAAGTTCTTGCTGGTAGGCTTTCACACCTTGCATCATCCCTATATCATTTCCTATGATAAGGATGTCATCTACATACAAAATCAGGAACCTACTAACTTTCTTATAAACACATGGTTTTCTTTGTTCTTGATGAATCCTGATAATCTAATTATCTCATCAAAATGACGATTCCATCTTCGGGATGCCTATTTAAGTCCAAAATAGACTTTTGGATCTTACAAACTAAGTTTGAAGTCTCTCTGGATACTAAACTCTCTGGATGTTCCATATAGATATAATTCTCAAGAAATCTATTTAGGCAAGCGATTTTCACATCCATCTGCCATATCTCATAGTCGTGATATGAACACAACAGCTAAAAGAATCCTAATGGATTTTAGCATGGCTACTGGTGTGAAAAATTCCTCATAGTCAATCCTAAGACGTTGAGTGTAATCTTTCGCTACCAGTCGGGCCTTAAAGGTTTACACCTTTCCATCAGGCCCTCGCTTCCTTTTGTAAACCCATTTACAGCCAAAAGGTTAACTCATTCAGGAAGTTCAACTAAGTCTCATACTTGATTGGCATGTATTGAATCCATTTCAAATTTCATGACTTCCTGTCATTTTCCCGAATCGATATCCAATATCGCTTTTGTAAACATAGTCGAATATGTTTCCTCGAAGATGCGAACATCAAGGCTCACATCAGATGTTAAAAATAGTCTCTCAAGAGTCCTTGATATTCTATTCAACTTACGTAGAACCTGTGTTGTAGATCCTTCATCTAATTGGATCTCTGGTTCTATCTCAGGTTCCTTAATGTTGGGATCAAACTCATCAAGTTTAATCTCTCTACAATTCTCACTTTCTCTCAAAAATTACTTTTCAAGAAAATTTATAAAGCAAACAAAATACATTTCGTTGCTCAGAATCATAGAATTGATATCCCATGGAATTATCAGGATATCCAACGAACCAACATTATACCCTCTGGGTACTAGTTATCCCGCTGTGCAATTCTAATGTATGGAAGACAACCCTAAATCTTTAAATGTCTACTACTTGAATTTCTACCGAACCATATTTGATAAAGGGTCGTAGAATCAACTTTTGATGGAACCCTGTTAAGTATATAGGCAGCAGTTTGTAAAGCGTAACCCTAAAGGTAATAAGAAAGATCCGTATAGCTTATCATGGATCGCACCATATCCAATAAATGTGATTTCTTCGCTCAGACACTTCACTGTTTGAGGTGTTCCTGATGGACTATATTGGGCGAGAATTCTATTCTCCCTTAAATAATTCTAAATTCTTTACTCATATATTCACCACCTCGATCTGATCTAAGGCATTGATGAATTTACTGGTTTGTTTTTCTACTTCATTTCAAAATATTTTGAACTTGTCAAATGCTTCCGACTTAGGTTTCATCAGATAGACATATATATATCTAGACTTGTCATCTATGAAAGTCACAAAGTATGTGGAACCATCATGAGCTGCATGATTTAATGGACCACACACATCACTGTGTATTAGCTCCCATAAAGCTCCAGCATGGTGTCCAACACCTTGAAATGAGGCATTTGTCATCTTTCCTTGGATACATGACTCACAAATCGGATAAGGATCTAAGGTAAGATTTTCAATCAAACCATCCTTTACCAATTTAGATAGACATCTAACACCTATGTGGCCCAATCGCATATGCCATAATTTAGTATTATTTAATTCAGACTTCCTACTTGTATTTTTCTCTATGTTAAAGACACCTCTAAATGTTTTCAAAATATAGTGACCGTTTGATAAAGAACATTCACATTTCAATAAATTGTCTTTATCATACAAACAAAAAGATTCATCCTTAATGTTTATTTTATATCCCTCTTTATCTAATATTAGCAGTGATATCATTTGTCTGATAATTGAGGGAACATAATAATAGTCATGCAAATCTAATTGACATCTATTTGGGAGATCTAGAACATTTGTTCCCATGGCCTTGACATCCAATGTCTCGCCATTGCCAACTCTAAGCTGGACCTCCCCTTTATTCAGCCTTCTTTTAACCCTCATTTCCTGTAGGGAATTGCAAATATGAGTATGACTGTCAATGTCTAACACCCATCCACTAATTGCATCTAAGGCTAATGAGATGTCAATAATTGGAAAAATACAAAGCGTAACTGAGGGTCCTGATTTTCCTTTAAGTTCGGGACAATCCTTTTTCCAATGTCCAGACTTCTTACATCATAGACATTGATCACGAGCTACTTTCGATTTTGTGCTTTTATGCTTCTTGCAGTTTTTCTTTGATATCTTCTTCTTCCCCATCTTTATTTTCTTTGACTTCCCAGAAGTCTTTGAAGAGCCAGCTCCACCATGTAGATACAGTGTGGGGTTTCATTTCCTCAAATCTTGTTTCATTGTGCGTAGCATATTATGAAGTTCTTCATATGTGGCTTGCATGGAATGCATATGAAAATTTAATACAAGCCAACATAAGAACCAGACAAAGAAGACATAATCAAATTACGGCCCAGCCGTTCATCAAACACAATACCATGTCATTCCAGATATCGAATCAGGTCGATCATGTTCAAAACATGAGTGCTTACAGCTCCTCATTCCTTGAGTTCAGCACGAAACAATTCCTTAGACCTTAGATAAAGTTCAATCTCTTGATTTTCCTTGAATAACTCTTTGAGTGTTCGCATGATGCTTCAAACATCCAGCACTTCAATGTAATGTCTTAACAAATCTGGAACCATCGATCCCAAGCTGTAAGATTTCACCTACAATTTATCATCTTTCCATCTATCAAAAGTTTCTCGCTCTTCTGGAGTAGAGTCATGATCGATATCAACAAGCAGTGGATTGATAGTGATATAAGTCAATTTTTCATACTCCAAGACAAAACTCATGTTCATTTCCCATGTAAAGTCGTTGTCGTCCCCTTTTAGTTTATTAGAATCCAAAAGTTTCATCAATGGATTAGCGGCAACCATCTACAAGACAATATTTTTGAGAAGTTGTAGAACAATTTTCATTTCTAAAGTGATAACACTAATTGAGTATGAAATTTTAAATCTATTAGTGCCCTCCCATTACTTTACGTAATTATGTAGTCTCCATTAATTGAAAAATAGAAATTTGACTATCAAAATTTCATAGCAGGAAGTGGATCCCATGATATTTACTCCAGCCTCACACTAATGAAGATATTGGCCTTTACAAACTCATTAGATAGACCTCCAAGGTCAATCACTTTATGTGACTCCTAGTTTGGTCTTGAACCATTTCTTATCTTCACACTAATGATGATATTTGATTAAGAAGTGTTTGTCAATGTGCACTAATGAGCTTTGTATGTACACCCTCACACTAATGACGATATTGGGTGACTATGTTAACTCATCACTCTACATCTAATATTTTACCAGAGCGACCTAAGTTCCGAGCACTTATACCATCACACTAATGAAAATATTGGATATAAGTAGTAAGAACTAATTCATCTCCGTATTGACAAGACAGACCATCCAATAATGCCCCAACATTATTAATAATATTACTTAAATAAATTAATCACCTAAATAAGAGATTTAGTAATTTAAAACATGCAATACATATATGATATTTCTTATGCATAATTAAATTAAAATTACTATGGCATAGATTCAAAAATATATGTTGTATGGTTAAGTCTTTGCTCTGATACCATTCTATTGGGGCAGTTGTGAAACCAATAGGGTCGGATTGGTGCCCCAGGCAGCAAAAATTGGTTTAACCTATGGAAATCAAGTATAAGTATAATTTTAAATTATTTAATGAAATACTATATTTCATTACGAGTTTATAGAAAAAATTGGGACTGAATCGGAGTCTAGACGCTCCAGAACGAAGCAAAATAAAATTAGCACGTTTGCAGCGCGTACACGCGGGCTACAGTGCGAACGCGTGCATGTTTCATTTTTTAATTCACATGTTTCTTTTTCTTACATTTCCTTCAGCTCACATTCTAGTGAGATGAAGGAATTAAGGTCTTTGACCCTAATTCTTTTCTGTCTTCCCTAAACATTTCAAAAATACCCAAAATTAATTTTTAATCTCAAAACCAATATTAACACATGTTATAGAAAAAAAATCAAGTTTTTCGAAATATCAAATATTTTTACTAAAACATAAATTTATTCTAAATACACATTTGCGTAAATTTTGAATCCAATACACAAACCAATTAGAATCCCAATAAGAAATGTCTCGTGAATAATTTTAGGTCACCTAAATATGGTCAAATGATTTTAAAATGATAGCCATAGCTCTAAGCTTTAATCTAGAGTTCCAATCTCTAATTAATTGTTAAATGTCCAATATGAACAACTTTGACCTAATTACAAATATGTTGTGTTTATTCTTCTAAAATATTCTAACACAATTGATTAGCCTTATTTCAATATTAAGCTATGTGATCATGCATCTAATACAAAAATGAACATAGCTTAGGAGAAGATCAAATATTACCTAGTAAGCTTGATGCAAGATCTAATCGACTTCTCATTTGTTGAAATTATTGGAAAACCTCTAAGGTATGCAAACTTGACTTCAAGATCCAACCTTGATTTCCAATGCTAGCAAGCTTCATTTCAAGATTCAATCTTGATTTCTCCTAGATTGTAGAGACCTCACAAGCTTCTCTAAACACTTCTCTAACTTAGGCTAATTTCTCTAAGAATTTACTTGTATTTTTGGTTGTACTTGCAATTAAAACCTTCATTAAGCTTGCTATTTATTGCAAAACTTAGACAATTTTTAATACTTAAAAGTTGTAATCAACTTTTAAATGGTCTTAATCTAATTTGTCCAAATATGTATAGTTAGGTGTGACTAATCTCCATTGTCTCCCACTTTAATTTAATCCAATTAAATCATGCCAATGATTAGGAAATAGATTAGTTAAATTTTTGCCACCATGATTTAATCTAATTAAATGTAGCGAAAACCACCTATTATTACATACTTACAATTATCATAATGTCCTCAAATGATAGAGATAAATATGATTTTACAATTAAGCCATTGTGTAATTATTGAATTAATCAAATTAATCCAATTAGGTAAAAGTAAATAATCAATGTAATCTAATAACACTTTATTATCTTAGTTGATAATTATAATACCGATTATTATTTTTTATCAAAATTAATCGTCTACCTGAGTGCTCAACGAGTACACTTCATATTGGGACTCTCTAAGTTCAGACACGTTCGTCATATAAGCCTAGCTAATATGTACGTAATTGGCCACCTCTGAATTCTCGAAGAACATGAACGACCTTTTTGAACTATATAAGTCGAGGTTATCACATATGTTTAACAATCCCTCCGTAGTAGGCTATCCGAGTTGTGCTTAGGAAACATAGAATACACCGTCAAGTTTCTAAGGCAGGCATCTCATGTTAACATGTCCACGATTCTTAAAAACTGATGCGATCCACCCTAGGTGATCGGCTTTGGCCAAAGTCTTTAAGAATCGTGACTTAACTCACATGGATACACATATGGGACGACATATCGTATCTTGCTTCGCACTTGATTACTGAGTACATCGGTCCACACCTAACGAACATCTAGAGGCTAGACCATGAAAGGTTTCTAACATATATGGTATCAAAGTTTGGAGAATCTCATACAAAATCAATGTTATCCTATATTCAAAGGATTACATATGTTACTCGACTCGAGGATATTCCTATTGACGGTGGTGTGTACTTTCAACTATTAAAAATCACATGTAAGTCATTCAGTATTCACTTTAACAAATACCTACTGTAGGCATTGCATTTTTGCATATCAGCCCGATGATGAGTCTCGTATGGAGAAAACTACTTCTTTAGTCATGAAAGTCTCGGGAAACGGACGTTTGAAGGGTAAAGTTGGAAATTAGAATTTTTGTTGGATTTTATCTGAGTTGTTTAGCTTCGGCTGCTTGTTGGACTTCCATTCCAAAGCTTACCTAAGGCCCAAAACCCAAACCAAACCCAAAATACCCAAGTCAAACCAAGTCAAACCAAGCCCATGCCCAGGGGGGTGATTCACGCCCGTATGTTTTTTTTTAGGTTTATGCACATTTGTCACATGCTAAAATCTTGTAAAATCCTTACCTAAATAAAAGAAATCAAATCAAATCCCTACCAAATCAAATCCAATCAAAAATCCAAATTAGGAGATCCATTCTTTGTTAGACACCAATTATGAGATTCTTTCCTATTCAAATTAGGAAAGTCTTCTCTCTTTGCTTATAAAAAGAGGCCTTCACCCCCCATTCACACCCCTAGCACATACATATCCCTCAAGCACGCCTAAGCCACTCATCTAAGCCTCCCTTTCACAGCCAAAGATCTCTTTCAAGCCTCCATTGCCGAATCATCAAGCCAAAATCACCCTTTAGTGCCGCAAATCCACTTTCTTCATCTATACCCTTCACGCCCAACACCCAAACTTAAGCCCTCTTTGCTGCGTCTTTAGCCACCATTCACAGCCCCAAAACACCCTCAAATAAACCTTATTCACAGCCCTAAAGTCGTGCAAAACATCCCCCAAAAGCAGCCCCAATTGTGCGCCCAAGTCAGCCCTGAAAACGGCTTCACTGCACTAGTGAACTGCCGAGTTTAGCTTACTGTTCTGGTCAGTATTTGCTGCGACTTTGGCCCATAAAACAGCCTTAAAATCACCCCAAAACTGCAGTAAAAATCTGCATAAATACCCCCAAAAAACCCTTCAAAACCGCAGCCCCATTGGCCTCCCAAATCACCCGAAACAGTCCACTAATCGACCAAAACAGTGACCTGAAACGCAGCAGCAAAACAGCAGCAAAACGGACTTAAAACAGCAGCCCAAGCATCAAAACAACGAGGAAAAACATCGAGCAAACAAATCGGAAAAGTATCGGATCATTCGCCCTTCCAACGGACGTGTAACGCCCTTTCTCGAGACGACAAAAGAGGTTAGACCTGAGGGCACCCTTTTTCTTATATTCTTTCGTTTTATTTTATTTATTTTAAAATATTATTGCATGAGAGTCGTTTGAGGCATGATTTGATTGTTGGATGAGCGGGACATGTGTTCCCTTTTATGGTATATCGGATGGAAACCCGGACGTAAATTCCATAGCCAATTCCGAATGGACGGTAGTATGGTCTGCACTCGGGATACAATGCCACGTACCACTTAAGATACACGTATCTCGTCTCATCCAAATTTGTATTTGAGCATGTTATAGTCCTTAGGTTATTCGTTTATTATTTTAAGCATGCTTTAATTTAGTTTTGTTATTTAATTTTAAAGTATGATTATGTTCTTTTTATGCATGATATTTAGTTTAGTTTATATTTATGTTTAAGTAATTATTTGTTTACGTTGGTTTGATGGCTTAATATGTTCGATGTGTGATATTGCGTGTTTGTTGTTTAAAGACTTACTTTCAAGCATGAAAAATTAGATTAGGAGTTAGTTAGACGAAAGCATATTAGATCTAGGTGACCTTTGAACATGATTATTGAGTAGATGTGGTCGATTTATTGCACAAATTATATCATCATAATGACATAAGTAAGGGACCATTCCGAACCCAACGGTTTGAGGTCTTCCCTTGCGAGGGGTGAGTGCGGCCTTAAACCTTTGTCCCGGTTCACACTGGGTGGCGACTTTATTATTCTCCAGTTTAGTTCCCCGCGGACTACTCCGTACTCTCAACTAGGCCCTGAGTCTAGAACAGCATGCGTCGCCCAAGTTCTATGTCCTACAGTCTGGCGACTCCTCTGGGGATAGAGAATCGGCCTCGAAATCATGTCTTGTCTTGTGTATAATTTTTGCATTAGTTGACCGTGTCTGTAGTGGGTTGAGGGGGTTAATCAAAGGCTTAGTTAAAGCTAGGTGATGGTTGGGTGTCTTCCTTCATTCACTACCTTTCGAGGAAAAGTTGTGAAGGCGCCTAGATGATCATTACCCGTAGCTTGTTGTGATAGACTAGTTTGGAGGACTCGTTGTTTATTCCTGTCACCAAGCGATAAGAGCCTAAGAGGCTAGGGTACTTAAGAGAGCCTCGCTCCACCCTCCATATGGGGAATCTACAATGGGAAGTCCATTCGAAAGCCAGTCACACACCATAACTCGTTGGCACGTACCGTAAGGTATAAAAAAGGTGTGCTCACTTGGTCATTTGAACCCTTGAGTGGGGAGTCCTAGTTATGGGCAAGCCTTTGTCAGCGAGAGCCTTTATCCGCGCCCCGTGAACCCACTCGTGAACCTTAGCCATAAAGAACCTGTAGTTAGTCATCTTATAATTATGTGTGGTGGGCCGCCGTCATTTGGATCCAGTTGGACCTTCTGTCAAAGGGTATGAACCTGTTGGGCCATTTAAACTGGGACAAGTTTGTGTCTTTTGACAGTTGGGCCAAAAGCTTCTAAAATTCCGGTGGGCCATTTTGTGAATGGGCCTCTTATCATTTGAAGTCATTTAGCCATATCACCGCAAAGTGTAAACCTGTTGGGCCTTTTCAACTGGGACAAGTTTGCACCGCGCGATGGTGTGATTAAATACTTGAAAATGACAATGGGCCAAGTAGTTTAAAGTTTCTTTCTTTTATGACCTATATATTCCATGCATCGCATACATCTCATGCATCTCATGCATCATGTTAACCCTTGTGTCTTAAAAGCCATCATAGATACCCGTTGGGTTAGGAAAAAGAAGTCAGAGCCTTCCTAGGGAAAATCCAGTATATTAGTCGGTTCATGCCAAGCTGACGTCAATATGTGAGCCCATCTTCAAGCTGTTAAGGAAAGACCAACCGGTGAAATGGAACGAGCAGTGTCAGGAAGCATTTGACAGAATAAGGGAATATTTGGTGAAACCTCCTATGTTGAAACCTCCGAGACAGGGTAGGCCTTTGGTACTTTATTTGGCTATTGAACCTGAAGCGTTGGGGGCGATGATGGTACAACCCGATGAGACAGGAGTAGAATATTGCCGTCTACTACCTCAGTAAGAAGCTGCTTCCGTACGAAGCTCGCTATCAGGAAGTGGAGAAGATTTGTCTAGCAGTTGTATGGGCATCCAGGAAGTTACGCCACTACTTCCAGTCTTACAAGATCCAAGTGGTCTCAAAGGAGAATCCTTTAAAGTACTTGCACTCAGTACCCTCGCTGGTTGGGAAGTTGGGCAGATGGTTAGTGCTGTTGACTGAATTTGACATCGAATACCTCACCTCCAAGGTAATCAAAGGGCGAGCCGTGGCAGAATTCCTAGCCTTGCAACCTGTTAAAGGGGATCAGTACAAGTTTGAGTTCTCCGATGAAGAAATCCAAGCTATAGCAGTCCAAGGATGGAAGACGTATTTTGACGGAGCAGTGAACTGCAAAGGAGTCGGGATCGGGATTGTAATAGTCACCCCTGAAGGAGAAACTTTGCCTATGGCCAAGAGGTTGACATTCGGAGTGACCAACAATATGGCTGAGTATGAAGCATGTGCATTTGGGTTGACTGCACTGACAGCCTTGAGGGCTAAGAATGTTGAAGTTTTCGGAGACTCGATGTTGGTGATCCGACAGATGTAAGGAGAATGGGAACTGAAAGAAGAACGGTTGAAGCCGTACTTGTTCCATCTCAGAAGTCTGGCACAAACTATCCCCGATTGTAAATTTCAGCATTTGCCGAGAGATGAGAATCAGATGGCAGATGCATTGGCAACACTGGCCACAACTTGGGAAAATCCAGAGAAACTGGTGATGAGACCGCTTGTGTTGACAACGGCAAGTAAGTCAGCCTATGAGATAGATAGAATCTTAGAAGTGGAGGTCGATGATGGGAAACCGTGGTACCATGATATTCAAAGGTATCTGGAAAATACGGAGCTCCCGGAAGAAGCTAGCAAAAAGGATAGAATAGCCATTCAGAAGTTGGCCTCTCAGTATGTGAGTCTGAAGGGAGAACTCTACAAGAGGCAGGGCAATGGTATTTAGCTGAAATGTTTAAGAAAGGAAGAAGCTCAGAAGATAATGGAAGAAGTGCACGTTGGTGTATGTGGACCACATATGAACGGATTGAACTTGTCCCGCAAGATTGTGAGACAAGGCATTTACTGGTCAACCATGGAAGCTGACTGCGCGAAACTGGTAAAGCACTGTCACGACTGTCAAGCACACGGTAATTTGAACCATCTGCCGCATACAGAGTTGCACAAGCTGTCAGAACCATGGCCTTTCTCGGCTTGGGGAATAGATATGATCGGAGAGATTCGACCGAATGCATCGAATGGGCATCGCTTTATAGTAGTGGCCGTAGACTACTTCTCAAAGTGGGTAGAAGCCGAATCTTTCTGCAATGTTACAGCAAAGCAGATGGCGAACTTTATAGTGTGGAATCTCGTTTGCCGGTATGGTATGCAACACCATATGGTAACAGATAATGGAGTCCAATTTCAGGGAGAAACCAAGGCGATGCTACAGAAGTATGGAATCGGCCATCACAAGTCCTCACCATATAGGCCGCAGGCTAATGGGGCAGTCGAGGCAGCCAACAAGACGATAAAGATGATCTTGGCAAAGATGACTGAGAATTACAAGGACTGGGCTGACAAGCTACCATACACCTTGTGGGGATATAGAACATCAGTGAGAACGGCAACAGGAGCCACGCCGTATTCTTTGGTTTATGGAATGGAAGCGGTACTACCGGTGGAAGTTGAGATACAGTCCATGCGGGTATTAGTAGAAGCAGATTTGCTTGAATGAGAATGGACCTCGCAAAGGTTTGAACAGTTGGCTCTGATTGATGAGAAGAGGATGAAGTCCTTGCATCACATGCAGATATATCAGAAGAGGCTGGCTCGAGCGTTCAACAAGAAGGTGTGTCCTACCAAGATCAGGAAAGGTGATTTGGTACTCAAGCAATCGAAGCCGTCGACGACAGACCCGAGAGGAAAGTTCAGGCCGAATTGGGAAGGACCCTACATTGTTCAGAAGGTAATGGGAAATGGAGCAGTGAGACTGTCGGACTTGGAAGGGAATGAGTTCACAGAGCCGATCAACATTGACAGATTGAAATCGTATTTTGCCTGAGGGACAGAAGACTGAATAGTCACCCGCAGAAGACCTAACCCAACGGGGATAAAAGAGAACTCGTGCATGCATGCATACATATAACCCATTATTGCATTCCTTTTTGCGTGTTTTGTGTTTTTATTTTGTATTCACAGGTTTCGAAGACAGAAAAATGACAACGGTAAAGACAAGCCAATCAGAAAAACAGCGAAAGCACTATATTGAATTTGGGTAGGAATCATAGGGCTAAGGTCCACATCGTTGTTAAGATTCAGATGGTAATCTGAGGGTTGAGGCCCATTTTGAGTTTGAGTTTCGGATATGGATCCCGGGGGCGAAGCCCACATGGTCAGCTGTAGAATGGAAGAGTTCCTTAGAGTGAGTGAGTGAAAAAAAATTTGAAGTGAGTGAGAGAGAAATCTTTGATGGGTAAACATATGTCTGGTGATGATATTGTGTGCTGTAGGGAGAAGCCTTAGAAATGAGAAGTGCGAGACGCACTCTTATCTGGTATTCGGAATGGATTGATCTCTGCTAGACTCATAAAGCACTTGATAAAGGTATCTCAACAGTAGAAGCCTGAGTGGTTGATGAGATGACTAGTTGAAGAGATGGTGGATCGGTGAATGACCGTTTGCCTGGATGTCCGCAATGATTTGCTTTGCTACAATACATGATATGGTTGGAAAATAAAGAAAGAAAAGTCTCTGCAATGAAAAGAAAAATAGACCGCCTATAACCAATAAGCGTGAAGCTACCCATGGGCGAGTTAGGACCACCATGAGGAGAAATGCTACCTTAAAGGGTAGGTGTGTCAAAAAAAAAGAAAGAGAAAGAAAAAAAGAAAAAAAGAAAAAAAGGAAAAGAAAAGTCCAAAGAAAGAAATGATGCAATAAAAGAAGACCATATCATGTTGAGTATGCTACAGTAATCACAGAGTGTGACCCAGACATCCAGATTGGTTAGACCCACTGGTCCGATTCTCCGAAGCGAAATCGTCGAGTTGGCTGACTTAAGGAATAAGCTGCGAAAGAGCATTAGCACACACACACTAGGAGTCTAGTTCAGATCACCCGTTCAGAGGATTGGGTTTGAGTATGTTGAGTACTTTGAAGATTCTTTGGCTTTGACCCAAAGCACCCATTGAGGATAAAATATGTTTAGCTATCAAGATTATCTCGAAAAGAGGCACTACGGTGTGTTGAAAAAGAGTATCAGCATCAGTTTCTGCCAGGTATGGCATTCTGGGGGCGAGGCCCACATCAGTTCAGTATCGGTTCTGCCGGGTATGGCATTCTGGGGGTGAGGCCCCACGTCAGTTTAGTATCAGTTTTCCGGGGTATGGCATGTTGGGGGCGAAGCCCACGTCAGTTCAGCATCAGATCAGCCAGGTACGTACTCCGGGTTTGGAGACATCAGATCAGCCAGGTACGACACTCCGGGTATGGAGATATCAACTGCGACACCCTAGGTACGGGGTTAGCATTCAGACATTTGTGGCTCTCTGGGTACGGAGACGTCACCGCGACACCCTAGGTACATGGTTAGCACTCAGACATTTGTGGCACTCTAGGTACGGAGGCGTCACTACGACACCCTAGGTACGAGGTTAGCACTCAGACATTTGTGGCTCTCTAGGTACGGAGGCGTCACTACGACACCCTAGGTACGGGGTTAGCACTCAGACATTGTGGCTCTCTAGGTACGGAGACGTCACCGCGACACCCTAGGTACGTGGTTAGCACTTAGACATTTGTGGCACTCTAGGTACGGAGGCGTCACTACGACACCCTAGGTACGGGGTTTGCACTCAGACATTTATGGCTCTCTAGGTACGGAGGCGTCACTGCGACACCCTAGGTACGGGGTTAGCACTCAGACATTTGTGGCTCTCTAGGTACGGAGACGTCACCGCGACACCCTAGGTACGAGGTTAGCATTCAGACACTTATGGCTCTCTAGGTACGGAGACGTCACCGCGACACCCTAGATACGGGGTTAGCATCCAGACATTTGTGGCACTCTAGGTACGGAGTCGTCACTGCGACACCCTAGGTACGGGGTTAACATTCAGACATTTGTGGCACTGTAGGTACGGAGTCGTCACCGCGACACCCTAGGTACGGGGTTAGCACTCAGACAACAACAACACAACCACGACACCCTAGGTACGGGGTTAGTGCTATCAACTCAACACAGCAGGCGAACCATGTGGTAGCTGGCGAGCCAGGTAAGTAAAAATGCATTGCACATACTTTGATAGGAATTGTCATTTTCACACACTACACAAGTCCCATCAAAGTGGGGGCGACTGTAGGCATTGTATTTTTGCATATCAGCCCGATGATGAGTCTCGTATGGAGACAACTACTTCTTTAGTCATGAAAGTCGCGGGAAACAGACGTTGGAAGGGTAAAGTTGCAATTAGAATTTTTGTTGGATTTTATCTGAGTTTTTTAGCTTCGGCTGCTTGTTGGACTTCCGTTTCAAAGCTTACCTAAGGCCCAAAACCCAAACCAAACCCAAAATACCCAAGTCAAACCAAGTCAAACCAAGCCCATGCCCAGGGGGGTGATTCACGCCCGTATTGTTTTTATTTAGGTATATGCACATTTATCACATGCTAAAATCTTGTAA
Organism: Zanthoxylum bungeanum; assembly: GCA_019454045.1. Classification (NCBI taxonomy): domain Eukaryota; kingdom Viridiplantae; phylum Streptophyta; class Magnoliopsida; order Sapindales; family Rutaceae; genus Zanthoxylum; species Zanthoxylum bungeanum. The sequence continues at coordinate 399,140 of SKCR01025208.1, forward strand.
AATCCTTACCTAAATAAAAGAAATCAAATCAAATCCCTACCAAATCAAATCCAATCACAAATCCAAATTAGGAGATCCATTCCTTGTTAGACACCAATTAGGAGATTCTTTCATATTCAAATTAGGAAAGTCTTCTCTCTTTGCCTATAAAAAGAGGCCTTCACCCCCCATTCACACCCTAGCACATACATACCCTCAAGCACGCCTAAGACCTCATCTAAGCCTCCCTTGCACACCAAGATCTCTCCTCTTTCAAGCCTCCATTGCCGAATCATCAAGCCAAAATCACCCTTTAGTGCCGCAAATCCACTTTCTTCACTAACCCTTCACGCCCAACACCCAAACTTAAGCCCTCTTTGCTGCGTCTTAGCCACCATTCACAGCCCAAAACACCCTCAAATAAACCTTATTCACAGCCCTAAGTCGTGCAAAACATCCCCCAAAAGCAGTCCCAATCGTGCGCCCAAGTCAGCCCTGAAAACGGCTTCACTACACTAGTGAACTGCCGAGTTTAGCTTACTGTCTGGTCAGTATTTGCTGCGACTTTGGCCCATAAAACAGCCTTAAAATCACCCCAAAACTGCAGTAAAAAGCTGCATAAATACCCCAAAAAAACCCTTCAAAACCGCAGCCCCATTGGCCTCCCAATCACCCGAAATAGTCCACTAATCGACCAAAACAGTGACCTGAAACGCAGCAGCAAAACAGCAGCAAAACGGACTTAAAACATCAGCCCAAGCATCAAAACAACGAGGAAAACATTGAGCAAACAAATCGGAAAAGTATCGGATCATTCGCCCTTCCAACGGACGTGTAACGCCCTTTCTCGAGACGACAAAAGAGGTTAGACCTGAGGGCACCCTTTTTCTTATATTCTTTCGTTTTATTTTATTTTATTTTAAAATATTATTGCATGAGAGTCGTTTGAGGCATGATTTGATTGTTGGATGAGCGGGACATGTGTTCCCTTTTGTGGTATATCGGATGGAAACCCGGACGTAAATTCCATAGCCGATTCCGAATGGACGGTAGTATGGTCTGCACTCGGGATACAATGCCACGTACCACTTAAGATACACGTATCTCGTCTCATCCAAATTTGTATTTGAGCATGTTATAGTCCTTAGGTTATTCGTTTATTATTTTAAGCATGCTTTAATTTAGTTTTGTTATTTAATTTTAAAGTATGATTATGTTCTTTTTATGCATGATATTTAGTTTAGTTTATATTATGTTTAAGTAATTATTTGTTTACGTTGGTTTGATGGCTTAATATGTTCGATGTGTGATATTGCGTGTTTGTTGTTTAAAGACTTACTTTCAGGCATGCAAACTTAGATTAGGAGTTAGTTAGACGAAAGCATATTAGATCTAGGTGACCTTTGAACATGATTATTGAGTAGATGTGGTCGATTTATTGCACAAATTATATCATCATAATGACATAAGTAAGGGACCATTCCGAACCCAACGGTTTGAGGTCTTCCATTGCGAGGGGTAAGTGCGGCCTTAAACCTTTGTCTCGGTTCACACCGGGTGGCGACTCCATTATTCTCCGGTTTAGTTCCCCGCGGACTATTCCGTACTCTCAACTAGGCCCTGATGAGAGGAAAATATATCAATATTTACCGCCTCTTTTACTTAATATTTGGTTTAGTTTCTCGGGTTTGATGAACGTTTTGATATATTTTATTTTATTTTGCTGATAAAATAATATCGGGACTCAATGAAATCATTTAGGACGAAATGTGGGTCAATTAAGGGCAATTATTGGACTTGATATATTAATTTTGAAGATTGGAAACTTGAAAGGCCGTTTTTGACGAAGTTTTGGAAATTCCAGTTTTGCGCATCTATCGTATTTTGGGTATATCTTTTTACTCCGATATCGGATTGAGCTGATTCAAGTTCCAGATTAACGAAGACTCAAATAACTACAACCTTGAAAGACAAAATATTTTCGAAGTCTGAAGATTTCATGACCGAAATTGATGAACTATCCAGAAGTGTGTGGTGTGTAATTATTAAAGTCATTATCAATCATTTTCAAAGAAAAATATAAATTAATAAATAATTAATAAAAATTATCAAACCATCACCAAACAAGATAAGCAATTAGTGGAGCAATTATGGATTTGGTGGAGTAATTAGTGGAGAAATTAATAATGGATTTGGTCTAGAATTTGGAGATGATGATTTGACGGAGGCAAAATTTTGCCTATAAATACCAAGCCATTTCATTTGTAAAATTCATACTTTCTCTTTGAAATTCCTAAGGAATAAATAAAAGATTGTATCTTGTTTATTTATTTATAGCTTTCAGTAATTAATTTCTGCTTTCGAACTTTCTTTTCCTTACTTTTTAGTTTTTACTTTCCGCAATTTACTTTTACGCACAATCATTTCCTTTCTTTACTTTTGCAGTTTTTATTTTTCAAGCAATGAGGAGGTAATTCTCCTTTGCTGGGGAAAGGTAAAGCTTTTATTATTGCTATTTAGATTAATCTCCCATAATTATAATATATTCACTATTTAAAATTGACTTAACAAGAATACCGCTATATTGGCCGGTTGTAATTCATTTTAATCTGGTTAAACCTGACTAAATAAGGATACCGCCAGATTGGTCGGTTGGTAATTAAAGCTTCTTACCGCCTATATGGCAGATTTATTTTGGTTCCGCCTATATGGCTGGATTATGGACAATTATTGTTACCGCCTTAATGGCTGGTTGGACTTAATTTGACTTAATCAGGTTACCGCCTATATGGTTGGTTGGTAAATTATCACAAGTTTATATGTTATATTTATGGGAGATATCTAAATAGTAAATAGTAGAAGTTAATTCCTTTTACCTTAGCAGTTAATTTATTGTAATTTACTTTTCAGCTTTTACTTTACCGCAATTACTTTTCATCATTTTAATTTTATGTCTTTTATTTCATTAGCCCTAGTTATGTGTCGTAACTAAGTTAGATATCTGGGGTTGTGATGAAATCCAATATTACCAGTTTATAAGGGGTTAAATTATAGTTTGGGTAATATAAAGATTTATTTATTGAGTCTTAATTTTAATGCTTTTTAATTAACTGGCCATTAATAAAATTGATCAGGTAAACTGAAAATGAACTTGGAAAAGGGATTTTGTTGTTTAGACCTTAGACTCAATAGCCCACGATCTTCCTTGAGGATAGATAACCATTTAATAAATTTCCTTACAGGATAGGAATATACCTGTCGGGCGGGGGTAGCCATAATTGGAACTTAATCTTAATGAATCTAGGTAATTTGGTTGACATAGACATATGGTTCATTGGATTATACTAGGTATTTGTAATTGACCATCGGAAGAGGCTTTTACATAATTTAGTGTTCCAGGTTAATAAATCAATATATTACCCAACAATAAGATAACCACATCATCTTTTAAATAATATTGGAATAAATCACAACCCTGGATAGTTTTATAAATTTGAATTTTCTTCAATCTACTTTCAAGCAATTTTATTTACTTGTTTTAAGTTTTAAACTCACCACCCAATCAAACAATTAATCTATTAGATACTTGTAAATATTTAACTCCATAAATTGATAACAAAAGGTTTTAAGTTCTCGTGGGATCGATACTTTTTATACTACTTGAACGATACGTGCGCTTGCTTTATACGCGTGTGTAAGCACCGATCAAGTTTTTGGCGCCATTGTCGGGGACTTATTTATCTTTTATTATTAGTTTTGAGGTTAGATACCTTTACTAGTATCTAATTTCTTTTTACTTATTGTTTTTGTTTTCTTGTGTTTCAGGTTCTCAGATCGTTCATGAGACGAACCAGAAGCTTTGAACTTCAACCGCTTGACCCAGAGATTGAAAGAACCATCAGACAGTTGAGAAGGGAAAGAAGAGAAGGCCAAGAAGTAATTGTTAACATGGAACCTGAATCTTTGGAGGTTGCACCACCAATTCATATTCGAGACAGAACCATTCCGGTGGTTGACAGACTCATTTCATGTATTGTACTTCCTCCCTTACCAGCCAATGCGGGTGATATCAAAACTTGCATTCAGATGATACAGCAGTTAGTTCAGTTTGGGGGGAATGCAACTGAAGATCCTAATACCCACATCAGCAACTTCCTGGAAGTTTGTGGAACTTTCAATTACAACCGAGAAGCTGAAGAAGCTATGAGACTGCGTATTTTACCATACTCCTTGAAGGACAGAGCTAAAGCTTGGTTACATTCACTACCAGCAGGTTCCATCACAACATGGAACAATCTAGCCACAAAATCCTTGCAAAGTACTTTCCACCAGCCAGAACTGGAAAGCTGAGGAATGACATCACATCCTTTGTGCAACAAGATTCAGAAACTCTTTACGAAGCTTGGGAAAGGTACAAAGATTTGCTCCGGAAATGTCCTCACCATGAGATTCCAAAATGGCTTCAAGTCCAAACCTTCTATATGTTAGACAAAATGACCCATAGCGTCACTATTTACACAGATCATTGTGTTGTTGTAGCAAATTAACTATGTGACAAGGAAATTGCACTCTCATCATTTGTGATTAGATCACCGTAGATATATAAATGAAGAGAGGTCCCTATGATTAGTTCCTGGATTGAGAATGATATGAGACAGTATCAGTCCCCGAAGGATTAATCATTAAATATCCCTAGCCGGAGTATTATCGAGACTGGACATCGATAATGCGGAATAGGCTAGTATTGCACTTGTGTGCGTTGTGAGGGCACAACGGTATAGTTCTCATATATATAAGTGTTGGATACTTATGCAAGTGCGATAGAAGGTCGTGTTTCACCGATGGTACGGGAAACAGCTTCGCTCTGGATAAACCCTTCGGAATCCCATTGGTATTATGACTATATGTGTCTATGGGAGGCCGAAATCAAGGTAGGTGTGTATAGTCTTAACCTGAGACTTACATCGCTAATACTTACGATAATCGGTAGACTTTGGTCTTGGTGGTACAGGGCCTTAACCGGTTCTGCGTACACCACTTCTGGGTTTATCAGAGAGTCATAGTGTATTGGGTGTGATGTCAAGACGGAAGTATCACTTCAGTCATATTGGAGATGATGTCACGCAGGATACGGTATTAGTGCTCTTAAGTGATGCGCATCCAATCGTGATATTATGACCAGGTCATGAATATCCGATTATAGAGACTAGTTACCAGACATCCGACATGTGCTTCAGACGGGGCAGACACTTATCCAGCCCCAGCCCTAGCACGTGACTATCCGATACTAGGCCGCTACACACAATACAATGGTATACTATGCTTGATACAGATCTTAATATTCTTAAATGGATATGTCCGGAGAATTGGGTAGACTTGGTGCTTTACTAGGAGTCGACCTTGTCTCGTAAAACGGTAGAACGTAGTACTTGGTACGTACGTAATTCGGATACTCCGACGACCGTATTTACTGCCAACTTATCCGGGGATCTCATGGGTCGCTTCCCGATAATCCACCGATGACGCACAACTCGCACTCTTGAATAATCTGGGATTATATAGAAGAGAGAGAAAATTAATATAGGATCAATTACGGAGATATTTTATCTAGGATAAAATATCGTCTAGAGAGAGATAACGATTAATTCGGGATTAATCGATTAAATTAATATATTCGATATATTAAACGAAATTAGATTTCGACGCAGAATTAAAATTAGATTTTAATTCGGGTGAACGAATTAATTTAGAATTAATTCGTTAGCAACGTGAATAGTGAATTCGCTAGGCGTAATCATTTAATTACGACGCGACGGAAAAACATTAATTTAGAATTAGCGAACCCAGCCCGAGTGTGATTGCGAGCGCATTCGTATTTCGAATTCGAGTGCGGCGACGCAAGTCACATCAAGCGTCAAATCATTCATCACATCAAGCGTCAAATCAAATGTCACTTTGAGTGATGTGATTGATTGATGTGATTGATTGATGTGGTTGACATGACTTAAAGTTGATATGACTTAAAGTTGATGTGAATAGTGATGGACTTGACATAAAGTGTAAAAAGCATTTTGGAGGGAAAACTTTTTGGTTTTTTGCTCCAATAATTCATTTGATTTATTTGATAAAGTTAAATGAAAATTGATTTTTATTTTTGGAAAATATATATAATCAATTTTTGCTTTACATTTCATTAAGTCACAAAACACATTTCTCTCTCATCTCTCTCATCTACCTCACGCCCAAACACAAATATGGACTGGTTTTTGAAGCCAAATGGCGTGAGCAATGGGGAAGCAAAGAGTGGTTTTCATGGTGAGAAATCAAGTGCTAGCACACTTACGAGTCTTGCGAAGGTGGTAGAGAGGTTCACCCATGAGCCTGGATCCGTTAGACGAGGCTTGGAGCTCCATTTTCTCAGCTCAAAACTGAAATACGAAGGTGGTAGGGAGGTTCACCCATGAGCCGGGATCCGTCGGACGAGGCTTGGAGCTCCGTTTCGCAGCTCAAAATTCAGATTTGGAGGGCAGTGGACTGCCACCAGTGGCGCCCTTGGCAGTGGGGTTTTTGGGCTTCATTCGTCTTCAAATCGTCTCAACCGATCGATGTGAGTATTCCGCTACCTCCGTTGATGTATTGACACATTGTTTTCATTGCTTGTTTGATCTTGGGACCTAGATAAATTTCCAACAATGGCATCATGAGCTATTGATTCAAGCATGAAAAATGTAGGGCTTAAAATTGGGTATTTTGTATTCGAGCATGATTTAACGAAATTGGATGATTGAGCATGCTTAGTATATGTAATTTTGAAGATTGATTTGATCAATTTCAAGAAAAAGTGTTTAGAATAATTTTCCCCAAATTATTCCCCTTGGCCGAATGGTATTGTGAATTTTGGATTCTTGGAATTTTTGGTTTTGATTCGTTTGATGAGTTAGAATCATTTAGGTTGATGTTAATTTGAATCGAATTGGATTGGATTTTGAATTGAACATTAATCCCCAAAATTCTCATGTTGGCCGAATTGGACTTATTGCCCTATTGTCTTGGATTTTTGATTTTATGAACATTGGATGTGTATGAAATCATTTAGGATGTTGATTTGATGTCGATTGTGGGTTCGATTGGATTGAAACCGAATCGGACACAAAATCCCTCCATTGGCCGAGACCTTTAAGCATGTTAATGAGTTTGATTTTTTCATTTATGTGTTGGACATGTGATAATGAAAATGACCATGATTAATTATGTAAATTTAGTGTTTTGGAAATGTTGATTTAGGTTATTAATCATGTAATACACTTTGGTAATTAAATTGGGAAAATTGGATTTTTTGAATTTAATTATTTGGGCCTAATTTTGGAAATTGGACTTTAATGTTGTATTTGGGCCTATTGGGCTTGATTTATCAAGTTTGGTTTAGGCCAAGTGGATTGGATCCAATTGGGCCCAAAACCTTAACTATAAAGCCCAAATACGACTAATGAACCTTTAAAGTTCAATTGGGCCTAATGGGCCAAGATTAATTTATGGGCTTATGGGGTAAATCCCGGATTGGACTTTGGTTATCGGTTGACCCGAGTTGACCAAAAGTCCACGCCTTAACAAATCAATTAAAAGCCCATTGGACTTTAATTGAATTGACGTTGGACGTTAATCGGTCTTTGAGACGCGTTACGATTAAATTTGGATTTTAAATCGTAAAAGGTTTATTAATAAAGTGTAATGTTTAATTTGGAATTGAATAGTGAATTAGTATTAAGTACATGTTAAATTAGATTTAATAATGTAGTTTAATTTAATTCATGAATTCGTACTTTAAGTACTTATTCGCAAAAACGAGTTTGACTCGAACAAAATCAAATCGTTGTTTGAACATTGGATGATCACTTAATTATCAGATTAATTAATTGATTAGATTGATTGATAGCATGCTTATGTGTGTGAATGCGTGGTTGTGTTGAATGAATAATGTATATCGGATGGATATTAGATGGGTGGGCAATTTTAGAAATTGTTGTAATAAATTCGATTTATTAAATTGGACCTGCGTGTCCAGCCTTATCACCTTCATTCTCTTTGTATTCTCTTCTCACCTATTCCCCTCTATGTATATGAGGTTTCTTTAGAAGTGTAGTGTGTAACGGGTAGAAGTAATACTAGTGCTAGCTTGAGTGAGAAAGAGGAGAGATTTGATCTAGGATCAATGTGTAAAGTATCCATCCGCATATCATTATTATTTATTTTCATACTCGTTTTATTATGTATTTAGAATGCATGTTTAAGGGTGTATGATGATGAGACCTTAACAAAGATAATTAAATTGGTAGCCAATTTGCACGCGAAAAACCCTCATTAAATATCAAGCGTTTATTTTCCTTCCATTGAGTGATTCTTGCTCAAGATCCGAGATTGGCAGGGGTTGTTGGCCAAAGTCAAGCCCTTGTCCGTCGAAGATGTGCTTTAATCACGAGGCTTTGTTCCATATCGGTGTCGTGTCCAAGTTGTGGTTTGTTGGCCAAAGTCAAGACCACTTCTTGTCCATTGACATTGATTACGAAGCTTCCATGTCAATGGGTCCGCGCTTGACTGGGATCACTAGGTTGTTGTGCCAAAGCCAAGGCCTAGTTGATTCAGAGGAAAAAGGTTAGGGTATATATTGGATATATAGGCATATATAAGATATATGTTCGGACTTGGATGTCCACCTACTGGATCTAGGAGTTGGATTAGATCCAATTGATCTTCGAGATCTACCTAGTTAATTATCATACAATTGTTGGCCAAAGTCAAGATTGTGTGACATTTAACGGGATCCTAGCCCACTAGGAAACACGGTTTCCCGAGTACTCGACAGAGGGTTAGAGGCTCGATGAAAAATAGTGGGAGGCAAGTATTGAATTTGCAATATTCGTTCGAATACTCGCTAAACGCGCTCATCTATATTTTACTCGTCATATAATCAAAAGTATTAGTTGGACTAATATTTTATGTTGTTTTAAAAATATATATATAGTTGGACTATATATAAACTCATTCGATATATAGTTGATTTTATAATTGGATTATAGTAATCAATATAATTGAATTAAAATGATAGTTGATTTTATAATTGGATTATAGTAATCAATATTAAAATTATAGTTGATTAAATAATTGGATTATTGTAATCATTATAATAAATAGTACCTTAATAAATTGATTAAATAGTTGGACTATTGAAATCAAGAAAGGATTTAAAAGTTGAATGTTTTAAATGATTTAATTTTCATATTGGGAATAAATAATAGGTTACTTTATTTGATAAAATAATTTTTATATACCTAAGCCCAAAATTAAGCAAATAAGTAGAGCATAAATCTTTGGAAGATTTATGTGATGATGACTTTAGTGCTTAATTTAATATACTTGTCAATAAATCTATCTTTAGATTAAAAGGTATTAAAATTGCAATTTATAATTCTTGGAGAATTAATTGACTATTCTAGTGGAGAAAAGTCAAAGTTTGCAATTGGGCAAGTTGCACAAGGTGCACATCATTTCGATATTCTAAAACCCAAAGCTTGGCCAAAGGTTTGTGAATATTGAAAAGATAATTGACATATCCCAAAGTGACTACCATTTGGATATGGTAGACACGAAGGAATCAAAGAAAGGGCGAGGCTCTAACTTTAAAAATATATATATATATATATATATATATATATATATATATATATATATATATTTGTCCAAGTTATGTTCACTACTAGTATTGAAATGGATTTAAATACTTAGTGTGGTACATAATATATGTGATTGATGTTCAGAATCCGCTATGAGCTGGATACTGACTTCAAGCCGAGATTTCTCTGCGAATCGGAAACGGGACGAAGGTCGCTGTTTTGACCGTAGATACCTAAATTTAAGAACTAACCTAGGGTATGTACTTAAATTAGGAACTGTTATAATGTAACTGGTTTGACTAGAGACATTATCTCTATATCAGTGTTTAATCCGTTACAGATAAAACCTTTATATTATAGAACACTAAGTGTTTTATTATATAAAGATGATACTGATATAAACACATTGGATGTGAATAACAGAATTTATATTTATGAATATAATTAAAATCTCAAACATATAAAATGACAAATAAATAGCTCAAATTAATTTGATCAATAGAGACTTATTTGTGGCATTGTTGTCTAGGACACAATTAAACAAGACTCGTATATCCACACTTTTGAAGAGTGGGTACTAGGACTGATTTGACTATTCAAATAAGGTCTGCGAATCTAGTTTATTAGGTAAAATACCTAAAATACTATTTACTTGGTAATAGTAAAAGGGCCACCGATCTGTTAGCCATATTCATGGTGAAATTAGTGGGCCCATATCTAGCTAGGCTAGATGTGAACATGAATATTTCGTGACCTTAACGGATGTGGCATCACGTTGTGGTTATGTGTTTCTTTTGAAGAACACAGATCGAAAACTTTTGAAGTTTCGACACGAAGTAAATAAACAGATCGGCTATAGTATTATTCCGCCACGGTAAGACCGTATTGGAAAATACTTAAGCAGTAAGTTTCATATGTACATGAAAGAGTACGGTATTCTTTCATATGACGACTCCTCACGAGACACGTCAGTTAGACGGTGTGTCCGAACTAAAATCGAATTTTGTTGACATGATAAGGTTTATCACGAGTCGCTCTGAGCTACTGTTTCCTTCAATAGGACATGTATAAACAGTGCAAAACTTATTTAGAATAAGGTTCCATATAAATCTGTTTGACAGATGTCATATAGGATATGAACAGGAAAGAAACGAGGTTTCTCATTCCTGATAATTGGGTATGCCAGGCATAACGTTTGGTTGATACCAAACAAAGACCCAAATTGGATTAGTGCCAATATAGGTTATCCTAAGGGAAACCTTAAGTATAGTACTTATAAATCCCACATGAGAACAATTTGATTGTTGCTCACCATGCGGTTTTCCTGAGAGGAATACCGATATGCAGTGGTAAGTGGGAGGATAATGATACTCGATGAAAATCGGAGTAATACTATTCAAGGCACAAAGTCCTTAATGGAACACAATAGTTCATCTATGATGAATCTATACCATTAATCTTCAAATACACAAGAAACTAGTAGATCAGATAGAGTCAGAGAACAACCTAGGTATGGGTTTCTGATCTCACCCCATAAAGATGTCAATCTTATGGAGGTGTACCATCGGACTACGTTTTGAGGAAGTGATACAAGGTATCGACTCCCTGTTATGGCAAAGTGCCATGAGTCCGAAATGGACGACATGTATAATAAACTATTTTGGATACTAGTTGTTGTACCACAAGGCATTGTGCCTATTGGTCAATTAAACGTCTTCAAGGAAGACATACATGGAAGGCAACATACCAACGTACAAAGCTGGCTTTGACGGAAAGGTATCGTTATCAATATGTGTGTTAATACGGTTCAACCTTTACCTGTTGCCATGGTAAATCCATTTTGAAAATGCTTGTTGATAACTGCGTATTTCATTTATGAAATGTGTCAGTTACAGATCAAGTCGTTTTCCTGAAAAGGAAACCTTTTGGAGGATGTTTAAACAACATCCTGACGATTTGTATAACTGACAAACAAGGTTTGCGGGTTATTCGATCCATGTTTGGATTGAAGCAAGCATAAGGTTCTTGGAACTGACATTTTCAAGTAATCATAATGGTTATGATTTGACTCAAAACGAAATAATTCTTGTGTATATAAGGAGGTTAGTGGGAGAGGGCACTGACAGTGAAATTCCCATAAAGCTATTGTTGAAAGCTTGGCTTTCATAGATATTCTTTCAATAGAAATTCTCCGTAGAATTCTGGGGAGTAACAACCCTTATTCAAGGAATAAAGATCTACTGGGATAGATTTGGAGTTGTTAACACTCTTTGGGAAATTGTACATTTAAAATGTACTTGTATTGGTGTCTCAAACGCTTCGAACATATGAAGTCACAATCGGTTCAATCCTAGTGATAGTCACTAAATTGAAATTAAGAACATCTATTAGTATCTTAGAGAACTAAAGATGCTGTCTTAAACTATGGAGAAGGAGAACTTGAAGTGACTGGAATCACTGCTGCAAGTTTCCAAACAATTAAATACTACAGTACTATAAAGTTTGAATTACGGGACAGTGAGCAGGAAATCTTCCGAGCAAGATAACTGTTGCCGAATAAACAACAATTCGGATTATTGCTGCAGCGAGGCAGCAATAGAAGCCATTTGGGTCAAAAATAAATCTAATTAGATTAGATATAGTTCTTTTAGCAGCTGAGCTAGGCGTCAGCACATGCTAAGAAATAAAGGTCTCATCGACGATCCATATATATACTTCTATATCATCTGATTCGTTCGGATCATACATCGTGGCGATGTGATGATCGTGCAAATCGCATCAGACGATAATCAACAAATCCGCTGACGAAAACCTTTCCTCAGCAATTTGAGCGAACCGTACATAGTTCGGGTGTAGGACAGTTGAGTGACTGGCTATGTGCCAAGTGGGAGATTGTTAGACAAAAGACCCATAGCATCACTATTTGCACAGATCATTGTGTTGTTGTAGCAAATTAACTATGTGAAAGGAAATTGCACTCTCATCATTTTTGATTAGATCACCGTAGATATATAAATGAAGAGAGGTCCCTATGATTAGTTCCTGGACTGAGAATGATATGAGACATTATCAGTCCCCGAAGGATTAATCATTAAATATCCATAGCCGGAGTATTATCGAGACTGGACATCGATAATGCGGAATAGGCTAGTATTGCACTTGTGTGCGTTGTGAGGGCACAACGGCATAGTTCTCATATATATAAGTGTTGGATACTTATGCAAGTGCGATAGGAGGTCGTGTTTCACCGATGGTACGGGAAACAGCTTCGCTCTGGATAGACCCTTCGGAATCCCATTGGTATTATGACTATATGTGTCTATGGGAGGCCGAAATCAAGGTAGGTGTGTATAGTCTTAACCTGAGACTTACATCGCTAATACTTACGATAATCGGTAGACTTTGGTCTTGGTGGTATAGGGCCTTAACCGGTTCTGCGTACACCACTTCTGGTTTATCAGAGAGTCGTAGTGTGTTGGGTGTGATGTCAAGACGGAAGTATCACTTCAGTCATATTGGAGATGATGTCACGCAGGATACGGTATTAGTGCTCTTAAGTGATGCGCATCCAATCGTGATATTATGACCAGGTCATGAATATCCGATTATAGAGACTAGTTACCAGACATCCGACATGTGCTTCGGACGGGGCAGACACTTATCCAGCCCCAGCCCTAGCACGTGACTATCCGATACTGGGCCGCTACACACAATACAATGGTATACTACGCTTGATACAGATCTTAATATTCTTAAATGGATATGTCCGGAGAATTGGGTAGACTTGGTGCTTTACTAGGAGTCGACCTTGTCTCGTAAAACGATAGAACGTAGTACTTGGTACGTATGATTCGGATACTCCGACGACCGTATTTACTGCCAACTTATCCGGGGATCTCATGGGTCGCTTCCCGATAATCCACCGATGACGCACAACTCGCACTCTTGAATAATCTGGATTATATAGAAGAGAGAGAAAATTAATCTAGGATCAATTACGGAGATATTTTATCTAGGATAAAATATCGTCTAGAGAGAGATAACGATTAATTCGGGATTAATCGATTATTAAATTAATATATTCGATATATTAAACGAAATTAGATTTCGACGCGGAATTAAAATAAGATTTTAATTCTGGCGAATGAATTAATTTAGAATTAATTCGTTAGCAACGTGAATAGTGAATTCACTAGGCGTAATCATTTAATTACGACGCGACGGAAAAACATTAATTTAGAATTAGCGAACCCAGCCCGAGTGTGATTGCGAGTGCATTCGTATTTCGAATTCGAGTGCGGCGACGCAAGTCACATCAAGCGTCAAATCATTCGTCACATCAAGCGTCAAATCAAATGTCACTTTGAGTGATGTGATTGATTGATGTGATTGATTGATTGAAAGACACGACTTAAAGTTGATATGACTTAAAGTTGATGTGAATAGTGATGGACTTGACATAAAGTGTAAAAAGCATTTTGGAGGGAAAACTTTTTGGTTTTTGGCTCCAATAATTCATTTGATTTATTTGATAAAGTTAAATGAAAATTGATTTTTATTTTTGGAAAATATATATAATCAATTTTTGCTTTACATTTCATTAAGTCACAAAACACATTTCTCTCTCATCTCTCTCATCTACCTCACGCCCAAACACAAATATGGACTGGTTTTTGAAGCCAAATGGCGTGAGCAATGGGGAAGCAAAGAGTGGTTTTCATGGTGAGAAATCAAGTGCTAGCACACTTACGAGTCTTGCGAGGGTGGTAGGGAGGTTCACCCATGAGCCGGGATCCGTTAGACGAGGCTTGGAGCTCCATTTTCTCAGCTCAAAACTGAAATGCGAAGGTGGTAGGGAGGTTCGCCCATGAGCCGGGATCCGTCGATGAGGCTTGGAGCTCCGTTTCGCAGCTCAAAATTCAGATTTGGGGGCAGTGGACTGCCACCAGGTGGCGCCCTTGGCAGTGGGGTTTTTTGGGCTTCATTCGTCTTCAAATCGTCTCAACCGATCGATGTGAGTATTTCGCTACCTCCGTTGATGTATTGACACATTGTTTTCATTGCTTGTTGATCTTGGGACCTAGATAAATTTCCAACACTAAAATGGACTTTCTGGAATAATGAGAACCACAATTGATACTGCTGCTGGAGAAGCTTTGATGGCAAAAGGAGAAGATCAAGCCTGGGACCTAATTGAAGAAATGGCCAATAACAATTCCTTGTGGCCAACAGAAAGGAGCCTGATTCAAAGAATTGCAGGAATTTATGAAGTTGGAGCCAATGCAGCAGTGCCAAGCTAGATCAGATTTGCAAATACATGGAGACTCTCAACACACAAAGTAACCATGCAGCCACAAGTTCACCTTTTGGAGGAGCACCAGAGCCAACCCAACCTGAAGAGACAGTGAATTATGTCAACAATTTCAACAGACAGGGGAACAATCCATATTCCAACACCTACAACCTAGTGTGGAGGAATCATCCTAATTTTTCATGGAGCAACAATTCAGGGCAAAAGAATAATCCACCACCTGAATTCCAATAGCAGAACTATCCACCACCTGGATTTCAGCAACAAAACAAAGGCCATGAGCATGAAAAAGAACCAGTAATGGCAGAAGTGATAGCTCAGTTAAAAAAATATGAAGCTATGTTTCAAAGCCAATCAGCTTCTATCAAAGCACTGGAGAATCAAATGGACAACTGGCCAATGCTCAGAGTTACAGAGCGCCAGGAAATCTTCCTAGCAACACAGAACCAAATCCAAGGAATCGAGGGAAAGAGAAATGTCAAGCCATTACCTTGAAAAGCGGTACTGAAATCAACAAAGATGCTGGAATCAAGACAACAATCGAGGAAGTTCCATAAGATACAGTCACACAGATGGAGGAAAAAGAAGCAAAGGAAAAAGAAAAAAAAAGAAAAAGAACGGATCACTCCACCTCCACCTTTTCCTCAGCATCTTCATAAAAACAAACTGGACAAGCAGTTTGCTCGATTCTTGGAGGTTTTCAAAAAGCTACATATCAACATTCCATTTGCAGAAGCCTTGGAAGAAATGCCCAGCTATGTCAAATTCATGAAAGACATTCTTTCACGAAAACGGAGATTGGGAGATTATGAGACAGTAGCATTATCGAAAGAATGCAGTGCTATCATTCAGAGGAAACTTCCCCCGAAGTTGAAAGATCTTGGCAGTTTCACAGTCCCGTGCACTATTGGAGAACATTATATCGGTAAGGCTTTATGTGATTTAGGTGCAAGTGTTAATTTGATGCCTTTTTCTATTTACAGGAAACTGCAAATTGGAGAAGCAATTCCTACCTCAGTCTCACTGCAACTTGCTGATCGAACGCTCGCATTTCCGAGAGGAGTCGTGGAAGATGTGCTGGTCAAAGTTGACAAACTTATTCTCCCAGCAGATTTCATCATCCTTGACATGGAAGAAGACAAAGATGTGCCTATTATCCTTGGGAGACCATTCTTGGCGACAGGACGATCTGTGATTGATGTACAAAAGGAGAACTAACCATGAAAGTTCAGGACCAAGAAGTTACTTTCAATGTTTTCAAAGCCATAAAATTCCCAAGCGATGAAAAGGAGGAGGAATGTTTCAGAATTGATGTTGTTGATAGTATTGTAGGCATTGTATTTTTACATATCAGCCCGATGATGAGTCTCATACGGAGGCAACTACTTCTTTAGTCATGAAAGTCGCGGGAAATGGACGTTGGAAGGGTAAAGTTGGAAATTAGAATTTTTGTTGGATTTTATCTAAGTTGTTTAGCTTCGGCTGCTTGTTGGACTTCCGTTTCAAAGCGTATCTTAGGCCCAAGACCCCACAAACTATTTACCAAACACCAAACCAAACCCAAAATACCCAAGCCCACCAAGCCAAACCAAAGTCCACGCCCAAGGAGAGGGATTCACGCCCAAGGTGCCTTTATTTAGGTATATGCACATTAATCACATGTTTAAATCAAATAAGATCCTTACCTAAATAAAAGAAATCAAATGAAATCCCTACCAAATCAAATCCAACACAAATCCAAATAAGGAGATCTATTCCTTATTAAGAAGATGTCACTGACCGGCGTAAACACACACGTATAACGCAAGCGCACGTATCGTTCAAGTAGTACAAAAATATCGATCCCACGAGGACTTAATTCCTACTGTTGTTATTAATTATTGAATCTATTTATTTACAAATATCTAATTGAGGGTGAAGAGAATGTTTGCTTGATTGATTTGGTTGATTGTAGTTTTGTTAAATAAAAAAAAGAAAAAAAAAGAAAATACTAATGAAAATAACAAAAGACACAAAGATCTAGGGTTGTGAATCATTCTAATATCTTTTAAAAGATGAAGTGATTATTTTATGTTTGTGTAATAAATCAGTTTACTAACCTGGAACACGAAATTATGCAAAAGCCTCTGTCGTTGGTCAGATGCAAATACCCAGTTTAACCCAATTGAACCATATGTCTATGTCAACCAAATTATCTGGATTCATTAAGTTTAAGTTCCAATTTTGGTTACCCACGCCCGACAGGTATATGTCTATCCTGTAAGGAAATCTATTAAAGGGTTATCTATCCTCAAGGAAGATCGTGGGCTATTAAGTCTAAGTTTAAAACCTAAAATCCCTATGTCTAGAACATTTTAGATTTACCACATCAATCTTATTGGTGATCAGACAACAAGAAGCATTAAGCTTAAGACTTAATAAGTAAACCTTTAAATTACCCAAACTATAAAATAACCCCTTATAAACCGGTGCTATTAGAATTCATGACAACCCCAGATAACTAACACATAACTAGGGCTAGTAAAGACTTAAAAGTAAAAGACATACAGTAAAATGCTGAAAAGTAAAAAGAGTAAAAGTAAAAAGTAAAAAGTAAAAAGTAAAAAAAAAATAAAAATAAATTACTGAAAGTAAATTGTTGAAATAAATAAAGTAAAAGTATAATAAAAGAAAATGCTGGGGTTAGAGGATCAACTTTTATTACTACTATTTTAGATATCTCCCTTAATATAATATATTAACTTTGCGTGATAATTACCAACCAGCCATATAGACGGTATCCTGATTAAGTCAATTAATAATTAATTACCAACCGACCAACCAGGCGGTATCCATATTTAGTCAGGTTAAAACCAATTTATAATTAATTACCAACCGGCCAATATAGCGGTATCCTCGTCGTAAGTCAGGTTTTAAATAGTTATATATTATATTTAAGGGAGATTAATCTAAATAGTAATAATAAAAGCTTTACCTTTCGCCCCAGCAAAGGAGAATTACCTCCTCATTGCTTGAAAAATAAAACTGCAAAAGTAAAGAAAGAAAAATTTTGTGCGTAAAAGTAAATTGCGGAAAGTAAAAAACTGAAAAGTAAAGAAAAGAAAGTGCGAAAGTGAAAATTTATTACTGAAAATTGAAAATAAACAAACTAGATACAATCTTCTTATTTATTCTTAAGGAATTTCAAAGAAGAAAGTATGAATTTTACAAATGAATGACTTGGTATTTATAGGCAAAATTTTGCCTCCATCAAATCATCCATCAAATTCTCCACCAAATCCATTATTAATTTCTCCACTAATTACTCCACCAAATCCATAATTGCTCCACTAATTTCTTATCTTGTTTGGTGGTGATTTGATAATTTTTATTAATTATTTATTAATTTATATTTTGCTTTGAAAATGATTGATAATGACTTTTAATAATTACACTCCACACACTTCTGGATGGTTCATCAATTTCGGTCATGAAATCATCAGAATTTGAAAATATTTTCTCTTTCAAAGTTGTAGAGCTTTGAGTCTTCTTTAATCTGGAACTTGAATCAGCTCAATCAGATGTCGGAGTAAAAAGTTATGCCCAAAATAGGACAGATGTGCAAAACTGGAATTTCCAAAACTACACTGTCAAAAACGCCCTTTCAAGTTTCCAATCTCCAAAATTAATATATCAAGTCCAATAATTGCCCTTATTTGACCCACATTTCGTCCTAAATGATTTCATTAAGTCCCGATATTATTTTATCTGCAAAATAAAATAAAACATATCAAAATGTTCATCAAACCCGAGGAACTAAACAAAATATTAAGTAAAATGGGCGGTAAATATTGATATATTTTTCGCTCATCACACCCCCAAACCTAACATTTTGCTAGTCCTCGAGCAAAACATAATAATAAAATTAACTAAGCCACTTTCGTAGGGATCACGGTTGCATTTAGCGTATGCAACAAGCCTTTAACCCCTAGGTGTCCCTAGTGGACGAGTTGTAGTCTCGTGAGGGTTTACAGCAATGATACCCACAAACATTTATAAAAGTAAAAATGTTATAAAAATAATGCACACAAAAGCAAAAAGACAAGTGAAAAAGAATAAAAAAGTTAGTGACTAATCAAGTGAAACTTTTACTCCAAGTTACTAGTTGTTTTATTTCTTTCTAAATTACCAAATAAGTAAATTCTCCGATTTTAATTACCATTCTCCATATACACAGCCAACAAAATATTAATCAATCTCATTTTTTTGCCCACAACAGTCACAAGTGTAGTTGATAAGAGTAATATTTTTGTCCTAAAGTTTTATCAGAATTCACAACTTTTGTAGTAATGGAATAATTTTCTGATTTTTTCTGATTTTTTTCTTTGATTTTGATTTTTCTCTATTTTTACTTTTTATTTATATACAATACCTTCCGTCTATGTAGCGAGTGTTGGGTCGGTGGCTCCCAAACCAGTTGGCTTTAGGGCACCAGGTGTTAAGACACCCATACGGACTTAATTACCCAGACTTCAGATATATATATATTTTTGCAACATCCTTGATCCATGTAGCGAGCTTTGGGCCAGTGACTCCCAAACCAGTTGGTTTTAGGGCACTATGTGTTGAAACACCCTTACAGACTTAATAACTCGGACGTCTTTCTTTTTTTTTTTTTTTTTTTTTTTTTTTACTCCATCAGTTTTTGAGATGCTTCCTCCAATTGAACTAGAGCACTGAATATTACAAACTTTTCAAATACAGCTTATGTCGTATGTTACTATGCATATTGATAATATCTGCCAACTTAGCATATGAAGATCTATTTTAGTCAGTTTTATGGAGAATTTACAAATTAAATAATTTAAAAGGAAATAAACAAAAATTAACTTGTTTCGAAATAGGTTTGAAATACGTCTCAGGAGTGGAAAATCCTTACTCGGCTATCTCTCACCACCAATTCAATATTTTAGTCAAAATACAAGCACAAAAACGAAAAATATTTTTGTAATTTTTGTAATTTTTTCAATTTTTTTTTTATTTTCCAAAAAATTTTGAACTAAAAATAAAAACATCACACAAACTAAAAACAAGATACTAATCAACTAATTCCCTCCCCCAAACCTAAATGAGACATTGTCCCCAATGTCTTAAACAGTAGAAGAAGAGATTAGAAATAGTACCTGGTTAGCTGAAACTATACAGGAAAATTAAAGGTTAAGATCCAGATTAATCCGACGCTTCTTACCACGATCATTCTCGGACCAGTTTATCTTTGAAAGGATAGGGTCAATTTGTGGTTCAAAGGCTAATATTTGGTCAATTAGATCCGGGGCAGTTCTGGCAGTAAAGAGGAGTTCCTTCATAGGTTTTGTTACGAACCCGTTTCTCCGGGCATCATCAAGAAATACACAAAGAAAATCATAAAATCCTTCAACATTAAACAGCCCAATCGGTTTCTGGTGTATGTTCAAGTTCGCCCAAGATAGCACTATAAAAATTTCCTCCAATGTGCCCAAGCCACCTGGCAAAGCAATAAAAGCATCAGCACGGTTAATCATTTCTACTAATCGTTCAGACATACCTGGCACGATCAGTTCCTCTCCGTTTGATGGTTCAATAAGATTTGCCTCTGCCAAAGGTTTTGGAATGATTCCCAAAACATGACTGCCTCCTTCCTGTGCGGCCTTTGAAACGATCCACATTAGTCCAAGATTGCCTCCGCCATATATTAAGTGAATATTCCTTGCAGCTAAGACTCGACCCAATTCCTGTGCTGCTTCTACATATTGTGGTTTAACACCAACACTACTACCGCAAAACACACATATGTTTTCAACTCGTCTTCTTGAAGTGGCTTCCATGTTTTACTCTGGATGTCTTCAAAAGTGCAATGATGAGTTGAATTTATAATACCTAAAAAGGGTGAGTAAAAATAGCACAAGTATCTTCCAAAGGACGATTAGTAGCAAAATAGTAAAATAAATCGTGATAGTCAAAAAGGTCTGGATCCTGTCGGAGAAAACAAAAGAAAATAACAAAACAAATCACAATTATTAGGAAAAGACAAAGAGATATAATATGTACAAAAATTTACAGCTTGATTAACGTCTATGCGTCAGGGACAAGCTTCCCATCCAATTTTCTTATAAATTGGCAAACAGGGTCTTTTTGAGTCAGATTCCCGAGACTTAACTGTTGTCTTTCCTTTAAAAATTGTGTGTGTAATTTACGAATGGCAATATGAACATATCCACTAGGATGCGTCTCAAGAGTCGAAGATATATCATCCATAGACTCCTTACTCAAGCCATCCCTAATGAATTTAATTTTGTCTTCGCGATTATCAGACACCATTCCTAAAGAACGACAAAGAGTATTGCAATTCCAACGTGTACATTTGAAACAAACACCCATTTTCTTAGCTCTACGTTTCTTGGCATAGGTGCTTCTTCCAAAACCAGGCAAATAAGAAGTACAAGAATTAGAATACTCACCTGCTAATCGAACTCGTGCTTCGATTACCCAACGAATGTCATTAGAAATACCATGGATCATTAGTAGTCTCATCCTTTCCAAGCGACCTTTGTAAACTTTCATCAGAGAATTTTGAGGGAGAGAGGGAAATTGCTTGTGAAGATTTGCGAGAACTTCTTCCATCTTGTAATGACTAAATCTGCAAAAACTAAACACACAAAATTAAATCACACCAAATCACAATATATACAAAGATTGCATGGGTTGCCTCCCTGCGAGCGCTAAGTTTAACGTCGACAGCTAGACGTGACTTCTCGAACGTTAGGCTGGATCTGAAAGTGTGACACTTTCTTTTTGTCCCTCAAATGATTCTCCCCAATAGTGCTTGACACGCTTGTTTTAACCTTGAAAGTTTTGTTAGCGTCAGGATCATGTATCTCAACGGCTCTATTTGGTAAAACTTTGATGATCACGAATGGACCTGACCACCGTGATTTTGGCTTCCATGGGAAGAATTTACCCTTGATTTGTTTAACAGTATCTTTTTCCCTGGTTCCAGTTGTATGCGCACTAACTTCTCATCATGTCTCTTCTTGCCCTTTTCTTTGTACAATTTGGCATCCTCAAATGGCTGATTGTGAAATTCCTCCAATTCGTTGAGCTGGTGGAACTTTTTCTCTTCTGCTGCTTGTAGTGCAAGAATTGGTTCCTTCAGTACAAAAGACGATTTATCTTTAGTCTCCACATGCAATTGACATGTTTTAAGTTTGTCAGTAGAACTTTGTCTTTCATCAGAGTTCTGAACGGTACTATGTATCACATCAAGTCTGAAACATTCCTCCTTATTTTCATCATCTGGGAAATTCATGGCCTTGAAAACATTGAATGTTACTTCTTGGTCATGTACCCTCATGGTTAATTCTCCTTTTTTACATCAATAATAGTTCGACCTGTAGCCAAGAACGGTCTCCCGAGGATGATTGGCACGTCTGCGTCTTCCTCCATATCAAGGACAATAAAATCTGCTGGGAAAATGAATTTGTCAACCTTGACCAGCACATCTTCAACTACACCTCTCGGAAATACAAGCGTTCTATCAGCAAGTTGTAGTGAGACTGAAGTTGGCATTGTTTCTCCAATCTATAATTTCCTGAAAATAGAAAAAAGGCATCAAGTTAACACTCGCACCTAAATCACACAGAGCCTTACCAAAGTTATGTTCTCCTATGACGCAAGGAACAGTGAAACTGCCAGGATCTTTCAACTTTGGGGGAAGTTATCTCTGAATGATAGCGCTGCATTCTTCTGATAATGTTACTGTCTCGTAATCTCCCAATCTCCGTTTTCGTGAAAGAATATCTTTCATGAATTGGCATAGGTGGGCATTTGTTCCAACGCTTCTGCAAATGGAATGTTGATATGCAGCTTTTTGAAGATTCCAGGAACCGAGAAAACTGTTTGTCCAATTTCTTCTTCTGAAGACGTTGAGGAAAAGGTGGAGGTGGAGTGATCTGTTCTTTTTCCTATGTTTCTTTTTCCTCATCTGTTGCTTTGTTTCTTTTGGAACTTCCTCAGCAGTTGTTTTGGCTCCAACATCTTTGTTGATTTCATTACCGCTTTTTAACATGATGGCATGACATTGTTCCTTCCCCATGTTTCTTGGATTTGGCTCAGTGTTGCTAGGAAGGGTATCTGGCGGTCTGTAACTCTGAGCATTTACCAGTTGTCCCATTTGATTCTCCAATGCTTTAATAGAAGCAGATTGACTTTGAATTAATGCTGATTGGGATTGAAATTTAGCATCATATCTTGCTGCTTGAGAGTCGTGTTTTGCTTCTATCTTTTTCAAGTGGGTCAACACTTCTGTTATTCCTGGTTCATTTGCTTGCTCCTGGCTTTTGTTCTATTGCTGGAATTCAGGTGGTGGATAGTTTTGCTGTTGGCCTGAATTGTTGCTCCATGATAAATTAGGATGATTCCTCCACCCTGGGTTGTAGGTGTTGGAATATGGATTGTTCCCCTGTCTGTTGAAATTGTTGACAAAATTCACTGTCTCTTCCTGCTGAACTGGTTCTGGTGCCCTTTATATGATGAACTTGTGGATCCACCATTAACCTTCATGTTAAGAGTTTCCAGATTTTTGCAAATCATATCCAGCTTGACATTCAGTGCTGTGTTGGCTCCAACTTCATAAATTCCTGCGATTCTTTGGATCATGCTCCTTTCTGTTGGCCACAAAGAATTATTGTTGGCCATTTCTTCAATTAAATCCCAAGCCTGATCTTCTCCTTTTGCCATTAGTGCTCCTCCAGCAGCAGCATCAATTGTGGTTCTCATTATTCCAGAAAGTCCATTATAGAATGTTTGGACTTGAAGCCATTTTGGAATCTCATGGTGAGGACATTTCCGGAGCAAATCTTTGTACCTTTCCCAAGCTTCGCAGAGGGATTCTGAATCTTGTTGTACAAAGGATGTGATGTCATTCCTCAACTTTGCAGTTCTGGCCGGTGGAAAGTATTTTGCAAGGAATTTGGTGGCTAGAGTGTTCCAAGTTGTGATGGAACCTGCTGGTAGTGAATGTAGCCAAGCTTTAGCTCTGTCCTTCAAGGAGTATGGGAAAACTCGTAGTCTCATTGCTTCTTCTGATGCTCTGTTGTAGTTGAAAGTACCGCAAACTTCCAGGAAGTTACTGATGTGGGCATTAGGATCTTCAGTTGCATTCCCCCCGAACCGAACTGACTGCTGAATCATCTGAATGCATGTTTTGATGTCACACGCATTGGCTGGTAAAGGAGGAAGTACAATACAGGAAATGAGTCTGTCAAGCACCGGAATGGTTCTGTCTCGAATAGGAATTGGTGGTGCAACCTCCAAAGGTTCAGGTTCCATTTTAACAATTGCTTCTTGGCCTTCTCGCCTTTCCCTTCTCAACTGTCTGATGGTTCTTTCAATCTCTGGGTCAAGCGGTCGGAGTTCAAAGCTTCTGGTTCGTCTCATGAAAGATCTGAGAACCTAAAACACAAGAAAATAAAAACAATAAGTAAAAAGAAATTAGATACAAGTAAAGGTATCTAACCTCAAAACTAATAATAAAGATAAATAAGTCCCCGGTAGCGGCGCCAAAAACTTGACCGGCGTAAACACACACGTATAACGCAAGCGCACGTATCGTTCAAGTAGTACAAAAATATCGATCCCACGAGGACTTAATTCCTACTGTTGTTATTAATTATTGAATCTATTTATTTACAAATATCTAATTGAGGGTGAAGAGAATGATTGCTTGATTGATTTGGTTGATTGTAGTTTTGTTAAATAAATAAAAAGAAAAAAAAAGAAAATACTAATGAAAATAACAAAAGACACAAAGATCTAGGGTTGTGAATCATTCTAATATCTTTTAAAAGATGAAGTGATTATTTTATGTTTGTGTAATAAATCAGTTTACTAACCTGGAACACGAAATTATGCAAAAGCCTCTGTCGTTGGTCAGATGCAAATACCCAGTTTAACCCAATTGAACCATATGTCTATGTCAACCAAATTATCTGGATTCATTAAGTTTAAGTTCCAATTTTGGTTACCCCCGTCCGACAGGTATATGTCTATCCTGTAAGGAAATCTATTAAAGGGTTATCTATCCTCAAGGAAGATCGTGGGCTATTAAGTCTAAGTCTAAAACCTAAAATCCCTATGTCTAGTTCATTTTAGATTTACCACATCAATCTTATTGGTGATCAGATAACAAGAAGCATTAAGCTTAAGACTTAATAAGTAAACCTTTAAATTACCCAAACTATAAAATAACTCCTTATAACCGGTGATATTAGAATTCATGACAACCCCAGATAACTAACACATAACTAGGGCTAGTAAAGACTTAAAAGTAAAAGACATACAGTAAAATTGCTGAAAAGTAAAAAGAGTAAAAGTAAAAAGTAAAAAGTAAAAAGTAAAAAAAAAATAAAAATAAATTACTGAAAGTAAATTGTTGAAATTAAATAAAGTAAAAGTATAATAAAAGAAAATGCTGGGGTTAGAGGATCAACTTTTATTACTACTATTTTAGATATCTCCCTTAATATAATATATTAACTTTGCGTGATAATTACCAACCAGCCATATAGACGGTATCCTGATTAAGTCAAATTAATAATTAATTACCAACCGACCAACCAGGCGGTATCCATATTTAGTCAGGTTAAAACCAATTTATAATTAATTACCAACCGGCCAATATAGAGGTATCCTCGTTAAGTCAGGTTTTAAATAGTTATATATTATATTTAATGGAGATTAATCTAAATAGTAATAATAAAAGCTTTACCTTTCGCCCCAGCAAAGGAGAATTACCTCCTCATTGCTTGAAAAATAAAAACTGCAAAGTAAAGAAAGAAAAATTTTGTGCGTAAAAGTAAATTGCGGAAAGTAAAAAACTGAAAAGTAAAGAAAAGAAAGTGCGAAAGTGAAAATTTATTACTGAAAATTGAAAATAAGCAAACTAGATACAATCTTCTTATTTATTCTTAAGGAATTTCAAAGAAGAAACTATGAATTTTACAAATGAAATGACTTGGTATTTATAGGCAAAATTTTGCCTCCATCAAATCATCCATCAAATTCTCCATCAAATTCTCACCAAATCCATTATTATTTCTCCACTAATTACTCCACCAAATCCATAATTGCTCCACTAATTGCTTATCTGTTTGGTGGTGATTTGATAATTTTTATTAATTATTTATTAATTTATATTTTGCTTTGAAAATGATTGATAATGACTTTTAATAATTACACTCCACACACTTCTGGATGGTTCATCAATTTCGGTCATGAAATCATCAGCATTTGGAAATATTTTCTCTTTCAAAGTTGTAGATCTTTGAGTCTTCTTTAATCTGGAACTTGAATCAGCTCAATCCGATGTCGGAGTAAAAAGTTATGCCCAAAATAGGACAGATGTGCAAAACTGGAATTTCCAAAACTACACTTTGTCAAAAACGCCCTTTCAAGTTTCCAATCTCCAAAATTAATATATCAAGTCCAATAATTGCCCTTATTTGACCCACATTTCGTCCTAAATAATTTCATTAAGTCCCGATATTATTTTATCTGCAAAATAAAAAAAAACATATCAAAACGTTCATCAAACCCGAGGAACTAAACAAAATATTAAGTAAAAAGGGGCGGTAAATATTGATATATTTTTCGCTCATCAGTCACCATCAATGGAAATCCTAATCCTAGTCGTATAAGGAAAGCTTCCTCTCATTTGCCTATAAAAAGAGGCCTTCACCCCCCATTCACAACGCTAGCTCCCATACCTCTCTCACACGCCCAAGCCCTCTTGTTCATGTCCAAACACCTCCTCCAAGCCCCCATTGCCGCATACTGAAAACCCTAAGAAACCCTGCATTCCGTGAAACACCACACACACTCCCATTGCAGCACAACTCACCATACATCCTCCTCACTGCCGCACCTTAGCCACCATTCACAGCCCCTAAACAAGCCTTAAAACAGCCCCTAACATACCCTCTCATTGCCGCAGAACACCCCAAACACAGCCCCCAATCACACGCCTAAAACAGCTCCGAAACTGCAGTAAAAAACCGCATAAATACCCCCAAAGAACCCCTCAAAACCGCAGCCCTTTTGACCTTCAAAATCGCCCAAAACAGTCCACTAAATCACCAAAACAGTGACCTAAAATGCAGCAGCAAAACAGCAGTGAAATGGACTTAAAACAGCAGCCCGAGCATCAAAACAACGAGGAAAAATAGTGAGCAAACAAATCGGAAAAGTATCGGATCATTCGCCCTTCCAACGGACGTGTAACGCCCTTTCTTGAGACGACAAAAGAGGTTAGACCCGAGGGCACCATTTTACTTATCTTCTTTCGTTTAATTCATTTATTTTTGATATATAATTACATGAGAGTCGTTTGAGGCATGATTTGATTGCTGGATGAGCGGGATATGTATTCCCTTTTGTGGTATATCGGATGGAAACCCAGACGTAAATTCCATAGTCGATTCCGAATGGACGGTAGTATGGTCTGCACTCGGGATACAATGCCACGTACCACTTAAGATACATGTATCTCGTCTCATCCAAATTTGTATTTGAGCATGTTAAAATCCTTAGGTTATTCGTTTATTATTTTAAGCATGCTTTAGTTTAGTTTTGTTATTTAATTTTAAAGTATGATTATGTTCTTTTTATGCATGATGTTTAGTTTAGTTTATATTTATGTTTAAAAAATTATTTGTTTACGTTGGTTCGATGGCTTAACATGTTTGATGTGCGACATTGTGTGTTTGTTGTTTAAAGACTTACTTTCAAGCATGCAAACTTAGATTATGAGTTAGTTAGACGGAAGCATCTTAGATCTAGGTGACATTTGAACATGATCATTGATTAGACGCGGTTGATTTATTGCACGAGTTATATCATCACAACGACATAAGTAAGGGACCATTCCGAACCCAACGGTTTGAGGTCTTCCTTTGCGAGGGGTGAGTGCGGCCTTAAACCTTTGTCCCGGTTCACACCGGGTGGCGACTCCATTATTCTCCGGTTTAGTCCCACGCAGACTATTCCGTACTCTCAACTAGGCCTGAGTCTAGAACAACATACGTCGCCCAAGTTCTGTGTCCTACAAGTATCATCCAGGATACTAATACAATTCCTACGGACAAACTTGAAGCTTGCATCACCAACATGACTGACAACGAGCTTGATGCTGAAATTCTGGAATATATCAACTATCTTGACAAGCCGTTTCATTTCAAATCAACAACACCAGTTGAAAGTCTGGACCTCCCAAAGAAAGATCGAATCAAGCCTTCGATTGAAGAACCACCACAATTGGAGTTGAAGCTACTTCGAACCATCTCAGGTATGCATTTCTTGGAAACTCTTCTGAATTACCCATTATTATTTCTTCTTCTCTAACATTGGAACAGGAAGAAAAGTTATTGAGAGTTTTACGAGAGCACAAGAAAGCCATTGGCTGGACTATAACTGACATTCGAGGCATTAGTCCATCATTTTGCATGCACAAGATCCTGATGAATGACGAGTACAAACCCACAGTGGAGCATCAACGGAGACTCAATCCAATCATGAAAGAAGTTGTAGAGAAAGAAATAATCAAATAGTTGGATGCTGGCATCATTTACCTCATCTCATATAGTAGTTGGGTGAGTCCTATGCAGAACCGAAGAAAGGAGGAATTACTGTGGTCACTAATGAAAAGAATGAACTAATTCCAACAAGAACGGTGACTGGATGGAGAGTATGCATGGATTACCGAAAGTTAAACAAAGCTACTAGGAAGGACCATTTTCCGTTGCCATTCATTGATCAAATACTAGATAGACTAGCAGGACATGAGTACTATTGCTTTCTAGACGGATATTCAGGGTACAATCAGATTGCTATCGCCCCAGAAGATCAGGAGAAAACCACCTTTACATGTCCGTATGGCACTTTTTCTTTCCACAGGATGCCATTTGGATTATGTAATGCCCCAACCACATTTCAGCATTGCATGATGGCCATCTTCTCAGATATGTTGGAGCAGAGTATGGAGGTATTCATGGATGACTTTTCTATGTTTGGAGATTCTTTTGACCATTGCTTGCATAATTTGGAACAGGTGTTACAAAGGTGCGAAGACACAAACCTGGTACTCAACAGGGAGAAATGCCACTTCATGGTTCAGGAAGGCATTATTCTTGGACACCGAATCTCACAAAAGGGAATCGAGGTAGACAAAGCAAAGATCGAGACAATTGAAAAACTACCTCCACCAACAAGTGTCAAAGGGATTCGGAGTTTTCTTGGACACGTAGGTTTTTACAGGAGATTTATCAAAGACTTTTCCAAGATTGCAAAACCTCTTTGCAATCTTCTGGAGAAGGATGTGCCTTTCAACTTCACCAAAGAATGCCATGAAGCTTTTGAAATCTTGAAACAGAAGTTGTTCTCTGCTCCCATCATAGTAGCACCAAACTGGACCCTTCCATTTGAGGTGATGTGCGATGCTAGTGATTTTGCTGTAGGTGCAGTTTTGGGACAACGCAAAGCAAAGATTTTCCACACCATTTATTACTCCAGCAGGACTCTGAATGAAGCTCAGCTCAACTACACAACCACTGAAAAGGAGTTGCTTGCAGTTGTGTTTGCTTTTGACAAATTCCGCTCTTATCTACTGGGTCCCAAAGTGGTGGTCTACACAGATTATTCAGCAATCAAATATCTGATCGCGAAGAAAGATGCTAAACCCAGACTGATCTGTTGGATACTTCTTCAGCAAGAATTCGACGTAGAGATTCGAGACAGGAAAGGGACAGAAAACCAAGTGGCAGATCATTTATCGAGGCTCGAGAATGGAGAAACAGCTGGCAAAGAACTTTCAATCAAAGAAACGTTTCCAGATGAACAGCTATTTGCCATGAAACAACATGAAGTTCCTTGGTATGCTGACTATGTCAACTACATTGTGTCAGGAAAATGGCCGTTGGAATGGACAACTCAGCAACGGAAGAAGTTTTTCAAAGAAGTCAAGCACTATGTTTGGGATTAGCCGTACCTGTTCAAACGCTGTGCTGATCAATTATTGAGACGATGCGTTCCACAAGAGGAGGTCAACAGTGTTTTGCAGCACTATCATTCATCACCATATGGCGGACATTTCAGTGGGGATAAAATTGCAGCAAAATTTTTACAATCAGGTTTGTTCTGGCCCATTCTTTTTAAAGATACTTACTTGTTTTCTCTTCAATGTGACAGGTGCCAGAGAACGGGGAATATTTCGAGAACAAATGAAGGACCATTGTAAAATATTCTGGAAGTCGAGATATTTGATGTATGGGGTATTGATTTCATGGGACCCTTATACCATCATTCGGAAATCTGTACATCCTGGTTGCTGTAGACTACGTCTCCAAATGGGTTGAAGTAATTGCACTGCCATCCAATGATTCAAAAGTGCTTATCAAATTCCTAAAAAGAAACATTTTCACTCGGTTCGGAACACCTCGTGCAATTATCAGTGATGGTGGCACACATTTCTGCAACAGATATTTTGATGCACTCCTATCAAAATACGGAGTTACTCATAAGGTTGCCACTGCTTACCATCCACAGTCAAATGGACAGGTTGAAGTTTCAAATAGGGAAATCAAAAGAATCTTGGAGAGAACCGTTGGATTAACAAGGAGGGACTGGTCTACAAAACTCGATGACGCATTATGGGCCTACCAGACAGCTTACAAGACACCCATTGGTATGTCACCATATCGATTGGTATTTGGGAAAGCATGCCACCTGCCAGTTGAACTTGAACACAAGGCGTACTGGGCACTGAAGAAGTTGAATCTTGATCCACAAGCTGCAGGAGAGAAAAGACTTCACCAACTCAATGAATTGGAGGAATTTCGCCTACAGGCCTATGAGAATGCCAAATTGTACAAAGAAAAGACCAAGAAATGGCATGACCGAAAAATAGTGCACAGCAGTTGGAACCAAGGCAACAAGTGTTGTTATACAACTCAAGGTTGAAACTTTTCATTGGAAAGTTGAAATCAATGTGGTTAGGTTCATTTGTGATCACTCAGGTTCTACCATATGGAGCTGTTGAGTTACTGGATCCCAATACTAACAACACATTCAAAATTAACAGTCAGCGTGTCAAGCACTACTAGGGAGAATCATTCGAGCGACAAAAAGAAAGTGTCACACTTTCAGATCCAGCATAACGTTCGAGTAGCAATGTCTAGCTGACGACTTAAAACTTAGCGCTCGTAGGGAGGCAACCCATGCAATCTTTGTATATATTGTGATTTGGTGGGATTTAATTTTGTGTGTTTAGTTTTTGCAGATTTAGTCATTACAAGATGGAAGAAGTTCTCGCAAATCTTCACAAGTAATTTCCCTATCTCCCTCAAAATTCTCTGTTTAAAGTTTACCAAGCTCGCTTGGAAAGGATGAGACTACTAATGATCCATGGTATTCCAATGACATTCGTTGGGTAATCGAAGCACGAGTTCGATTAGCAGGTGAGTATTCTGATTCTTGTACTTCTTACTTGCCTGGTTTTGGAAGAAGCACCTATGCAAAGAAACGTAGAGCTAAGCAAATGGGTGTTTGTTTCAAATGTGCACAATGGAATTGCAATACTCGTTGTCGTTCTTTAGGAATGGTGTCTGATAATCGCGAAGATAAAATTAAATTCATTAGGGATGGCTTGAGTAAGGAGTCTTTAGATGACCTATCTTCGATTCTTGAGACGCATCCTACTGGATATGTTCATATAGCCATTCGCAAATTACATACACAATTTCTAAGAGAAAGACCACAGTTAAGTCTCGGGAATCTGACTCAAAAAGACCCTGTTTGCCAATTTATAAGAAAATTGGATGGGAAGCTTGTTCATGACGCATAGACGCCAATCAAGCCGCGTTAATTTTCTTGTACATATTATATCTCTTTATCTTTTTCTAATAATTTTGATTTGTTTTGTTATTTTCTCTTATTTTCTCCGACAGGATCCATATCTTTTTTACTCCGATATCGGATTGAGCTGATTCAAGTTCCAGATTAAAGAAGACTCAAAGATCTACAACCTTGAAAGACAAAATATTTTCGAATTCTGAAGATTTCATGAACGAAATTGATGAACTATCCCAGAAGTGTTGGTGGTGTGTAATTATTAAAGTCATTATCAATCATTTTCAAAGCAAAATATAATTAATAAAAATTATCAAATCATCACCAAACAAGATAAGCAATTAGTGGAGCAATTATGGATTTGGTGGAGTAGTATTAGTGGAGAAATTAATAATGGATTTTGGTGTAAATTTGATGGATGATTTGACGGAGGTAAAATTTTGCCTATAAATACCAAGCCATTTCATTTGTAAAATTCATACTTTCTTCTTTGAAATCCTAAGGAATAAATAAAAGATTGTATCTTGTTATTTATTTATAGCTTTCAGTAATTAATTCTGCTTTCGCACTTTCTTTTCTTTACTTTTTAGTTTTTACTTTCCGCAATTTACTTTTACGCACAATCATTTCCTTTCTTTACTTTGCAGTTTTTATTTTTCAAACAATGAGGAGGTAATTCTCCTTTGCTGGGGTGAAAGGTAAAGCTTTTATTATTGCTTTTTAGATTAATCTCCCATAATTATAATATATTCACTATTTAAAATTTGACTTAACAAGGATACCGCTATATTGGCCGGTTGGTAATTCATTTTAATCTGGTTAAACCTGACTAAATAAGGATACCGCCCATGATTGGTCGGTTGGTAATTAAAGCTTCTTACCGCCTATATGGCAGGTTTATTTTGGTTCCGCCTATATGGCTGGATTATTGACAATTATTGTTACCGCCTTAATGGCTGGTTGGACTTAATTTGACTTAATCAGGTTACTGCCTATATGGCTGGTTGGTAAATTATCACAAGTTTATATGTTATATTTATGGGAGATATCTAAATAGTAAATAGTAGAAGTTAATTCCTTTTACCTTAGCAGTTAATTTATTGTAACTTACTTTTCAGCTTTTACTTTACCGCAATTACTTTTCAGCATTTTAATTTTATGTCTTTTATTTCATTAGCCCTAGTTATGTGTCGTAACTAAGTTAGATATCTGGGGTTGTGATGAAATCCAATATTACCAGTTTATAAGAGGTTAAATTATAGTTTGGGTAATATAAAGATTTATTTATTGAGTCTTATTTTAATGCTTTTTAATTAACTGGCCATTAATAAAATTGATCAGGTAAACTGAAAATGAACTTGGAAAAGGATTTTGTGTTAAGACCTTAGACTCAATAGCCCACGATCTTCCTTGAGGATAGATAGATACCCTTTAATTGATTTCCTTACAGGATAGGAATATACCTGTCGGGCGGGGGTAGCCATAATTGGAACTTAATCTTAATGAATCTAGGTAATTTGGTTGACATAGACATATGATTCAATTGGATTATACTAGGTATTTGTAATTGACCATCGGAAGAGGCTTTTACATAATTTAGTGTTCCAGGTTAATAAATCAATATATTACCCAACAATAAGATACCACATCATCTTTTAAATAATATTGGAATAAATCACAACCCTGGATAGTTTTATAAATTTGAATTTTCTTCAATCTACTTTCAAGCAATTTTATTTACTTGTTTTAAGTTTTAAAGTCACCACCCAATCAAACAATCAATCTATTAGATATTGTAAACATTTAACTCCATAAATTGATAACAAAAGGTTTTAAGTCCTCGTGGATCGATACTTTTTATACTACTTGAACGATACGTGCGCTTGCGTTATACGCGTGTGTAAGCACCGATCAGGCCCTGAGTCTAGAACAGCATGCGTCGCCCAAGTTCTGTGTCCTACACCTACATGTCTGTACGAGTTTCCAAAACTCATGGTACATCGGGTTAAAAATTAGAACTCCAATTTTAATATAAGATATGTGCTAATTTTCTAGGTTATAGGAATTCGACTGTATTCCAAAACCAACGATTAGAGATATTTACTGTAAGAATAGTTTACACCTAGTGTCAAAACTATTCTAAGGTCGATGTCATTCTTAGCATATATACACATTAATCTAATACACATAATGACAATACCATTAATAAGGTATGAAATGAAAAATGTAATTATTTTATTAATAAATAATAAAATGTACAATTCATATTGGCACTCCAAGCACCAACTCTATCAGGTGTTGCATCTGTCGAGCTTGGAGGAACTATGGAGGTCGATAATGTAGCACTACTTTAAGCAAATGATCTCTCTACAAGTGTCCGTAAGGTCGCCATTTACCGATTGTGCTTCTGTTCTATCTCATCGTCTTTTTGATCTCCATGTCTAGTCGGTTTTAAGTCAACTTCAACTCCTCCCTCAAGAAACTGATCTCATTCTAACGAGTACGAAGCCTGACGTTGTAAAATTTGATGTTCTGAAACACATTATGCGAAAGCTCCTTATCAGCCAAAGGCTGATTGCCCTGAGTGAGATTCTGTGTTAGTATGTCCATCATGTGTTCCTACATTTTCAGATTCAATGTTAGAGGAAAATTCTGAAATTTTACATAATTTATGTAATTGAATATTTATATAGCACTTGGTGATATCGTTCACCCAAATTTTATTTGAAGTGCAATGGATGACTTGGAAAAAATTCGACATCGGGAGGGCTGCAATACCTCTCTCGTGCTGCTATGTCGTAGATAAAAAATATTAATAGTAATTAAACACTATTAAAATATTATAAAGTAAATATATATCCATATACCTCGAAGCATTCCTCATGGTTCATGGAAAATGGATTGACCCTCCAACATGATTGAACCGTAGATTCTATCAGTTCACCTTATTCCGCTCATAATCTTTCTACAAAAAAGAAGTTAGTCACTTTTTTATTTCAAAAAGATTAAAAAATGAAATATTATGGAAATTTAAACTTAGAGTGTAATCATTCGAAGCCCACATAGAGAACATATACCCTCAATCCTCCTCATTGATGTCATACGATCGATGGGTCGTAGTATTTTCCACACTATACTCGTTGAAAAATGGACTTGCGTTTCTTCGAGCGGTAGTTCAAATATACCTTGCCTATCAGTGATTGATGTACTTGACTACATTCGGAGTGAACCACTCATGCACATAAAAAAAGGCAATAGTTAAAAGCTTCATTTAAAAATAAAAATAAAAAGATAAACTGATGCTAAAATTTCACCTACTGAGAAGACCGTAAACAAGCTGTAGCGCGTTTACTCTGATATCTTCATTTAGCACGTGTACTGCTGTGGAGCGTCACACCGCTCAATAGTCTCAATTGCGTTGGTGAACTTCATACTGTGGCAGGGCAACGGTTTCTCTCCATCGTCAGATATGCGAATCGATATCCATTTGTTAGCCTTTAAGTGATGCATTTGTTAGCCTTCAAGTTATGCACTAACTCCAAAACCCTGTATCACCCCAAGATCATCTGATTGTGTGGGGGTTGGGCCAGCGGTCTGAGCATGTAGATTCTACCACACTGTTAGTGGATGGAATGGGTCTCTTACGTTATCCGAGAGCTATTTGTAAAAAAAGGGCCAGTTACATTAAATCTAAAAATATTATGAAAAATAAATACGGTATTGTGAGTGCCTCAAACAGTGCCTCAAATGAGACAGTTTAAAATGCCTAAAATTTAGTTGTTTGCCTCAATGGCACACCAAGAGTTTAGGGTTGTATGAAGTTTTAAAAAAACTCCATACAACCCTAATCAATAACTAAAAAAATTCATTACCAATCACAAAACTATAAAAAAACTTACGAGAGGGAGAGTGTTTTTCGTGCGAGAGAGAGGGAGAGGTATGTGAGAGAGAATGTTCTTCGTTTGGGTGCTATAGGGTTATTATAATGAACTTTTAGAGTTGCCAAGTCGAACGACACTAAAACTTACATTTAACGTCGCTAATAAGTAGCGACATTAAAACTATAAGGCATTTAGCGTTGCTCATACGATAATGCGAAGCTCAATATTGAAATTAAGAACTCTAAGTTTTTAATTTTCCCTCCATTCTTTTGCTAAATAGTATATATTATATATATCTTTTTTATTTTTTTTTAAATATTACATAATAATATTTTCAATTTTTTATATAACATACAAATATCCAAATCATTATTAAATGTCGGCCCAGTTTCATAGTCTAACGTAAACTCATCTTCGACTACATCTATTTCTTGGTCGTCATTGTTTTCTTTAGTATCATTTTCCAAGTTTTCGATGACCTCAATAGCATCAATTCCATCTCATGTTAACTGAATTAACAAAGAGTGAGGATGATTACTTGCTCAAGTTCATCAATCACTAAAGTGGTTAAAGTCTTTTGACATAATTGTTTGAGGAAATCACACAAGTCTAGAACTGTGTTGAATACTTGTGGTGGAAGGAAATAGATGAATGCCCAACAGTTATGACTCTTCAACCTAGTTATTGTGTTATCTCAAACATATCTTCTTATATTTGCTGTATATCTATCGGTAAATTTTACTGTTTTCAACCACTCATAAAATGACTTCCTTTCAGCCTAAGTTAGGACATAAGAAGCAAGTGATTTGACATAGTCTATATAAGTCGATTGCAAGTGTAGATCTTTAAGAATTTTCATATCCTGCTGGTACAAACATGCATTTTCAGTGTCTTTTGCCTTCCTCAGAATGTTCAACAAGGTGCCAACCAAATTTTCACTTGTTTTTTCTCAATATGCATCACATCTAATTTATATCGCAGACTTAGACTCCCACAGTACTCCAGCTCGAAGAAAATATTTATTCCCGTCCAATTTAACTCTTCAGGTCGACATATACGATGAGTATCTTTATTATTAGGATGTTTCTAATGCGTGGCATTTGTGAGTCGTTGATGTTGACAAAATATGTCAAATCCAGATAAACCATTGGGCATATTTCTCGATTCTGGAAGACTGTTAAATAATTTACTTCAACTTCATGGATGACTAAGGTTTAAGAATCTTCTGTGGCCTGTATATCCAATCTTTTTTCGCAAACGTTGTGAAGATGTATCACCCACATGTTGGTTTAAATCTAGGTCCCAAGATCATAACAAGCATGAAAACATGTGTGAATACATCAAAGGAGGTAGCAGAATACTCACATCGATCGGTTGGGACGATTTGGTGAAGAACAAAAATGATTTTCTGCCTTCCAAAAACGCCACTGCAGTGCGGATTTTTCTGTCCAAAAAATCGGATTTTGATCCATGGAATGGAGCTCCAAGCTTGGTCAAATGGTTCCCGGCTCGTGGGTGGGTTTCCCTAACACCTTCGTATGTCTCCTAGGAGTGTGCTAGCACTTGGATCTTGCCACAAAATCCTCAAAATTCTGCCATCATTCATGCCATTTTCAGGCAGTGAACTGCCTTCTTATGCGTGAACTTATGAGGGAGAAAGAGAGAAAAATAGATAGATGTGAGAGAGAGAGAGATGTGTGTTATGTTTACTTTAGGGTTGCAAGTGTATCTAATACACTTCTATTGAATTCAAATGAATTTCATTTGAATTTGCTTTTTAAAAGTCAAACAATTAAAAGCCAACAACCACATATTATGTCACATCAAGTCACATCAACTTTAATAAAGTGACATGATGTCAAGTCACATCACTCAAAGTGACAAGTGATTTGACGCTTGATGCGACTAATGATTTGACGCTTGATATGACTTGCGTGCCGCACTCGAATTCGAAATGCGAATGCGCTCGCAAATAATCTCGGGCTCAGTTCGTTAATTCAAATTAACGATTTCTTCGTTGCGTCGTAATTAAATCTAATTTAATTAAATAATCATGCCAAGCATAATTACTATTCACGTCACTTACGAATTAATTCTAAATTAATTCGTTCGCCCGAATTAAAATCCAATTTTAATTCCGCGTCGAAATCCAATTTCGTTTAATATATCAAATATATTAATTTATCGATTAATTCCAAATTAATCGTTATCTCTCTTAAATGATATTTTATCCTAGATAAAATATC
This sequence comes from Zanthoxylum bungeanum, assembly GCA_019454045.1. Lineage (NCBI taxonomy): Eukaryota > Viridiplantae > Streptophyta > Magnoliopsida > Sapindales > Rutaceae > Zanthoxylum > Zanthoxylum bungeanum. The sequence continues at coordinate 437,139 of SKCR01025208.1, forward strand.
TCCGATATTAATCCCAGATTAATTTTCTCTCTCTTCTAATTAATCCCAGGTTAATTTAAAGTGCAAGTCATACATCATCGGTGAATCATTGGGAAGCGACCCATGAGATCCCCGGATATGTTGGCAGTAAACACGGTCGTCGGACTATCCGAACACGTAAGTACCTCGTACTACATCTTACCGATTTACAAGACAAGGTTGGCCTCTAGTAAAGCGCCATGCCTACCCAATTTTTCGGAAATATCCTTATAGGAATAAATGATCTGTATCAGGCGTAGTATACGTGGTATTGTGTATTTCTGTCCAGTATGGGATGATCACGTGCTAGGCTGCTGGAATTGTGTCAGCCCTGTACGAAGCACTTGTCGGATGTCTGGTCATAATATCCCGATGGCCGTGCAGCACTTAAGAGCACTAATACCGTATCCAGTGTGACATCATCTCCACTATGACTGGAGTGATATTTCCGTCTTGACATCACACCCCATACTCTACGATTCTCAATATACCCAGCATTGGCGTACAAAGAACCGGTTAAAGCCCTGGACGACCTCAACCAAAGTATATTGATTGTCGTAAGTATTAGCGGTGCAAGTATCAGGTTAAGACCAAATACACCTACCCTGATGTCGGACTCCCATAGACACATAGTCAAACTACCAATGGGATTCCGATGGGGTCTATCCAGAGTGAAGCTGTTTTCCGTACCATCGGTTAAAACACAAACTCCTACCGCACTTGCATAAGTATCCAATACTTAAATATATGAGAACTATGCCTGTTATGCCCTCACAACATGCACAAGTGCAATACTAGTCTTTTACGCATTACCGATGTCCAATCTCGATAATACTCTGACTAGGGATATTTAATGATTTATCCTTCATTGATTGATACTGTCTCATATCATTCTCAATCAAGGAACAAATCATAAGAACCTCTCATCATTTATATATCTTGGTGATCTAATCACAAATGATAAAAGTGCAATCTCCTATGTCACATAGTTAATTTGTACAACAACACCATGATCTGTACAAATAGTGACGCTATTGGTCATAACTGTCCAACAATCTCCCACTTGGCCTATAGCCAGTCACTCGAGTGCCTAACACCCGAACTATGTACGGTTGGCTCAAATTTGCTAAGAAAAGCTTTCGTCAGCGGATTTGTATGATCATCGTCTGATGCGATTTATACGATCATTACATCGCCACGATGTATGATCCGAATGAATCAGATGAATAGTCAAAGTATGTATCTGGATCGTTGATGAGACCATTAATTCTTTAACCTGTGCTGACGCCTAGCTCAGCTGTTAACAGAACTATATCTAATCTAATTAGATTTATTATCGACCCAAATGGCTTCTATTGCTGCCCCAGCTGCAGTAATAATCCGCATTTGTTGTTTATTCGGTAACAGTATCTTGCCAGGAAGATTTCCAGCTCACTGTACCGTTATTCAAACTGTATAGTATCTTTTGCGACTTTTAGTCGTTTTATCGGTTTGGAAACTTACAGTAGTGATCCCAGTCACTTTAAGTTCTCCTTCTCCATATATTAAGACAGCATCCTTAGATCTCTAAGATTCTAACGGATGTTCTTAACATCAATCTAGTGACTATCACTTGGATTGGCCTGATCATGAATCCATATGCTCAAAGCGTATGAGACACCAGGTCATATATATTTTTCAATGTACGAGTTCTCGAAGAGTTTTAACAACTTAATCTATCCCAGTAGATCTTTATTCCTAGAATAAAGGTTGTTACTCCCAAGAATTCTAAGGAGAATTTTCTCGAAAGCCAAGCTTTCGGCGATTGTTTTATGGGAATATCATTTCCAAGAAATGACATATGTTATCATTATTTTATACAGGAAATTTATTGTCAGTGCGCTCCCACTAACCTCTTATATACACAAGATCATTTTCGTTTTGAACTAAATCATACACTATTATGATTACATCAAAACGTTAGTTCCAAGAACCTAATGCTTGTTTCAATCCAAACATAGATCGAATAACCTGCAAACCTTGTTCGCTGGTTTTAGTACGAAAAAATCGTCAGGATGTTATAAACATCCTCCAAAAGGTTTCCGTTCATGGAAAGCGATTTTGATCTTTAACTGACACATTTCATAAATGAAACGTGCAGCTACAACAAGCATTATCCAAATGGATTTACCGTGGAAACAGGTAAAAGGTTGAACCGTAATCAACACAATGTTGATAACGATACCTTTCCGCTACAAGCCTAGCTTTGTACGTTGGTATGTCGCCTTCCATGTATGTCTTCCTTGAAGACTTATATAGTACCAATAGGCACAATGCCTTACGGTACTTCAACTAGTATCCAATCATAGTTGCTATACATGGTATCCATTTTGGACTCACGGAACTTTGCCATAATGGGAGTCGATACCTTGTATCACTTCCTCATTCGTAGTTGGATTGTCTTCCTCAATAAGATTGACATCTTTATGAGGTGACATCAGAAACCCATACCTGAGGTTGTTTTCTGACTCTCTCCGATCGACTACGCGGTTCTTGTGTATTCGAAGATTACTGGTAATAGTTTCATCATTGATGAACTATTTATGTTCCATTAAGATTCGGTGCCTTGGACAGTAACTCTACTCGATTTTCATCGAGTTTTACTATCCTCCCACTTACCACTGCATATCGGTATTCCTCTTAGGAAAACCGCATGGTGAGCAACAATCTAATTGTTCTTAGGTGAGATGTGTAAGTACAATACTTATGGTATCCCTAGGATCACCTACAATTAGCACTTATCCAATTTGGGTTTTAGTTTGGTATCATCCAAACATATGCCCAACCTACCCAAATCTACAGGAATGTGAAACCCAGTTTCTTTCCCGTTCATATCTATTATGAAATCTGTCAAACAGATTTTAATGGAACCTTATTCTAAATAAGTTCTGCACTGTTTATGTTTATCCGTTGAAGGAAATGGTAGCTCAGAGCGACTCATGATTAACCTTATCATGTCTAACAAAATTCAGTTTATCCTTTTCGGACACATCGTCAAATTGACGTGTTCCGGGAGGAGTCCTCATTTGAAAGAATATTATACTCTTTCAAATATATTAGAAACTTATTGCTTAAGTATTTTCCATTACGGTCTTACCGTGACGTTTTAATACTTTAGCCGATCTGTTTGTCTATTTCGTGTCGAAACTTTAAAAGTTTCTGATTTGTGTTCTTCAAAAGAAACACATAACTATAACGCGATGCCACATCCGTATAGGTCACGAAATATTTATATCCATATCTAGCCTAGCTAGACATGTGCCCACTTGCTTCACTATGAACTAGGGCTAACAGATCTGTGGCATTTACACTTTTACCAAGTAAATAGTGTTTTAGGCACTTTGCCCAATAAACTAGATTCGTAGACTTTATTTGATTAGAATCAAATTAGTCCTAGTACCCACTCTTCAAAAGTGTGGATATACGATTCTGGTTTTATTGTGTCCCAGACAACAATGCCACAATTAGTTTCTTCTGATCAAATCAGTCTGAGCTATTTGATTGTCATGTTATATGTTCAAGATATTATTTATATTCAAAATATAAATAGTGTTATTCACATCTAACGTGTACATCTCAATATCATCTTTATATAATAAAACACTTTAGTGTTCTAGAATATAAAGGTTCACCCGCGCGGGTTAAACACTAATATAGAGATAATGTTCCTAATCAAACAAGTTACATTATACAGTTTCCCAATATAGGTACACACCCTAAGGGTAGTTCCTAAACTTAGGTATCTACGGTCGAAACAGCGACTTTCATCCCGTTTCCGATTCGCAGATTAAATCTTAACTGAAGTCAGTATCCTGCTCACATCAGATTCTTCACATCAGTACATATATTCTATGTACCATACTAAGTATTTAAAATCCAATTTCAATACTAGTAGTGAACATAATATGACAAACATATTTAAAGTCAGAGCCTTGCCTTTCTTCTTTAATTCCTTCGTGTCTTCCATATCCAAACGTCAATCACTTTGGGATATGTCCTTTTATCTTTCCAAAGATTATAATGATTTTGCCCTTTCCAATATTCAGAAGCCTTTGGCCAAGCCTTGGGTTTCTAGAATATTGAAGTAAGGTGCGCCTTGCGCTACTTACCTAATTGCATAGTTTGACTTTATCTCCTCGAGATTAGTCATTAATTCTCCAAGAATTATTAATTGTATTTTTAATACTACTTAAATCTAAACATAGATTTATGACAAGTATTATGAATTAAGCACTTTAAGCCATCATCACATGAATCTGCCAAGATTATGCTCACTTATTTTCTTAATTCAGGGCTTTGGCATAATAGGTTATTTTATCAAATAAAGTAACTTATTATTTATTTCCATGACCATCCTGAAATTATTCCCAATTTGAAATTAAATCATTTAAATACATTTTCCCTAGGATTATGTATTAAACGTCAATCTTTCAATTTTATCTTGATTTTAATAGTCTGACTATTTAATCAACGATTTAGGTACTATTTATTATATGATTACAATAGTCCAACTATTTAATCAACTATAATTTTAATAGATTAAAATCAATTATATTGATTACTATAATCTAATTATAAAATCAACTATATTGAATGGTTTGAATATAGTCCAACTATTTATTAAAACAACGTTTAAATATTAGTCCAACTAACATTTAGCTTATTTGACGATGATATTTGTTCAAGCGCATATGGTGAGTAATTGAATGAATATTGCAAATTCAATTCTTGCCTCCACTTTTTTTTCGGCGAGTCTCTAACCCTCTGTCGAGTACTCGGGAAACCGTTGTTCCTAGTGGGCTAGGATCCCGTTAAATAAACACAATCTTGACTTTGGCCAACAATTGTATGATATTGAACTAGGTAGATCTCTAAGATCAATTGGATCCAATCCAATTCCTAGATCCAGTAGGCGGATATCCAAATCCTAAACATATATCTTTATATGCCAATACATCCAATGTATTGCCTAACCTTTTTCCTCTGAATCAACTAAGCCTTGGCTTTGGCACAACAAGCTTAATGATCCCAGTCAAGCGCGACCCATTGACCATGGAAAGCTTCGTAATCAATGTCGATGGACAAGAAGTGGTCATGACTTTGGCCAACAAACCATAACTTGGACAAGACACCAATATAGAACAAAACTCTCGTGATTCAAACGCATCTTCGACGGACAAAGGGCTTGACTTTGGCCAACAACCCAATGCCAATCTCGGATCTTGATTAAGAATCACTCAAAGGAAGGAAAAACGTATGATATTTGATGAAGGTTTTTCGCGTGCAAATTGGCTACCAATTTATTATCTTTAAAGGTCTCATCATCATACACCCTTAAACATGCATTCTAAATACATAATAAAGCGCATATGAAAATAAATAATAATGATATGCGGATGGATACTTAACACATTGATCCTAGATCAAATCTCTCTCTTTCTCTCTCATGCTAGCACTTGTATTACTTCTACCTGTTAACCACACCTTCTAAAGAAACCTCATTTACATTGAGGGGAATAGGTGAGAAGAGAATACAAAGAGAATAGAGGTAATAAGGCTGGACACGCAGGTCTAATTTAATAAATCGAATTTATTACAATAATTTCCAAAATTGCCCCCACCCGACTAATATCCATCCGATATTCATTATTCATTCATCACAACCAAGTATTCACACAAGCATGTTATCAATTAATCTAATCAAATTAATTAATCTGATAATTAGTGATCATCCAATGTTCAAACAATGATTTGATTTTGCTCGAGTCAAACTCGTTTTACGAATAAGTACTCAAAGTACGAATTCTCGAATTAAATTAACTACGTCATTAAATTCAATTTAATATGCGTTCAATTCTAATTCGTTATTTAATTCCAAATTAAATATTACACTTTAATAATAAACCTTTACGACTTAAATTCCAAATTTAATCGTAACGCGTCTCAAAGACCGATTAACGTCCAACGTCAATTCAATTAAAGTCTAATGGGCTTTTAATTGATTTCATAAGGCGTGGACTTTTGGTCAACTTGGGTCAAACAGAATAACCAAAATTCAATCCGGGATTTACCCCATAAGCCCATAAATCATCTTGACCCATTAGGCCCAATTAAACTTTAAAGGTTCATTAAGTCGCATTTGGGCTTAACGGAAGTGGTTTGGGCCCAATTGGATCCAATCCAATTTTCCTAAACCCAAATTTGTACAACAAAGCCCAATAATCCCATTTACAACATTAAAAGCCCAAATCCAATTTTAAGGCCTAATTAATTAAATTCATAAAATCCAATTTCACATTTAATTAACCTAAAGTGTATATAATGATTAATCATCTAAATCAATATTTCCAAAACATCAAATTAGTCCAATTAATCATGTTTAACATAATCATCACATGTCCAACACATTAATGAAAAATCAAACCCATCTACATGCTTAAAGTGTCTCGATAAAGGAGCGACTTTTTATCCGATTCGAATTCAATCCAATTAATTTCAAAATCGATATTAAGTCCTCATCCCGAATGATTTCCAACACATCCAATGAATTAAGAGATCAAAATTCCAAGACATTCTAGGGCATATCCATTCGGCCATCATAAGGAATTTGGGGATTTTTGTTCAATCAAAATTCAATCCAATTAATTTCAAATTAACATTATCCAATGTCATTCCAACTCATCCAATGAATCAAAATGAAAAAAAGCCAAGATTATCCAAAACCCTAAACTTTCGGCCAAGTAATAAATATTGGGGAAATTTGATCCAATCACATTTTCATGAAATTGATCCAATCAATCTTCAATTCAACCATATTTAAGCATACTTAATCATCCAATTTCATAAATCATGCTCAAATTCAAAATACCCAATTTTAAGCCCTAAAAGTTTCATGCTTGAACCTAGGCTCTTGATGCCATTGTTGGTTTAAATCTAGGTCCCAAGATCATAACAAGCATGAAACATTGTGAATACATCAAAGGAGGTAGCGGAATACTCACACGATCGGTTGAGACGATTTGGTTAAGAACAAAAATGATTTTCTACCCTCCAAAAACTCCACTGCAGTGCAGATTTTTCTGTCCAAAAAATCAGATTTTGATCCATGGAATGGAGCTCCAAGCTTGGTCAAATGGTTCCCGGCTCGTGGGTGGGTTTCCCTAACACCTTCGTATGTCTCCTAGGAGTGTGCTAGCACTTGGATCTTGCCATAAAATCCTCAAAATTCTGCCATCATTCACGCCATTTTCAGGCAGTGAACTGCCCTCTTAGGCGTGAACTTATGAGGGAGAAAGATAGAAAAATAGATAGATGAGAGAGAGAGAGAGAGAGATGTGTGTTATGTTTACTTTAGGGTTGCAAGTGTATCTAATACACTTCTCTTGAATTTCAAATGAATTTCATTTGAATTTGCTTTTTAAAAGTCAAACAATTAAAAGCCAACAACCACACATTATGTCACATCAAGTCACATCAACTTTAATAAAGTGAAATGATGTCAAGTCACATCACTTAATGCGACTAATGATTTGACGCTTGATATGACTTGCGTGCCGCACTCGAATTCGAAATGCGAATGCGCTCGCAAATAATCTCAGGCTCAGATTCGTTAATTCCAAATTAACGATTTCTTCGTTGCGTCGTAATAAATCTAATTTAATTAAATAATCATGCCAAGCATAATTACTATTCACGTCGCTTACGAATTAATTCTAAATTAATTCGTTCGCCCGAATTAAAATCCAATTTTAATTCCGCGTCGAAACCTAATTTCATTTAATATATCAAATATATTAATTTACCGATTAATTCCAATTAATCGTTATCTCTCTTTAAATGATATTTTATCTTAGATAAAATATCTCCGATATTAATCCCAGATTAATTTTCTCTCTCTTCTAATTAATCTCATATTAATTTTCTCTCTCTTCTAAATAATCCCAAATTAATTTAAAGTGTGAGTCATACATCATCGGTGAATCATTGGGAAGCGACCCATGAGATCCCCAGATATGTTGGCAGTAAACACGGTCGTCGGCCTATCCGAACACGTAAGTACCTCGTACTACGTCTTACCAATATACAAGACAAGGTTGGCCTCTAGCAAAGCGCTATGCCTTCCCAATTCTCCAGAAATATCCTTACATGAATAAAGGATCTGTATCAGGCGTAGTATACGTGGTATTGTGTATTTCTGTCCAGTATCGGATGATCACGTGCTAGGCCTGGGGTTGGAATTGTGTCTGCCCCGTACGAAGCACTTGTCGGATGTTTGGTAACTAGTCTCTACAATCAGATATACATGACCTAGTCATAATATCCCGATGGCCGCGCAGCACTTAAGAGCACTAATACCGTATCCAGTGTGACATCATCTCCACTATGACTGGAGTGATACTTCCATCTTGACATCACACCAAATACTCTACGATTCTCAATATACCCAGCATTGGTGTACACAGAACCGGTTAAAGCCCTGGACGACCTCAACCAAAGTATATTGATTGTCGTAAGTATTAGCGGTGCAAGTCTCAAGTTAAAACCAAATACACCTACCCTGATGTCGGACTCCCATAGACATATAGTCAAACTACCAATGGGATTCCGAGGGGGTCTATCTAGAGCGAAGCTGTTTTCCGTACCATCGGTAAAACACAACCTCCTACCGCACTTGCATAAGTATCCAATACTTAAATATATGAGAACTATACCCGTTATCCCTCACAACGTGCACAAGTACAATACTAGTCTTTTACGCATTATCGATGTCCAATCTCGATAATACTCTGACTAGGGATATTTAATGATTTATCCTTCGTTGATTGATACTGTCTCATATCAATCATAAAGACCTCTAATCATTTATATATCTTGGTGATCTAATCACAAATTATAAGAGTGCAATCTCCTTTGTCACATAGTTAATTTGTACAACAACACCATGATCTGTACAAATAGTGACGCTATGGGTCATAACTGTCCAACACCATACTCATTGGACATGCCACGTAAATGCTTAGTAATCCACCCAGATAGAGAACCATAAGATGGAACATTGTTAATAGTACACAGTAACACTGCGTATATTTGGAAATACTGCTCAGTAACTGCATTAAAGGTAATTATACTGATATTCCATAGTGTATGTAACTATTTAATCAACAGCCTCAAGTAAACAATAATATCTCTACTGAGGAAAAATGGACATGAAATGGTCTTTCATACACTTCCACAGTGGTAAGTTATTGATGGGGCGGATGTGGGACTCATAGAGTCGGATCGGTACCCTGCGCAGCGGAAGTGGGTCTAACCCTTAGATATCAAGAATGGGTGTATTTTAAATAATTTAATAGAAAAATATATTCCATTAAGAGTGTATAGAAAAAATGTGGGCCGAATCAGAGTCGAAAAGTTAAAAAATGAAAGTAAATAAAATTCAGCGCACATGTAGGTCGTACTCGCACTGTGCACGCTACAGTGCGCTCATGCACTGTAAACACTGTAGTGCTTTTTTTGAAAATACTTCCATTAAGTATAAGCTCTTGGAATTTCAAAGAGATTCTTATGCAAATTGAGATTTTCACTCAATTTGCCTCTAATCCTCCCAAAAATTTTTGAACACCCAATTAATTTTTAACATCAAAACCAACATTAACACATGTTAAATAATGAAATCATATTTTTTCAAACTATGTAATATTTTTACAAAAATATAAATTTATTCTAAATACGCATATGCATAAATTTTGATCCAAAACACAAATCAAATTAGAATCCCATAATAAAGTGACCCATGAACAATTCTAGGTCACTCAAAGGTGGTAAATGACTCTAGAATGGTAGCCATAAATTCAAGATATAATAGAGTTCCAAACTCTAATTTTATGTTTATGGTCAATATAAATATTTTGACCCAATCACAAGCATATTGTGTTTATGCTTCCAAAGCATCCGTACACAATTCATTAGCCTAATTTCAACTTCAAGCTATATTATTATGTATCAAATACAAAAATATAGCTTATTAGAGAAGATCAAACTTACCTAGTAAGCTTTAACCAAAGATCTAATCTTCTGCTCCTTATTAAAAAATGTAGAGAACTTCCAAAGATTCCATAAACACTTCTTTAGGACAATTTTTCTTATGTTTTGCCTTAATGCTTGATTTCTTACAAATTTGCTCAAGTTGACTTTTTATAATGAAGCTTATTTAATTTTTAATTAATAAAAGTTTTAATAAACTTTTAGGTGGGCTTAATCTAATTTTTCCAAATATACATAATTAGGTATGGCTAATCATCTTTGTCTACCATTTTGACTTAATCTAATTAAATCTAGACAAAGTTTAACTAATTGATTAGTCCATTGTCTACTGCTTTGATTTAATCCAATCAAATCAAGCCAAATACACCTATTATTATATATTTTATAATTACCAAAATATCCTCCAATAGTAGAGATATTTATGAAATTATAACAAAGCCCTTGTGTGATTTTGGATTAATTCAATTAATCCAATTGGGTCAAAGTAAATAATTAATGTTATCCAATAACACTTAATTATTTTAATTGGTAATTATAATATCAAATATTATTTATTATTAAACATTATCGGCTACCCAAGTGTTCAACGAGTACACTTAATATTGTGAGACTCTCTACATCCAGACATGTTCGTTATATAAGCCTAGCTTACATGTACGCAATTCGACCACCTCTAAATTCACGAATAAAACGAACGACCTTTCTGAACTATAATCATATATGTTTAACAATCCCACTGTCGTAGGCTATCCGACTTATGCTTAGGAAATATAGATCACACCGTCAAGTTTCCGAGGATCACATCTCATATTGTTGGCTTGTCCACGATTCTTTACAACTAATTAGAACACCATTTCTGATATTTTCGATCTACCCAAGGTGATCTGCATTGACCAAAGTCTTAAGAATCGCGACTTACTCATATGGCTACCTTAACCCCTTTATAGTACACGTACGGGCTGACAGATCCTAACTTGATACACATTTGATTGACGAGTGCATTTATCCATACCCATCGAACCTCTAGCAGTCATACCATGAAAGGTCTATGACATATAAGGCATCAAAGTATGGAGGATCACATACAAAAACATTATTATCATATAGTCAAAGGATCACATATGTTATTCAACTCGAGGAGATTCATATTGACGATTGTCTGTACTTCCAACTATTAGGAATCACTTGTGAGTCATTAAATATTCACTCCAACGAACAACTATATGTCTATATGAGCTTCGCTTGCTAATGGTACATCAGGTTAAACCATTGAAACTCCAATTCCAATATACGACATGTGTTAGTCTTCTAGGTTATAGGAACTCGACCGTATTCCAAAATTAACAACTAGAAATATTTATTTTAAGAATAATTTATAATAGTAATACTCTTCCAATGTCGGATCAGCCAACGTCCAGTAATACTACATGGCTATTTACGGTCGACGTCATTCTCATTATATTTAAATATCAATTTAATATGCATAATGACATATATTATTCAGATTGACGCTTTAAGCACCAACTCCAACAACTTCCACTTACTCAGTGCCAATTCGGATGGTATCAAAATCCCATCTCCTCAATATGTTTATCGAATCACTGAGGAGGTAAGACCTTAGTAAGCGGGTCTGCTATGTTATCTTATCCTTGAACCTTTAAGATCACTATGTCTTTTTATTTAATAATCTCTCTCATAACACGATATTTCCTTTTTTGCCATATTTATACTTGAAATGCACTCTCGGATCCTTAGCCTGCGCAATGGCTCCGCTATTATCACAGTACAGTGTGATCGAATCTGCAATAATTGGCATAAGTCCAAGTTTGGTGATTAAGTTTATAATCCATACAGCTTCTTTGGCAGCTTTTGAAGCTTCTATAAATTCCACATCAGTAGTGGAATCAGCTCTAAAGCCTTACTTTGAACATCACTAACTAAACATTCCTCCATTAATGGTAAATATGTATCCAAATGTAGACTTTTTAACATCCGGATCACCCTAGAATTCCGAGTCTGTTTAAACATTAACTTGTAGCTCATCTTTTCTATTTATGAGAAGCTTATTCTTAGTATCCTTAAGATATTTCAGGATATATTTCACGGTTGTTCAATGATCATTACCCGGATCAGATTGATATCTGCTAGTAACACTAACACTGAAACAGATATCAGGTCTTGTATATAGGATAAAATACATAATGCTTCCAATACAAGAAGCATATGGAAAGTTAGACATTCTAACTCTATTTTCCTCAGTCCGAGGTGCCATTTTCTTCGACAGATGTATGTTATATCAAAAATGTACATTTGTTGCCTTCCAGTTAGTAAAACCGTATATTTCTAACATTTTATATATGTATGTCGATTGCGAAAATCCTATAAGCTTCCTTACTTTATCCCGGTAGAGCCTTATATATAGTATATAAGAAGCTTTACCCATGATTTTTTTTGGAGAAGTTCTTGAAAATGTAGGCTTTCACACTTTGCATCAATCCTATATAATTCCCAATGATAAGGATATCGTCTACATACAATATAAGGAATACTATCATGCTCCCATTAACTTCTTATAAATACATTACTCTTCCTCGTTCTTGATGAATCCAGATAATCTAATTATCTTATCAAAATGACGATTCTAGCTTTGAGATGTCTGTTTAAGTCCATAAATAGAAAATTGAGCTTACAAACCAAGTTTGAAGTCTCACTGGATATAAAACCTTATGGCTGTTCCATATAGATATCCTCATCAAGGAATCCATTTAGGAATGTGATTTTCATATCCATCTGCCATATCTCATAATCGTGATATGCAGCAATGGCTTAAAAAAAAAATCTAATAGATTTTAGCATGTCTACTGGTGAAATAGTTTCCTCATAGTTAATCCCAGAATGTTGAGTGTTACCATTCACTACCAATCAGGCCTTAAAGGTTTCCAAATTTCCATCGGTCCCTCGTTCCCTTTTATAAACCCATTTATAACCAATAGATTTAACTTCTTCATGAAGTTCAACTAAGTCCCAGACTTGATTTTCATGCATAGAATCCATCTCGAACTTCATGGATTCCTGCCATTTTCCCCGAATCGATATCTAATATTGCCTATTTATACATAATTTCTTCCAAGAGGATAGCATCAAGGCTCGTATAAGACGTTAAAGATAGTTTCTCTAGAGGCCTTGATATTCTATTTAACTTACGTAGAACCTGTGTATTAAATCCTTCTCATAGTTGGATATCTGGTTCCATCTCAGGTTCCTTAATGTTGGGATCAAACTCACCGAGTTCAATCTTTCTATAATTTCCATTTTCTCTCAAAAATTCATTTTCAAGAAAAATGGCCAAATGAGAAACAAATACATTTCGTTGCTCAGATTCATAAAATTAATATCTCAAAGAATTTTCAGGTGGAATCTGATCATGATCCAATATCAGAGTCTGAGGCTGTTGCGACCTGGTACCGACCTTACTATCATGGGTCCCAATAAACCTACGAGAAGTAGATCTATCCCTACGAAGAAGGCCTATATTGGTACCTCTGGCCATATATGTAAGAATATAATCAGAATAAGAACGCATAAATTAATTATAATCAAACTAATTATCTAGTAACATTATTGTGATTATAATAGTTCATCAAACAATTCATTCGAATTTTTCTATCTTAACATTAATGTTATTATAATAGGTTTTCAAATATTCATGAGATTAAGTTTAATTGAAGTAAACTTCAAAGAATAGTTTGAATTTTTCTATCTTGCCGATTCCATACGACATACATGGTATTTATTCTCTTATTTTTTTTATTGGGAACCTCGTAACTTCCAATGGAGGAAAAATGAGATTGAGATGATTTTGAAGTAGTCATTTCACAAATTACCTTAAATTGCACAAATATATTTCGTTGCTCAGAGTCATAAAATTAATATCTTAAATACCTTTTTAATCTACCGAATTTCGACAGGGTTTCCTATGTAACTATGATAATCCAAAATTTTTATTTATACAAAACAAACACTTCAAATGAACTTTACATATCTATTGCATAACTTATACATCTCCAAATTCATATTACTCCAAATGCCACCAAAACTCAAGAAACATTCGGCCATAATAATATAATAATATAACAATAAGATTTCATCAACACATCAATTCGACTAAAACAAGAACATTACTCCAAATGTTTTTTTAATTCTATTAATTTATATGTTTGAGGCACCGAGGCATTGTCTACAGTGCCTCAAATGATGCACTGTCTCGGTGCCTTTTTATGTATTGGCATATATAAACAAAATTAGAATTAGCAAAAACATTAACAAATGAACTTACCTGAATTTCGGTGATCGCCAGCGGCTTTGTGTGAGCTCTGACGGTCCATTTCAGTGGCTTTTAAGAGAATGAGAGAGAGAGTGTGTGTGTGTGAATTGAGAGAATGTGAATAGAGAGATAGACTAAATCATGGAAGAAGATTGAGGTTTTTATATTGGATTTTTACCGACCGAAGTAATCAGTCAGTCAATGTAAAAAAATCAATCGGTAAATATTTGACATTATCGACCGAATAAAAATCATTCGGTAAATAAAAATTCACGGTGGGCTTTTATAGTGATAACTTAAATATTACCAATCGAATCAATTCGGTCGGTAAATTAATTTTTTTAAAAATTCGGTAAATTATTTTTTAAAAAAATTTAATTAATAATATTTTTTCTAATAATTAATACTATCATCATCATAATGACATAATATTTTAAAATGGTACATACAATTAATTATTTAACAAAAAATCTAGATGGGGTCGAACATAAACACTAAATGTTGAACATTAGTCCATATTATCATGATTAATAAAATCATTATTTTCATCTTCTTCTGTCCCTTCTGAGCTTGCTTGATTGAAGAATTGGTTCATCCGATTCTCATTCAATGTCCCCCAAATCTATATCAATCAATTCCTCAGTTGATGCATTCAAATTACCAAGTTCATCATCAACCTTATAGTTGTTTCATTTTCACGCACATACTCCACTATCTTCTTAGAATGTTGTCTCTGGGACAAGATTTTTGTTTGATGATTTTGAATATCCAAAGTTGACCTAACTTTGAACCTGCATATGGCCAACCAATCACTTGTGTTTGTTTTTGTAACACTCCGGTAATTCCGACGACCACAATGTTAAGATGGCATGATCTAGTATATAAATTGTATTCAAGTGTGATTGTGCTCGTGGATTACCTTTCGAACATTTGATAAATCAATTACAATTCCAATACGAAATGTATTTTATGTTCTTCTCCGTACAACCCTTAATATTTGGGCCATAACGTTTTCATACAAGCACCGATTCTATGAAATTTATATTTTCAGAAAGTTAAGACCGAGACCTACAACTTCCGTTTTGAATGATTTCTCATATTCAAAACTGAACAAGGTTAAAAATATACCTCACAAATTCGGATGAACAGTACCTGAGGACTAATCTAGAGAATTCTAAAAAGTTCTGGTTTTTTTTCATTTAATCATTACACAAATAAGCCCTAGTATAAATATAAGGCACTATTCATTCATCCCTAAAATTTGAATAGAAGAAGTAAATGTGAAGGGGGAATGGAAGAAGGAAAGAGGGGAACCATGTTCTCAACCAAATTTAAAGAGGAAACAAATGTAAAAATCAACTCATAACAAGCTAAGAAGGGGAATAGCAAGCTTATAAGACTTGATTGGGGAAGGAAATCAAGTGAGTTAAGGAAAGGAAATCTTGACCAAAACTTGGATTGTGTAGTTATGATGAAATGATGCTATGTTAGTGTTGTTGGCATACTAGTGATTGCATCAATGTGGCTACTGAACTAGGAAATTGATTTTACTAAGAAATGTCCAAATTTATGAAATCATAGATATTGAGCTAAATTAAGATTCATGAGATTGAAGGATTGCCTTGATGATGGATTGTTAGTATAACATGTATGGATGTTGGAATTTAAAGAAGTGCTTATGTGAAGGTTGCAGTATGGGGTGTTGGAGTTGCAGTTGGGAATTAGTAGTGGAGAGTTGAATGTTGGCCTGAAATCAGACGAGTGTCAAGATGCTGAATTTAGAGATACCCTCTATTTTAGATTTGGTCGTGAAGGCGTCACGATGCTATATCGAGCATCGTAATGCAAAACATAAAATAGTCTATGTTTCAGTCTATTCGTATGTGCGTCGTGACGCGCATGACCTGAAGTCTTGATGCACAACAAGATTAGTTTCATCCCATTTCAACTTCATCCTAGTAATTTAAAGGTCACCCTAAGGGTTCCATACCAATATACATCTACGCACTACATCATGTCACAAGAATAATACGTCACGTTATGATAATAGTTTAGATAAATCAAGAAGTTAGATGAGTTCCTATGCATGTCAGTGTAGTTGAAAAATGTTAAGTAAACATCCTCAGCTGACACGTTAGCTATCCCGACATGTATTCAACATGTATAAGCATCCACTACATCCATGACCATGATTAGTTTCTTAGTTTAAATATGCTAACCATACTCGAATACATAACAGATGAGCTTTTCCGCATGAGTCTCCCCATTTGCATCCAGGATCAAGGGCCATATGGATTGATCTGTGAGTGGATGTTTCTTTTCAAATTAATATTTACTTATTTATTTTTGATTGAGAATTACCTTTAAGCACTTTAGGGCGTCAACCAAGTTAATTTTCAGCTATTGATGAATGAGAATGTTTTGAAAAGTTTTAAGTTTAAAAGCATGATTTTATTAATTTTTGTTGGCATGAGGGAAAAACCCAACTCAAATATAACTTGGAATTGATAGTTCCAATAATGTGTGCATACGTAGTTCAGGACTAGGGGGAAGGCGATACGTAACGCCTGTAGATCCTAGTTTAGGGTTAGGTTGATGGTATGAATTAACACTTCTAGCTCTGGTTCAGTGGCTAGGGGGACGATAATACGTAATGCCCCAAGACACTAGTTTAGGCATATGAGGGGACGGTGATACGTAATGTCCCAAGACACTAGTTTAGGCGTATCGGGGGACGACGATACGTAATGCCCTGATGCGTCAGGTTTTTCTATAAATCCTCAGATATATGATTTTCAAACCCAACAATTTTATAAAAGAATTTATGAAAGAATAGTTTTATGAAAGAGTTTTAGAAAGAATACAATTTTATGGAAGATCTTACAGTTTTATAGAAAGAAAGCAGTTTATAGAAAAGTTTCACAGAAAGAAATTTATTTTCAGATAAGAAAAGAGTTTTCAAAAAAGATAGTTTTCTTGAGATGATTTCGATTTTAGAACAATGAATTTTCATGAAGTATTTTAGTTTTCATTTTAAACTGTCCACTAACTAGGTCATTCAAACGATCTAACCCCCCCACTTCTAGTGTTTTATGTTTTACAGGTTTATCCATACGATGAGCTTGAACAGATGGATACTGATAGTAGTCACTAGGGTATTTGGGTTCACCAAGTCGAGTAAGTGGTTCAATACAAACAGTGTCAAAGTAAAGTTGCATGCGTACATTAGTATTGTATAAGTCATTATAATATGTTAAAAGTTTCCATTAACAGAGTTATAAAGGGAAATAGTATTGTGTACACAGTTATAAGTATTAAAAATGTAGTTTATGTTGTTGAATTAGACTATTACCAATATGCATGAGTTGTGTTTGGGATGGGAATCGGTAATGATAACCATAGTCATAATGTCGAAAGCTCAGTAGGATAGATCAACCTATTGCATGCCGGTAACATCTCTAAAAGGAGGATGTTACAAAATTGGTATCAGAGTATGGTCTAGGAATCAGTGATTATAATGGTAGAGTGTTGTGGTCTCGGATATGTAGTATGCTTAGGGTACTTGTATTCGAGGCACTGCCTCTCTAGCATCCTATCATCCAGTACATCCTAAAGCCCTATAGAGTGGTTAGTAAGATTTCCGAGAATTATTTCAATATTCTTCCAATAATCTGAAAATTAAAATTCTTATTATAGCATAATCCTTTAGAAACCAGTCAAGTGGTTAAGGATAGAGAAAGTTAGAAGAAGTCCAAAACTAGAAAATAAAGAAAGAAATTTACACTTAGAATAAAGCTGAGATAATAGACTGGATTGAATCAGAAGTGATAGTAAAGAAAATGCATAAGCTTGTAGCAATAAAGAGAATAGAAGGAGCAAAAATAGACGTAAGAATGTCAGATAAGTTCAAGTAAGGTTACTCTCCTCCTTATAGAATCCCATCGAGTAGATCCAATAACTTTTGGAGATCCTTGTATGCATAACAAGCTGTACGAATGACGGAAGGTAGTTAGAAAAGTAAAAGAAGTAAGGAATCTGATCCTGTTGCAAAAATTCCTAATAGGTTTGAGATACCTAGAAGAATGTAAGGGTTCAGATACTTTAGCCCAGACTATAGACATAGTAAGATCGATATCATAAGAAGAAGCAAATTGGTCCAGTAGCTAAGGAGTCCAAAGCAGGTGAAATTGTAACTTGACCATTGCCCCACTCCGTAGATGTATTGGATCGGAAAACATCCTAACAAGGTCCATCTCACACCTAATATAAGCTAGGTAATGGATTAAGCAAGGGCAAACCTAACACCGTTAAGAATAGATAAGAGTCCCATACAGTATACCATAAAATAGAAATAGAAAATCTTCAAAGACAAATCCAGTAGATAGAAACACATCAAGACTCTGGAAGACAACAAGAAAATCTAGAGTAACACATGACGTAAATAAGCTCGCCTAAGTTTGCAACACCAGCAGAAGTCCATAGACTAGACCAGCTATAGTAGTAACCTATATAACCCTAAAAACCAATCTAGTAGATGAGAAACTTTGAAAACTCAGGAAATGATTAAGAAGTCCAGTAAAGGTCGCGACATAGATAATGATGCTCGAAAATTACAACATAAGCAGAAACCACAGTATAGTTGATAGATGGTGGGTAAACCCATGCCATAGTAAGGCCAATATGACTCTCACTAGTGCATACAATAAAAATATCCCATACATAGTACCTAATCCAGTAAATGTTTAAACATTCACCCAAGCTACCGCATGAACTTAACCAGTAGTAGTAGGATTATTTTTCCAAGTCTTTATAGGATGCACATATCATCCTTTTGAATACGGAATTCGAAATAACCCTAGTTGAGTATATTTAAGGATCCAACAAAATATATACAGCGCTTGATAGTACACTTGCCAGATCAATCGTGTACATGAAAACCTAGAGGAGGTTCCAGAGGAGATATGTAAGCATACATTTCCTGAAGAATGGTAATATTTATGAGGTATCCTAAGTTTAGTAAAATTTAGTAAAAACTATCTTAGACTGTTACCAAACCTAAAATGTTTGAAAAAGTAAGAACTCATGGAATCTGAGTACTTGAAGAAAGTAGAGCATATAACATTTATAGAAGTAATATATATATATATATTGCGAGACCCTTCCATCAAGCCGAAAAGAGGAGCTAAAAAAGGAATAAGCCAAAACTATTCAGAAGTAGATAATCAATAGAGTACAATAAGACTTGGAGAAAGATTATGTTTTGGAGGATTCCCAGTTAGGAAAGTGTTAGTATTGATAAAGAGCCAAACTAGAGGAGAGATTATGTGTTGAGTTCAGGAGACTCTTTAGCATTAGTACTTCGGCACAATAACCCGAAATAGACTTTGATCACTCAATCCCCTTCCCAATCTTATAGCCTAGTAGTGGTGGACCACTACATTACATTAATGATGTTCTCAGGAACCTGTAGATTCAAGATATAGCGTAATACCTTCAGAACATAAACGAAGTCATTTTATCTTAAAGTATGAGGCACTACTCTTAGAAAAGATATATGAGGCATAGATATCATGAGGGTCTCTGATACAATACAGAGTACATGAAGAAGAGTGAGGCTCTAGGAAATAATGTGAGAGTGGAATTGTTGAGAAGATACAACGAAAAAGAAAGTACTGGTCAAATGGTGATAAAAGTACACAAGTATCAAGATGTATTTCTAGTTTTAGGTTCAACAGTACTACATGCCTTTGTACAAATTTATCTTGCATCATTAAACATAACTAAGGATGTTAGAGTATCATTCTTTTTCATTAGGAAATGAAGAAAAAATATAGCAGGAAAAGAATTATAGAGGGTATGTCAGTGAGCTCTCTAGGTGTCAAAGTAGGGTCGAAATACCACCAAGTACAAACCTGAAAAAAAGAATAGTTAGTACAATCAGTATGTTTCTTCGAGTGCTATACACAAGTAGGAGCAAAATGAAACATGACTCAAATAATTTACTAGCAGCTAAACATGAATATAGACCACAATGACTAGGTACCATATTCTTTTACTAGATAGTAAATCATGACAGAACAGTAAGAGGACCATATGGATACTTCAGAGCTCAAATATCTTAGGTTGAAAGCCAGACAAGTTAATCGGCGTTACGAAAATCTATAAATTATCAAAAAGATAAGGTCTCATTTAAATACAATTACAGGTTTTCTCGGACAATGCAGTCCCTTCTCAAATAAATTCATGATAGCACATCGAAACATTAGAGTGAACATGGTATACTACCACTGAGTGAGATTATCACAGAATAAGTAATGAACTGTATTATTTATTGACGAACGATGAGAAGATATCGAGTAGCGAAAAAGTGGCTTTATATATAAATACTTCTAAGTATAAGTGGGATGAGGACCTAGATTTTGGCGAAGTGAGCCCGCGGACTAATAAGGAAAGTGCCTATTGAAAAAGAGAAGAAGAGCATAACCAAGCCTTTATAGAATCGCTCATAAGGATAACTGCCCTTAGTAACTTAGTAAGTTCTTGCAATGAATAAGCTTTTAAGAGTAGATTTTAAGTGACATTAGTAAAAACGGTGGGCACACGATTCAAAGAGAGAAAATATGTTAATCTCTAAGGTGCTGACATAGTGTGAAGGAAATAATGATTGGATATGTGCGAATTGATTGATGACGATACCGTAAGTGGAATAGTAGAAACTATTAATGACAAAGAAGGAAATAAAGCTAACTCTTAATAGCAAGGAATGTCGTGATATCAGAAACCAAGAATAAGGAAAGATAAGTTGGGGTTTATAGCTAATGCCGAAGTTTATGCTATAGATTCAAAAAATGGTAGAGAAATATTATCTTTTAACTGAATTTATATAATATTATTTACTAGAGAGAGCATCAAGAATTTACATTGCAACAAAAAGGTGAAGAACCTAAAGTATGTTCCAAGTCAAGGAAACGAAGGTAATTGGCTGTACTAGAAAAGTACAATAATGATACGTTAAACGTGAAGTGTAACCAAAGTCCCAAGTGATATCTAAGAGTTTATGTTGGCCAGGCAAGAGACAATTAGGACTTCATGCTTACAATACAAGACATAATACGTGAGATCCTTAAGTGATGCTTGGAAGATCTACCTCGATGATTATTACAGAACATGATAAGGAAAGCATCGATTCCTCAATGAGAAAACTCATAAATCTATTATTTTCCTTGTTAGCGAATATAAAAGGTTTTAAATGGTCAAGAACTAGGCATATGGGGCGCTAGTCCACGAATACAGTATCAAGTTTAGAACTGATAGCTCACACAGATAATTGAGTCAGAGAATGTCGAGCATAACTAGAGGTCCAGTAATGGAGTTTATTTGATGCATGACCATAACTGTAGAATAACAGTCATATAGTGTAATTAACAATAAGTTTTATGGAATGAGGATGAGGAATTATCTCCCAGTTAAGGATTTAAAGGGTTATTCACTATCTCCCAAATGTAACTTAACTTCCTCAATTTCTATGAACTTACGAAATGACACATTATCTTACTGCGTTGCATATATGCCGACTGACCACTAGGATATTCACTAAATTCTAGTATGTCGTTCACAAAGTCCATGTTAAGTGTCTCATCATATTTAAGCCTCATATATATCCACTCTCTATTTGAATTCATTTATGTTTTGTTATAATTAAAATGGAAGAAAATTTCTAATTCATCCTGTTATAAAAATAAATATATCAAATTATAATATATACTTCAAGATAATCATCAATACACTTATAATACAAGTTCATAATTAAATTTATTTTCTCAACTAAATAAAATCCCTTAATATAAAAGTTCCTAATTAATTTGATTTGTCCATAATATATATTTATTAATTAATATTATAGCAAGAAAAGAACTTATCAAGACTAAAGCAACAGGGACCAGAAATCTGAAAATGAAGAAGACAATAAGCAATGAGACAGAGGAAGAGGAAAGTTTATTTTTATATTTGTAATTTACCGACCGAATAATTTGGTTTGTAATTTATTCGACTGATATGAATGAGGTTGGTAAGATGTCATATCTTGAAGCTCAATTATTGTTAGGTGCCTAATATTACCGACCGACTGGTAATCAGTCATGAATTACTGACCTAAATTTCGGTCGATATATATTTACTCGGTATATATATATATATATATATATATATATATATCATAATTTTTATAAAAATTATTTTTACACTTACTGACCGATTACATATTGGTCGATAAATTTGACATAATACTGGCCTATCTATTTGGTCAATAAAATGACTTTTTTTACCGACTGGAAATTCATTTGGTAAGACATTAGTAAAAGCTTGGCACCATTTCTTGGCACTAAGTTTGTGCACAATGAGTCTTTTTCCGAAGAAATACCGACAGATTAGTCTATCGGTCATTTATCGGTCGGTAAATGGTTGGCATAAGGTCAAAACATTTCTCAATCTTTAAACGATCGGTATTTACCAATTTTTACTAACAAAATATTTTCGATCGGTCTTATCGGTCGGTAATCCAATATTTTCTTGTAATGAAAATATAATCTAAATAGTAGTCGCCCACAAAACCTAATTAGTAATTACCCACAAAACCTGGCAAATTTTTTGGATTTCATACTATTTGTTATTTTATTTTGAATTATTCTTAAAAGTTTTTTTTTATTTCACTAATTTTTTGTTATTTACTGTGCTTTAGAATGCAGACTCTAACAATTAGCTATTGTATAGTGAGTTAAAAATATTATTTTAGAAATGAGAGGAAAATGAATGAGATATAAATATTACGTGTATGTAGATCAATTGTCTCATTTAAACTATAAAACTAATAAGATCTGAAGCTTTTAAAGATGAATACCTAAAATATACGCTCAACCCACATAAAGCGCATGCATTGTACTAGTTAATAATAAATTTCACGCAATGACACAAATTATCATTTGTTATTCAACAACAACAATAATAATAATAATAATAATAATAATATAATAATAATAATAATAATAATAATAATAATAATAATAATAATAATAAAAACTATCAACGTAACCATTTGAGTTTAAATTTATATTTTATTATTGTTCACATAAAAGCTTAAAACCAAGAAAAAAAATTGAATAATTGATTTGGTAAACAAATGTAGGTAATAATTGATTTGGTAAACGTTTGTAGGTCACATTACATAGATGTTTAACAACCGTGATACTAAAAATATATATTTCATTCAACTAAATAAAATGTTTATATCTAAGTTCATATTTATTGGCACAAGTTGCATTTCTAATGGTATTAGTAGCATGTACAATGGTTATAGTTATATGTGCGATTTTCGAGGAATAAATAATTGAATGTTATTGCTAAAAATTACACGTCTAATGGTTGAAGCTGTATGTCGATTGTAAAACATTTAAGATTAGAAAATATTTCATGTTTAATATTGAAAGTTGCATGTCAAATTGTATTAATTGCATATTCAATGATCATATTTACATGTGCGGTTTTCCAAGCATATGCAATTGTATGTTATTATTAAAAGTTTCAAGTCTAATAGTTGAAGTTGCATGTTCATTGTAAAATATTTCATATTAGAAAATATTTCATGTTTATTGTTAAAAATTGCATGTCTAATCGTATTAATTGCATATTCAATGGTCTTATTTACATGTGTAGTTTTCTAGGCATATGTAATTACATGTTATTGCTAAACATTTCAAGTCTAATTGTTCAAGTTGCATGTTCATTGTTAAAAGTTTCACATTAGAAATATTACATATTTATTGGTGAAAGTTGCAAGTCTAATGGTATTAGTTGCATGTTCAATGGTCGTAGTTACATGTATGGTTTTTGAGGAATAAGCAATTACATGTTATTACTAAAAATTACATGTCTAATGGTTATAGTTGCATGTTCATTTTAAAAAATTTCATATTAGAAAAAATTTCATGTTTATTGTTGGACGTTGCATTTCTAATGGTATTAATTGCATATTCAATGGTCATATTTGCATGTATGGTTTTCGAGACATAAACAATTGCATGTTATTGTTAAAAATTTAAAGTCTAATGGTTGCAGTTGCATGTTCATTGTAAAACATTTCATATTAGAAAATATTTCATGTTTATTATTGGACGTTGTATGTCTAATGGTATTAATTGCATATTCAATGGTCATATTTGCATGTGTGGTTTTCGAGATACATGTAATTGCATGTTATTGTTAAAAATTTCAAGTCTAATGGTTGTAGTTACATATTCATTATAAAATGATATATATTAGAAAATATTTCATTTTTATTATTGGAAGTTGTCTATCTAATTGTATTAATTGCATATTCAATAGTCATATGTACATGTGCGATTTTCGAGGCATATACAATTACATGTTATTGCTAAATATTTCAAGTCTAATAGTTGCAGTTGCATGTTCATTATAAAACCTTTCATATTAGAAGATGTTTAATGTTTATTGTTGGAAGTTGAATGGCTAATAGAATTAATTGCATATTCAATGGTCATATTTTCATGTGCAGTTTTCGGGACATATACAATTGCATGTTATTGCTAAAAAATTCAATTACAATGATCGCAGTTGCATGTTTATTGTAAAATATTTCATGTTAGAAAATATTTCATGTTTGTTATTGGAAAGTTGCATGCCTAATGGTATTAATTGCATATTCAATAGTCATATTCACATGTGCGATTTTCGAGGCATATATAATTGCATGTTATCACTAAAATTTCAAGTTTAATGGTTGCAATTACATATTTATATTAAAATATTTCATATAAGAAAATTTTTCATATTTATTGTTGGAAGCTGCATGCCTAATGGTATTAATTTCATATTCAATGGTCATATTTACATGTGCGATTTTCAAGACATATGCAATTGAATTATATTGCTAAAAATTTCAAGTGTAATAGCTGCAGTTGTGTGTGAGGATGATAGAAGGTTATATTGATGATGATTTGTATACTTGTAGCTGATATAGT
This sequence comes from Zanthoxylum bungeanum, assembly GCA_019454045.1. Classification (NCBI taxonomy): domain Eukaryota; kingdom Viridiplantae; phylum Streptophyta; class Magnoliopsida; order Sapindales; family Rutaceae; genus Zanthoxylum; species Zanthoxylum bungeanum. The sequence continues at coordinate 462,597 of SKCR01025208.1, forward strand.
GAGTGATGTTGTAAAAATTAGAGAGTGAAGTTGAAGAACTGATGTTTGGCCCTGAAATCGGGCGAGCATTGCGACTCTTAACACTGGGCATCACAATGCAAAACAAAGGGATGCTCTCTGCCCAATTCTATTCGTGCGAGCGTTACGCCGCCAATGGACTAGCGTCGTGAAGCTCAACACTTAGCGTCGTGACGCTCAGCTCCTGACATTGTGACACAGAACCAAAAGATGCTCTATGTCTCAGCTCTGTTCATGTGAGCATCGTGATGCCAATGAACTAGTGTCGCGACGCGTGATCATTTTTTCAAAGACCAATTTTAACCATTTCAATTTCATCATAAGATACTAGAGGGCATCTTAAGGGTTTTATATCAATATATATACATGTATTATGTCATGTCACAAGCTTAATACGTAAATCATGTATTATATATACTTTCCTAACATGTGTGAATATTCTGAGTAATAAGGAATGAAACTAACCGTTGTTCTGATTATAGATCGATGACAAGGTACTCAAAGATCACCCACGTCGTGTACCGCACCTGACTTGCCATAGTACTATAAGTGGAGTACATACTTCAGAATTTTTATTATGATTTTAAGATAATGATTGGTAGCTTTTGACTGAAATGATCTTTATTAAAGATGATTGATTTATTGATTTCATATTATTTGAGATAAAAGTTTAGATTGTTACAAGAATATTTTCAAAAGTATGTTGAGAAATTGTTATTGATTTCAAAAGTATGATTTTAAGATTTTGGAGGCATGAGGGAAAAAATCACCTCATATGTAACTTGAAATTGATGAATCCAATAATATATGCACACATAGTTCAGAAGTAGGGGGACGACAATACGAAACGCCCTTAGATCATAGTTTCAGGGTCAGGAGGATTGCACAGATTAGCACTCATGGCTCTAGTTCAGTGGCTTGAGGGATGACGATACAGAATGCCCCAAGACACTAGTTTAGGCGTATGGGGGGACGGCGATACGTAACGCCCCCATATGTCAAATTTTCTACAGTTTTCAAAGATCCCAGAGATATGATTTTCTTAAACGGTTTTCAAAAAGTTTTGAAAAGAAAAGTTCTGATTTACATTTTATGAGTTTTGAAAGTAGTTTTGTGATGATCATTTGATATAGAGATACTAATACTATTTTTTGATTTTATAAGTCCACTCACTGAGTTCTTTAGGACTCACCCCTCCTCTCCAGTCTTGCAAGATTTTTCAGCTGGTGAGCCATAACCATCTTTTGGAGACATGGATCAGGGACAAGAGTAGTGCTATAGTCACTAGTTTTTATTGGTCCATCATGTCAAATATACATTCACTTAGAATATAGTTTCTTTTTAGTGTCTTTCTGATGTACCTATAATAATTAACCAGATGATATAAATATATTTTTGTGTGGTTCATGCATTAAAATAGTTTTATGAAATATATGTGTATATATGATGAGATGACAAGTCATTAAGCTAAGAAAATAAGTTTTTCTTCAGTTACAGCCAATGGCTTAGGTGACAGTGGATTCTGTTACCTGCCAGTATGTAACATCCCAGATTTTCGGGACTGTTCTAGAAGATTCTCGGACTGACGTTATAGTCTCGGAGCATGATGATAATGAAGAATAAGAGTTCAAGCGATGTTATATGGGTTGGAATAATATATATTATGAATATTCATCGCGTTGGAAAACGTGTGGGATCAAAAGTTAGTTACGCGGATTTTTGTAAAACATATAAAGTTTACAGTTTTGGTCATAGAAATAGCAAACGAACTCCGATCGAGTTGGTTCTTAAACCATCAGTCTCATTTTTCCGAGACAAATAACTTTCGCGTTGAACACCTTTCAAAAATCGTCAAAAGGGCATCAAAATGGATGATTTCTGAAAATACCCTTTCAAGTGAGGGCATTTTGGTAAATTTTGTGAAAGATATTTTTTTACTGAATTTTTTTAAAATAAGAAAAGAAAATAAAGAAAAAGAAAAAAAAGAAAGAAAACAGATCATTTTCGTGAAGGAGAGGGAGGAGAGAGAAGGGAGAAGGAAACTCTCGTCCGTGGCCCTCCGGCTGGCCTCACACCGGCGGACCACCGGCACCTGATTCGTCCGGCCCCGGCGCACCTGCTGGTGGCCAGCGCCATCGCAGAAGGTCGCCGGAAACGTCGCAAAGTGGAAGGAAGAGCTCGAAGTGGGTTTGGCGGATTCGGCTCGTCAGTTCATTTCACGGCCAGAGCCTCCTATCAAATCGAAGCCCTCGATGAGTACTACGAGATGATGGTGACGATTTTTTCAATCCGTGCTCGGTGGCACACAAATTGAGGAAGAAAGATTCGGATGAATAGTGACCCATATGAATAGTAACTCCGATCAAAATTTTGATGACACCAGCGAGTTCGTATGGCCGTTGGGAGTTTGAATATGCCCTCAGAATTTCGGTATGACTCTCCGTTAAGAATGTGCTATTTTAAAGTTTACTGTTATATATTCGGATGCTTCCAGTAGTTTCGTAGTGTAGCAGATTGACATGGAATGAATTGGATGTGATATAATATGTTAAAACGATGCTTTTCATAGATTTCGAGTGAGAACAGATTAGATTAGATCGATCCGGTAGAATTAGCGAGTTTCCGGTAAAACAGAGTTTCTCGCGCGACTGAGCATAGATGACCGTAATTATGGAGATGATATAAATATGGTATTGCGAGGGTAATTAAGTCATTCTAGATAAGTTCGGAGGGTTTGAGACCCTTCCGTAGCGTTTATAGAGACTTTTCCGTAAGATTTTTCGTAAACGTGTAAATTGGGAATCTAAGCAACCGAGTTAGTTTAGAACAGTGTGTAATGACTTAGAATGAGTATTAAAGTGATTATAGATGAATCGGAATGAATCCGACAAGCTTTGTTTTTGATTTGGTTGTTCCGAGAAAGTCTAGAAGTTTATTGTAGATGAGTAGGAAGTTCCACAATATATAATGATAATTGGGTTTGGGGGTTGTAGAAACTACACTATAGGGATTGGGATTAAAGTTTAAAGAATGATAAATTGTAAGGAAACGAAAATATATGTACTAGTGTATGTAGAAGAACATGAATGCATACATGTATAAGCAAAAGTATGTATGTTACATGGAGAAATAAGTATATATGTATGTATGTGTGTGTGTGTGGTGTGTGTGTGTGTGTGTCTATATATATATATATATATATATATATATATATATAATATATATATATATATATATATATATATATATATATATTAAGCAAAAACATATGTTTCGATATTTGTAAAAGTATGCAATGAGAAGTCAACACATAAGTAATAAATATGTGAGCATCTATACTTTGGGAACTTAATATGATAGAGAAGTTAAAGGATTTGTAACTTCAGTATATGTGTACAGAGAGATATAGTAGTAGAGCCTTGTAAGTATATACAAATACAAATAAGGAATAAGTAAGTTGTTAAAAATTATATGCGTATATATATTGTTGGCATGATGAATGTATGTTATTTTAAGTTTGTCTGAGTGTGAGCAAAACATGTTGACTATATTCTGAGCATATAGATCATAAAACCATTGTAGATGGAAGAATGCAAGGATTCGAAATCATATATCATTAATTCCTCATTATGCATGGATATGTACATACACATGTATGACATTGTAAGAAAGCATGGCTATGGAAGGAGGAAGCATGATAAATGCATATATATGTGTGTGTGTTAAGATTTTCACCAGTTGAGCAAAAGATAATAATATTTTCAAACATTCAAAATGTTTCAAATGTTTTGAAAGATAACATATTTCAAAAAATATTTTTACAGTTTTGAGACACCGTATATGATTATATGGTTTTCGGTGCATGAGGTAAATCCTCACCCCAGTATGTAACTTTTACAATTGGAATTGACGGATGCAGAGAACATATGCACATGTAGGGTCATGATGGCGGCTTAGGATCGTGTACTTGGTCCCTAGTTTAGAGCTTGGGCGGTAGCATTGATGCGCACCCCCAGTTCTAGTGGTGGCTACACTGCTAGTTGAGCTGTTGTCTTGGGTGTAGTGCTCTACGTTGCCACTTGAGCTGTTGTCCTAGACGTAGGGCACCACCAGCCTAAGAGATGCCGCAATTGAGCTGTTGTCCTGGGTATCGAGTACCATCTGTTTTCGAAGATGTCGCAGTTGAGCTGTTGTCCTGGGCATCGAGTATCATCAATTTTCAGATTTCAGACCTTCAGTACACAATTTTCAGATTTTCAGTGCCTAGATTTTAGCAATCAGATTATAGTACACGATTTTCAAAAATAGAATTTAGAAATAATTTTTCAGATTTCAGTTTTCAGTTACAGTTTTTAGAAAGAGCTTTTTAGAAAAGAAAGTTTTCAGAAATATCGGTTTTATAAGAGATTCAGAATTTTAAAGCAGAAATCAGTTTTTGAGTAAAGTTTTCAACAAAGAGTTCTTCAGAAAGGGTTTTCACAAAACATGTTCTAAAGGCATAGCATGTTAAAGTAAAACATGGTTTACAAATATTGCATATAAATCACGTATTCTAGTAACTCATCCGAGATCCATATAGTCGATGTTAATGCATTATAGCGTGATTACATTTAGATGCATGTAGCTAACATTGATGCATGATTTCATTATTATGTTTATATGTATTTGTGGATGATGTCTGTATGAGATGTAGGGCTACATAAGAGATTCTCCTTGTGAATATTAATGCGTGATTATATAATTTCACTCATACATGTAAGCATGATCTAAGTAGTGTGATAAATGTTGGACAGTTATGACCCATAGCGTCACTATTTGTACAGATCATGGTGTTGTTGTACAAATTAATTATGTGACAAAGGAGATTGCGCTCTTACCATTTGTGATTAGATCACCCAGTTGTATAAATGATAGGAGGTCCTTATGATTTGTTCCTGGATTGAGAATGATATGAGACAGTATCAGTCCACGAAGGATAAATCATTAAATATCCCTAGTCTGAGTATTATCGAGATTGGACATCGATGAATACGTAAAAGACTAGTATTACACTTGTGCGCGTTTGTGAGGGCACAACAACATAGTTCTCATATATTTGGGTATAGGATACTCATGCAGGTGTAATAGGAGGTTGTGTTTTACTGATGTTACGGAAAATAGCTTTGCTTTGGATAGACCCCCTCGGAATTCCATTGGTAGTATGACTATGTGTCTATGGAAGTCCGAAATCAGGGTAGGTGTATTTGGTCTTAACCTAAGACTTACACCGCTAATACTTGCGACAATCAATACACTTTGGTTGCGGTCCTCCAGGGCTTTAACAGGTTCTGTGTACGCCTATGCTGAGTATATTGAGAATCGTAGTGTGTTGGGTGTGATGTCAAGACGGAAGTATCACTCCAGTCATAGTGGAGATGATGTCACGTAGGATACGGTACTGGTGCTCTTAAGTACTGCAGTCATCGGGATATTATGACTAGGTCATGTATATCCGATATAGAGACTAGTTACCAGACATCCGACTTGTGCTTCGTACGGGGCAGACACAGCTCCAGCCTCAGGCCTAGCACGTGACAGTCCGATACTGGATCGAAATAAACAATACTACGTATACTATGCCTGATACAGATCTTTTATTCCTGTAAGGATATTTCTGGAGAATTGGGTAGGCATGGCTCTTTGCTAAATGCCATCCTTGTCTTGTAAATTGGTAAAATCTAGTACGAGGTACTTACGTGTTCGGATAGTCCAATGACCGAATTTACTGCCAATATATCCGGGATCTCATGGGTCGCTTCCAGAAGACTTACCGATGATGTATGACTCGCACTTTAATTAATCTGGGATTAATTAGAAGAGAGAGAAAATTAATCTGGGATTAATTGCGGAGATATTTTATCTAGGATAAAATATCAATTAAAGAGAGATAACGATTAATTTAGAATTAATCGATAAATTAATATATTCGATATATTAAACGAAATTGGATTTTGACGCGGAATTAAAATTAGATTTTAATACGGGCGAACGAGTTAATTTAGAATTAATTTGTTAGCGACGTGAATAGTAATTATGCTTGGTTTGATTATTTAATTAAATTAGATTTAATTACGACGCAACAGAAATTTGTTAATTTGGAATTAGCGAACCCGAGCCCGAGATTATTTGCGAGCGTATTCGTATTTCGAATTCGAGTGCGGCACGTAAGTCAAATCAACCGTCAAATCATTAGTCGCATCAAGCATCAAATCACTAGTCGTTTCAAGCGTCAAATCACTTGTCACTTTGAGTGATGTGACTTGACAACTTGATTGATTGAGTGATATGACAACATGTCCCTTGTGATTGATGTGACTTGATGGGGTTGTTGGCAAACTTTTTGCCTTGACTTTTTGGAAAGCAAAAGTGGTATATGTTTAATTAGTTTTTTGGAAAAAATATATAACATATACATAACATTTTTTCTCCTCTCTCTCATCACTTCTCTCTTCTCATTTTCTCTATTCTCTCACACGCCCAAGGGGCTATTTTTGCTTCTGCTCACTGCCCAAATTGCCAAGCAAGGAGAGGAAGAAAAACTTGATTTTGTGGCAATAATCAAGATGCTAGCACACTTATGAGACATACGAAGGTGATAGGGAAACCCACCCGCGAGCATGGAATCATTTGATGAAGCTTGGAGCTCACCCATGGCCGAATTTGGAGGACTACAGTAAGCACATTGCCGTGAGCTGTTAGAGGCAGAAATTCAAGTTTTGTTCTTCGTAGCATCGCTCAACCGATCGATGTGAGTATTCCATAACTTCGTTGATATGTATTCGCACTTGTTTCATGCTTGATTAATGATCTTGGGACCTTGAGCAAGGTTGAACATGAAAATTTTAGGGCTTAAAATTTGGGTAAAATTGATTTTGAGCATGTATAATGAAATTGGATGAATTAGTATGCTTAAATGTGTTTTAATTGATGATTGATTGGATCAATTTGATGAAATTATGTTTGAAACATTTTTCCCCAAATTCTTTGTGTTGGCCGAATGCCTATAGCCCTAAATTCTTGGTGATTTTTGTTTTTTGATTCATTGGATGAGTTGGAAACGATTGAGGATGTTGATTTAATGTCGATTGTGGAATTAATTGGATTTAAATCGAATCGGACACAAAATCCCCTCCAAAGCCGGGAGTTATGAGCATGTTTGGGTTCGATTTTTGATGAAATATGTTGGACATGTTTTGTTGATGATAAACATGATTAATTAGGCTAATTGATGTTTAGAAATGTTGATTAGGGTGATTAATATGCTATACACTTTGGTAATTAAATTGGGAATTTGGAATTTGTAATTTAATTATGTTGGGCCTAATTTTGGAAAATTGGACTTTTAAAGTTGTAAATGGGCTTATTGGCTTGGTTGTACTAAGTTGGGTTTAGGCTAAATTGGTTGGATTCAATTGGGCCCAAAACCGCCCCCGTTAAGCCCAAATGCGAGTAATGGACCTTTAACGTTAATTGGGCCCAATGGGACTAAATTGGTTTCAAAGGCAAATAATGATGATTCCTTTAATGGGCTTTAGTCTTTGGGTTTGACCCATGTTGACCAAAAGCCCATGCCTTAATAAATTAATTGAAAGCCCATTGGACTTTATAAATTGACGTTGGACGTTAATCGGGCTTTGAGATCCAAAGCGATTAAATTTGGAATTTAAGTCGTAAAGGTTCGTTAATAAAGTGTAGTATTTAATTTGGAATTAAATAGTGGATTAGAATTAAATACACATTAAATTGGACTTAATCTTGTAGTTTAATTTAATTCGAGAATTCGTACTTTGAGTACTTTTTTACAAAATGAGTTTGACTCGAGCAAAATCAAATCGTTGTTTGAACATTGGATGGTCATTAATTATCACATTAATACTTTGATTAGATTGATTGATAACATGCTTGTGTGAATACATGGTTGCGATGCATGAATAATGTATATCAGATTGATATTAGAAAGGTGGGGCAATTTTAGAAATTGTTGTAATAAATTTGGAATTTATTAATTGGACCTGCGTGTCCAACCTTATTACCTCCTTATTCTTTGTATTATCTTCTCACATATTCCCCTCAATGTAAATGAGGTTTCTTTAAAAGTGTAGTGTAACGAGAAGAAGTAAATACATGTGCTAGCGGGAGAGAGAAAAAGAGAGATTTGATCTAGGATCAATATGTAAAATATCCATCCGCATATCATTATTATTTTTTCATATGCACTTTATTATGTGTTTAGAATGCATGTTTAAGGGTGTATGATGATGAGACCTTAACAAAGATAATAAATTAGTTGCCAATTTGCACTCGAAAAACCCTCACAAAATATTAAGCGTCTTTCCTTCCATTGAGTGATTCTCACTCAAGATCCGAGACTAGCATTGGCTTGTTGGCCAAAGTCAAGGCCTTTGTCCGTCGAGGATGTGTTTGAATCACGAAGGCTTTGTTCCATATTGGTGTCTCAAGACCACTTCTTGTCCATCGACATTGATTACGAAGCTTTCCATTGTCAATGGGTCGCGCTTAACTGTGATCACTAAGTTTGTTGTGCCAAAGCCAAGGCTTAGTTGATTCAGAGGAAAAAGGTTAGGTAATACATTGGATGTATTGGCATATATAAGATATATATTTTGGACTTGGATATCCCCCTACCGGTTCTAGGAATTGGATTGGATCCAATTGATCTTAGAGATCTACCTAGTTAATTATCATACAATTTGTTGGTCAAAGTCAAGATTGTGTGATATTTAATGGGATCCTAGCCCACTAGGAAACACGGTTTCCCGAGTACTCGACAGAGGGTTAAAGGCTCGCCGAAAAATAGTGGGAGGCAAGAATTGAATTTGCAATATTCGTTTAATTACTTGCCATATGCGCTCAAAATAAATATCATTCGTCAAATAAATTAAATGTTAGTTGACTAATATTTAAACGTTGTTTTAATAACAGTTGGACTGTATTCAAACCATTCATTTATAGTTGGTTTTATAATTGGATTATAGTAATCAATATAATTGATTTAATCTATTAAAATTAAAGTTGATTAAATAGTTGGACTATTGTAATCATTATAATAAATAGTCCAACTATTAAAATTGAAAGATTGACATTTAAAGCATAATCCTAAGGAAAATGTATTTAAATGGTTTAATTTTTAAAATTGGGAATAAATTTCAGGATGGTCCTGGAAAATAAAAAGTTACTTTATTTGATAAAATAACATATTATGCCTAAGCTCGGAGTTAAGCAAATAGTCGAGCATAATCTTTGGAAGATTTATGTAATGATAACTTTAGTGCTTAATCCATTAAGCTTGTCGCAGTAGACTCCTTAATTTCTTTGTCAGAACAAAGGATTAGATCCTTAAAGTATGATAATGAAATTGAAGGAACTTCAAAAATCTATCTTTAGATTTTAGAAGTACTAAATTGCAATAAATGACTATTGGAGAGTTAATAACTATTCTCAAGGAGATAAAGTCAAAGTTTGCAATTAGGCAAGTAGCGCAAGAAGCACCTTACTTTGATATTCGAGAAGGCCACGGCTTGGCCAAAGGCTACTGGAATGTTGAAAAGGGCAAAGGCAAAATCATTATAATCTTCTGGGAAGATAAAGGACATATCCTAAAATGTCTGTTTAAATTGTGGCAAACGGGATCGTGGAAGTGTGACTGCCGTTTGGATAAAACAGATATGAAGGAATTAAAGACGAGCAAGGCTCCGACTTCAAATATGTTAGTCAACATTATGTTCACTACTAGTATTAAAATTAGATTTTTAAATACTTAGTGTGGTACATAAATATGTACTGATGTGCAGAATCTGCTGTGAGCAGGATACTGACTTCAGTTGAGATTTAATCTGCGGATTGGAAACGGGATGAAAGTCGCTATTTTAACCGTAGATACCTGAGTTTAGGAGCTACCTTTGGGTACGTACCTAAATTTTGAAATTGTTATAATGTAACTAGTTTGACTAGAAACATTATCTCTACATCAGTGTTTAACCCGCTGCGGGTGAACCTTTATATTCTAGAACACTAAAGTGTTTTATTATATAAAGATGATATTGAGATAAACACATTAGATGTGAATAACAGTATTTATATTTTGAATATAAATAAATCTCAAACGTATAACATGACAAACACATAGCTCAAACTGATTTGATCAGAAGAAACTAATTGTGGCATTGTTTTCTGGGACACAACTAAAACAAGAATCGTATATCCGCACTTTTAAAGAGTGGGTACTAGGACTAATTTGATTCCATTCAAGTAAAGTCTACGAATCTAGTTTATTGGGCAAAGTGCCTAAAATACTATTTACTTGGTACAAGTGCAAATGCCACAGATCTGTTAGCCTTAGTTCATAGTGAAGCAAGTGGGCCCATGTCTAGCTAGGGTAGAGGTGGATATGAATATTTCGTGACCTTACGGATGTGGCATCGCGTTATGGTTATGTGTTTCTTTTGAAACACAAATCGGAAACTTTTAAAGTTTCAACACGAAATAGACAAATAGATCGGCTAAAGTATTAAATCATCACGGTTAGACCATGATGAAAATACTTAAGCAATAAGTTTCTAAAATACTTGAAAGAGTAAAGTATTCTTTCAATGAGGACTCCTTTCGGAATACGTCATTTTTGACGGTGTGTCCGAACTGAGTAACCGAATTTTGTTAGACATGATAAGGTTATTCATAAGTCGCTCTGAGCTATCATTTCCTTCAACGGATAAGCATAAACAGTGCATAACTTATTTTGAATAAGGTTCCATAATAATCTGTTTGACAGATTACATATTAGATATGAACGGGAAAGAAACCGGGTTTCTCATTCCTGATAATTTGGGTATGCTGGGCATATGTTTGGATGATACCAAACTAGAACCCAAATTGGATAAGTGCCAATTGTAGGTTATCCGAGGGATACCAAAGTATAGTACTTATACAACTCACTAAGAGAATATAATGATTGTTGCTCACTATGCGGTTTTCCTAAGAGGAATACCGATATGCAGTGGTAAGTGAAAGGATATTAAAACTCGATGAAAATCAGAGTAATACTGTTCAAGGCACTAAGTCCTTATGGAACACAAATAGTTCATCAAGCATGAAACTATACCAGTAATCTTCGAATACACAAGAACCGCGTGTGAGTCAGAGAGAGTCAGAAAATAACATGGGGTATGGGTTTCTGATCTCACCTCATAAAGATGTCTATCTTATTAAGGTATACCAACTGACTACATATGAGGAAGTGATACAAGGTATCGACTCCCTATTATGGCAATGTGTCATGACATCCAAAATGGATTCCATGTAAATCAACCAAGTTTGGATACTAGTTGATGTACCGTAAGACATGTGCCTATTGGTACTTTATAAGTCTTCAAGAAAGACATACATGGATGGCAACATACCAACGTATAAAGCTAGGCTTTTAACGGAAAGGTATCGTTATCAACATTGTGTCGATTACGATTCAACCTTTTAACTGTTTCCATGGTAAATCCATTTGGATAATGCTTGCTAAAGCTGAATGTTTCATCTGTGAAATATGACAGCTTAATGGAAAATCGCTTTCCTTAAAAGGAAACTATTTGGAGGATGTTTACAACATCATGTCTGTTTTGTCGTACCAAAACTAGCAAACAAGGTTTGCGGGTTATTTGATCCATGTTTGGATTGAAGCAAGCATTAGGTTCTTGGAATTGTCGTTTTGATGTGATCATAATGGTTTATGATTTAACACAAATGATTCTTGTGTATATAAAGAGGTTAGTTGGAGCGCACTGATAGTGGCTCTCCTATAAATAATGATATATGTCATTTCTTGTAAATGATATTCCCATAAAATAATCGACGAAAGCTTGTCTTTCGAGAATAATTCTCCGTAGAATTCTGGGAGAGACAACCTTTATTCTAGGAATAAAGATATATTGGGATAGGTTTAAAGTTGTTAAGACTCTCTGAGAACTCGTACATTGAAAAATGTATGCGACATGATGTCTCATAAGCTTTGAGCATATGGATTCACAATCGGGCCAATCCAAGTGATAGTCACTGGATTGATGTTAAGAACATCCGTTAGTATCATAAAGAACTAAGGATGATGTCTTAATCTATGGAGAATGAGAACTTGAAGTGACTGGGATCACTGCTGCAAGTTTCCTAAACCGATAAAATGACTAAAAGTCGCAAACGGTACTATACAGTTTGAATAACAGAACAGTGAGCTGGAAATCTTCCAAGTAAGATACTGTTACCGAATAAACAACAAATACGGGTTATTGTTGCAGCTAAGGCAGCAATAGAAGCCATTTGGGTCGATAATAATCTAATTAGATTAGATATAGTTCTGTTAGCAGCTGAGCTAGGCGTCAGCACAGGCTAAAGAATTAATGGTCTCATCAACGATCCAGATATATACTTCATCTATTCATCTGATTCGTTCGGATCATACATCGTGGCGATGTGATGATCGAATAAATCATATCAGATGATTATTAAGAAAATCCGCTGACGAAAGTACTTTCTCAGCAATTTGAGCCAACCGTACATAGTTCGGGTGTCAAACACTCGAGTGAGTGGCTATAGGCCAAGTGGGAGATTGTTGGATAGTTATGACCCATAGCGTCACTATTTTTACAGATCATGGTGTTGTTGTATAAATTAACTATGTGACAAAAGAGATTGCGCTCTTATTATTTGTGATTAGATCACCTAGATGTATAAATGATAGGAGGTCCTTATGATTTGTTCCTGATTGAGAATGATATGAGACAGTATCAGTACACGAAGGATAAATCATTAAATATCCCTAGTCAGAGTATTATCGAGATTGGACATCGATGAATACGTAAAAGACTAGTATTACACTTGTGCACGTTTGTGAGGGCACAACGGCATAGTTCTCATATATTTGGGTATAGGATACTCATGCAAGTGTAATAGGAGGTTGTGTTTTACCGATGGTATGGAAAACAGCTTCGCTCTGGATAGACCCCCTCGAAATTCCATTGGTAGTATGACTATGTGTCTATGGAAGACCGAAGTCAGGGTATGTGTATTTGGTCTTAACTTTAGACTTGCACCGCTAATACTTGCGACAATCAATACATTTTGGTTGCGATCGTCCAGGGCTTTAACAGGTTCTGTGTACGCCTATGCTTGGTATATTGAGAATCGTAGTGTGTTGGGTGTGATGTCAATACGGAAGTATCACTCCAGTCATAGTGGAGATGATGTCACGTAGGATATGGTACTGGTGCTCTTAAGTACTGCAGTCATCAGGATATTATGACTAGGTCATGTATATCCGATATAGAGACTAGTTACCAGACATCCGACATGTGCTTCGTACGGGGCAGACACAGCTCCAACCCCAGGCCTAGCACGTGACAGTCCGATACTGGATCGAAATACGCAATACTACGTATACTACACCTGATACAGATCCTTTCTTCCTGTAAGGATATTTCTGGAGAATTGGGTAAGCATTGCTAGAAGTCAACCTTATCTTGTAAATCGATAAAACGTAGTACGAGGTACTTACGTGTTCGGATAGTCCGATGATCGAATTTACTTCCAACATATCCGGGGATCTCATGGGTCGCTTCCCGAAGACTCACTGATGACGTATGACTCGCACTTTAATTAATCTGGGATTAATTAGAAGAGAGAGAAAATTAATCTTGGATTAATTGCGAAGATATTTTATCTAGGATAAAATATCAATTAAAGAGAGATAACGATTAATTTGGAATTAATCGATAAATTAATATATTCGATATATTAAACGAAATTAGATTTTGACGCGGAATTAAAATTAGATTTTAATACGGGCGAACGAGTTAATTTAGAATTAATTTGTTAGTGATGTGAATAGTAATTATGTTTGGGATGATTATTTAATTAAATTAGATTTAATTACGAAGCAACGAAAAATTCGTTAATTTGGAATTAGCGAACACAAGCCCGAGATTATTTGCGAGCGCATTCGCATTTCGAATTCGAGTGTGGCATGTAAGTCAAATGAAGAGTCAAATCATTAGTCGCATCAAGCGTCAAATCGTTAGTCGTTTCAAGCGTCAAATCTCTTGTCATTTTGGGTGATGTGACTTGACAACTTGATGGATTGAGTGATATGATAACATGTCACTTGTGATTGATGGGGTTGTTGGCAAACTTTTTGCCTTGACTTTTTTGAAAGCAAAAGTGGTATATGTTTAATTTGTTTTTTGGAAAAAATATATAACATATACATAACACTTTTTCTCATCTCTCTCATCACTTCTCTCTTCTCATTTTCTCTCTTCTCTCACACGCCCAAGGGGCTATTTTTGCTTCTGCTCACTGCCCAAATTACCGAGCAAGGAGAGGAAGAAAAGCTTGATTTTGTGGCAATAATCAAGGTGCTAGCACACTTATGAGACATACGAAGGTGATAGGGAAACCCACTCGCGAGCATGGAATCGGTTGATGAAGCTTGGAGCTCACCCATGGCCGAACTTATAGGACTACAGTAAGCTCACTGTCGTGAGCTGTTGGAGGCAGAAATTCAAGTTTTGTTCATCGTAGCGTCACTCAACCGATCGATGTGAGTATTTCGTAACTTCGTTGATATGTATTCGCACTTGTTTCATGCTTGTTTAATGATCTTGGGACCTTAGCAAACACCAACAATAAATATTCGAAAGAAAGAATATTTAATTTTTCGACTTGATGATATTTCAAAGAAGGTAAGAGTAAGAGGTTATAATAAATGCCGAAACTAAATCAAAAGTAAGTATAAAGAAAAATGGAAAGATATTAAAGTAACGTAGTGGCAACGTACTGAGTCTTGGCACAATAGATGGATTTATGGAGCTTAATAACCATATTATAGATGTTTAAAATATAAGTAAGAAACAAGTTGTAAGGGTGTGTGTGAATTAGAACATAAAATTTGTAATAAAATTATAATGTCTGAACATGGATAACAGTTTTACAGTTAACTCAGAATTGGGAATTATGTGTGACTACAGAGACAGTTTAGGTCATTAATAGATTAAGAAACAGGCATTATATGAGTTTGTATGCTCAAGTTATGAGCATGATTACTTAATGAGTCTTATGACTCATGCCACAACAGTTTGTTAGTTTGCAGGTCAGTAGCAGACATACTGAGCCAGCAGGATTTTGGTGAAGACTTTGAAGGCAGTGGATCGCCCCAATTGTAGTCAAGAGAGTCATGGGTCGAGATATGGGTCTTCAAGGCCCTTTGTATTTTTTTATTTGCATTTGTAAATTATATGTAAGAGTTATGTATTAGTATAGTTTCATGTTGAGTTCTGGCCGGAGGCCAAATGATTTACTTTTGTTCATTGAGTTCTGGCCGGAGGCCAAGTGATTTACTTTTGTTCATTGAGTTCAGGCCTGAGGCCTTAAATGATGATTGCATATATGTTGAGTTGCATAACAGGTTATCCTTTGGTGCTAGCTGTAAGCCAGGTTGCATGATGTTCTACAGACATCATGCCGAAATTTCGTTAGAATCGGAGGCTTTTGGAGATGGGTTTTCATGTCTCCTACCGGTAGTATCCTGGCATAGGCGGGATGTTACAAAGTTGGTATCAGAGCATGGTTTAAGAGTTAGAGTCAGTAGCATGGTCAAGAAGTCCGTGACTGCAATTGTTGGGATCTAGCTGTCGGAGATTGTCTTCAGTTTGGTAAAGACCATGTAGGTCTTTGTATGTACTTTCTATGATAGTTTGATGTGATTTTATTTTATTTTTCAGTGTCTTCCTTGCTTGAATATGAGTCCAATGGTGACTCAATTGATGTGCCTAGATTAGCTATCTCCGTATGGGAGGAGATTAATTTAAGTAAGTACTTTTACGGCCTTTTTAGATCGAAGAATTAGCAAGAATTGGATAGTATCAGTATAGAGCCTTTGTGAGGCCAGAGGACTCGAGATGAGGACCAGAACAGTATAGCTAGAGATAAGAACCAGATCAGTATAGTCAAATATGAGAAACAGAACAGTAAGTGAGTTTAAAGCCGTAGACGAGCTATTAAGGATCCTAGCTTATAGATAGTGATTAGTTCATAGTTGAGACAGAGAAGTTATATCAGTGGATTTTAGAGTTGGTTCTTGAACGATCAAACTCATTTTTCCGAGATGAATAACTTTTGCATTGAATACCTTTTGAAAATCGCGTCAGAAGGGCATCAAAATGGATGGTTTCTGAAAATACCCTTTCAAGTGAGGGCATTTTGGTAAATTTTATGAAAGATATTTGTTTACTGAATTTTTTTTAAAATAAGAAAAGAAAATAAAAAAAGAAAAAAAAGAAAAAAAAAACAGATAATTTTCGTGAAGGAGATGGAGGAGAGAGAAGGGAGAAGGAAGCTCTCGTAGGTGGCCCTCCGGCCGTCCTCACATTGGCGGACCATCGGCACCTGGTGCGTCCGGCCCCGGCGCACCTGCCGGTGGCCGGTGTCATCGCAGAAGGTTGCCGGAAACGGCGCAAAGTGGAAGTGAAAAGCACAGAGTGGGTTTGGCGGATCCGGCTCGTCGGTTCGTTTCACGGCCCGAGCCACCTATCAAATCAAAGCCCTCGATGAGTACTACGAGATGGTGGTGAAGGTTTTTCCGATTCATGCTCAATGGCACGAAAATCGAGGAAGAAAGATTCAGATGAATAGTGACCTAAATGAACAGTAACTCCGATCAGAATTTTGATGACACCAGAGCGTTCGTATGGCCGTTGGGAGTCCGAATATGCCCTCAGAATTTCGGTACGACTCTCCTTTAAGAATGTGCAATTTTAAAGTTTACCGTTATATATTCGGATGCTTCCAGTAGTTTCGTAGTGTAGCGAATTGACATGGAATGAATTGGATGTGATATAATATGTTAAAACGATGCTTGTCGTAGAATTCGAGTGAGAACAGATTAGATTAGATCGATCCTGTAGAATTAGTGAGTTTCTGGTAAAACAGAGTTTCTCGCGCGACTGAGCATAGATGACCGTAATTATGGAGATGATATAAATATGGTATTGCGAGGGTAATTAAGTCATTTTGGATAAGTTCGGAGGGTTCGAGACCCTTCTATAGTGTTTGCGGAAACTTTTCCGTAAGATTTTCCGCAAATGCATAAGTTGGGAATCTAAGCAACTGAGTTAGTTTAGAACAGTGTGTAATGACTTAGAATGAGTATTAAAGTGATTATAGATGAATCAGAATGAATCCAACAAGCTTTGTTTTTGATTTGGTTGTTCCGAGAAAGTTCATAAGTTTATTGTAGATGAGTAGGAAGTTCTACAAATAGCGGTTCTGACCTTGTGTTGTTATTCGTTTTGACAGATCGGACCGGGATTATGAGTGTCCGCCTAGCCAGGTAAGTAGCTCATGCGATGAATACTTGTGCTATTTATTATGTTTCAATTTAGATATTAAAGAAATGCTATAAGTATAGATATAACCATATAGCATAGTGTGTGTATATATATACAATAATGCAAGTAAGATACTAGTAAGCCTAAATTTGAAAGTATAAGAATGATAAAGTATATGAGTTTAATATATAATGATAATTGGGTTTGCGGGTTGTAGAAACTACACTCTAGGGATTGTGATTAAAGTTTAAAGAATGATAAATTGTAAGGAAACAAAAATATATGTACTCGTGCATGTAGAAGAACACGAATGCATACATATATAAGCAAATGTATATATGTTACATGGAGAAATAAGTATATATGTATATGTATGTGCTTTATATATATATATATATATATATATATATATATTGCTTGTATGTATTTGATTAAGCAAAAACATATGTTTCGATATTTGTAAAAGTATGCAATGAGAAGTCAACACATAAGTAATAAATATGTGAGCATCTATACTTTGGGAACTTAATATGATAGAGAAGTTAAAGGATTTGTAATTTCAGCATATGTGTACAGAAAGATATAGTAGTAGAGCCTTGTAAGTATATACAAATACAAGTAAGGAATAAGTAAGTTGTTATAAAAATTATATGCGTATATATATTGTTGGCATGATGAATGTATGTTACTTTAAGTTTGTCTGAGTGTGAGCAAAGCATGTTGACTATATTCTGGCATATAGATCATAAAACCATTGTAGATGGAAGTATGCAAGGATTAGAAATCATTTATCATTAATTCCTCATTATGTATGAATATGTACATACACATGTATGACATTGTAAGAAAGCATGGCTATGGTAGGAGGAAGCATGAGAAATGCATATATGTGTGTGTGTGTTAAGATTTTCAGCAGTTGAGCAAAAGATAAGAATGTTTTCAAAGATTCAAAATGTTTCAAAGAAGAGTTTCAAATATTTTGAAAGATAATATATTTCAGAAAAATATTTTTACTATTTTGAGACACCGTATATTATTATATGGTTTCGGGACATGAGGTAAAACCTCACCCTAGTATGTAACTATTACAGTTTGAATTGACTGATGCAGAGTACATGTGCACATGTAGGGCCATGATGGCGGCTTTGGATCGTGTATCTGGTCCCTAGTTTAGAGCTTGGGTGGTAGCATTGATGCGCACCCCCAGTTCTAGTGGTGACTACACTGCCAGTTGAGCTGTTGTCCTGGGTGTAGAGCTCTACGTTGCCAGTTGAGCTGTTGTCCTGGACGTAGGGCATCACCAGCCTCAGAGATGCCGCAGTTGAGCTGTTGTCCTGGGTATCGAGTACCATCAGTTTTCAGAGATACCGCAGTTGAGCTGTTGCCCTGGGCATCGAGTATTATCAGTTTTCAGATTTAAGACATTCAGTACACAGATTTCAGATTTTCAGTGCCTAGATTTTAGAAATTAGATTATAGTACACGGTTTTCAGAAACAGAATTTAGAAACAGTTTTTCAGATTTCAGTTTTTAGTTACAGCTTTCAGAAAGGGCTTTTTAGAAAAGAAAGTTTTCAGAAACATCGGTTTTATAAGAGATTCAAAATTTTAAAACAGAAATCGATTTTTGAGTAAAGTTTTCAGCAAAGAGTTCTTCATAAAGGGTTTTCACAAAACATGTTCTAAAGGCATAGCATGTTAAAGTAAAGCATGGTTTGCAAATATTGCATATAAATTACGTATTCTAGTAACTCATCCGAAATACATATAGTCGATGTTAATGTATTATAGCGTGATTACACTTAGATGCATGTAGCTAACGTTGATGCATGATTTCATTATTATGTTTATGTATTTGTGGATGATGCATGTATGAGATGTAGGGCTACATAGGAGATTCTCCTTGTGAATATTAATGCGTGATTATATAATTGCACTCATACATGTAAGCATGATCTAAGTAGTGTGATAAATATTTGAAAGAAAGAATATTTAATTTTTCGACTTGGTGATATTTCAAAGAAGGTAAGAGTAAGAGGTTATAATAAATACCGGAACTAAATCAAAAGTAAGTATAATGAAAAGTGGAAAGATATTAAAGTAACGTAGTGGAAACTTAATGAGTCTTGGCACAATAGAAGGATTTATGGAGCTTAATAACCATATTATATATGTTTAAAGTATAAGTAAGAAACATGATGTCAGGGTTTGTGTGAATTAGAACAGAAAATTTGTAATAAAATGGCAATGTCTGAACATAGATAAGAGTTTTACAGTTAACTCAGAGTTGGGAATTATGTCTGACTACATAGACAGTTTAGGTCATTAATAGATTAAGAAACAGACTTTGTATGAGTTTATATGCTCAAGTTATGAGCATGATTACTTACTGAGTCTTATGACTCATGCAACAACATTTTGTTATTTTTACAGGTCAGTAGTAGACATACTGAGCCAGCAGGATTTTAGTGAAGACTTTGAAGGCAGTGGATCGCCCCCAATTATAGTCAAGAGAGTCCTGGGTTGAGATATGGGTCCTCACGACTCTTTGTATTTTTATTTACATTTGTAAATTATATGTAAGAGTTATGTATTAGTATAGTTTCATGTTGAGTTCTGGCCGAAGGCCAAGTGATTTACTTTTGTTCATTGAGTTCAGGTCTGAAGGCTAGATGATGATTGCATATATGTTGAGTTGCATAACAGGTTCTCCCTTGGTGCTGGCTATAAGCCAGGTTGCATGATGTTCTGCAGACATCATGCCGAAATTTCATTAGAATCAGAGGCTTATGGAGATGGGTTTTCCTGTCTCCTGCCGATAGCATCCTGGCCTAGGTGGGATGTTACACAGTAACATTCCCAGATTAGGGATGTTACAGTCGGTGGCCAGATGATCAATGGCGGCCGATGTGAAGGGCTGCACTGACCACCCTTCCATCTTATGGTGGCCGGCGGCAGCCACAAGATGAGGTGAACAGTGTGAAAGAGAGAAAAAATACACTTGTTTGGATTTTTTGATCTGTTTTGTTTCACAGTCCGAGTGATCTGTCAAGTCAAAGCTCTTAGGGAGTACTATAAGTTAGCGGTTATAGTTTTTCTGTTCCATGCCCGATTGCATGTGAATCGATAAGAGAAAGAAATGGTGAACTGTAACATCGAATCAATAGTAGTTTTGATCGATATATATAATGATATGATTATGTTTAGATAATTCCATGTAGGTTTGCAGGGTTCGGGACACATCCGTAGTGTTTAAGGAAAAATTTTCTGGAGATTTTCTAAAAATATATAAACCCAGGATTTAAGTTAACTAGTGGCTTGAATTAGTTTTTAATGATGTTTTAAGATTAATGGAACCGAAATCATTAAGATCGGACCTAATCTCATTGTAAAGATAAAAAATTTTGTCAAAGTTAATTCTAGAATTCTATAAAGTTACGATTCAGATGATGTTTCACTATTTATTTTGACAGATTTGACTAGGACCTGGAGTGCTCATGAAGCCAGGTAAGTAACCCACCCGATGTGTACTTGAATTATTGATTCGTGTTTAAATATCTATAGAAATTATTGATATGTTTAGGATAATATGAGGATTGTTAACAGGTGGTTTTAATAACGGAGTTCGAGATTATGTATAGTTAAGTTAATCAACCATCACATGTATTGATTTTATTAATATTATGATCTGAAGTGAAATATTTGATGAGGATGATGTCTTCATGTAAGTATTGATGTATGTAATTTTATGAACTCGTAATAGTATGTGTATTTATAAGTCTATGTAGATGTATTCATATATGTATGTGATGATAGATATGTATAATATGAGTACACAAGAGCGGTAACTGGAATAAGTTATGATTCCTGAATTTTTTTTAGCATATGTATGTGCACATTATTTGAATAATTTTGTTAATGACTCATGAATGTGATTTATTTGTATAATAGTTAGATTGATTAAGTGTGATAAGAAATTAGTGTAAGCTAAGCTCTTCCTGAACGAATATGTTTAATTTATAAGTTTTTGTATCAAATATTTCCAGATAGAAATCTTGAAACTGAGAATGTTTGATCGATAAGCGAAAGATATGAAGATTGTTAAAGATATATCATTTGTTTTAGTAGTAATGTGTATATTCATATGTAATGTATAAGAGTGTTTAGATGATGACTTGGAGTGTTTGTCATGTATGTGCTTGTGTATGAGAAATCATGTGATGAGTTTGTGTTACGTGATATGTGTGCATGCATGTATGTTTAATTGGTTAATAGTTTCGTGGTGTAGAAGCCGAAATGGTTAGGAATCCGTTCAGACGATTTTTATCTCATACCTATTCTAAAAAAGGTAATAAGTCTCGTACGAGCATTTTATGTGTAAGCCCGTCATATGTTTGTATTATTTGGTTATGTAGCCATATGTATGTATTGTATGGTTATGTGTTCTTTGATGTAATGACTGTTATGTATACTTCGTTGTCGGTTGCACGATGATTATATGTATGTCTAAGTGTATGTGCGTGTATGATAGATCATGTGATATGTATGGACTGTGTATGCTTGAGTGAAATGAAAGAATGACTTGAAAATCGGTGTGAGTATAAGATGTTATAAAACGTGTTTCTTGAGTTTGTTATTGTATGTACTTACATCGTGAAAAAAAAAAACTTAATGTGTTTGTAAGAATTCTGAAATTGGATTTTCATGAATGTAAAAGAAGTAAGCTATGAATTTTGAACTGATATGTGTGAATGCATATGTCTGACCGGTGTAAAGATACACGTATAACGCAAGCGCACGTATTTATTCAAGTAGTATAAAAATATCGATCCCACGAGGACTTAATTCCACTTGTTGTTATTAATTATTGATACTATTTATTTACAGGTATCTAATTATAGGGAGAAGAGAATGATTGCTTTTGTTGGTTGAATGTAGATTTGATAAATAAAATACTAAAAGACACAAAAGAAAATTCTAAGGAAAATAACAAAAGACTCAAAGATCTAGGGTTGTGACTCCACACGATATTATTATAAAGATGAATTGATTCTCTTATATATGTGTAATAAATTAGTTTCCTAACCTGGAACACGAAGATATGCAAAAGCCTTTGTCGATGGTCAGATGCAAATACACAGTATAACCCAATTGAACCATATGTCCATGTCAACCAAATTACTTGGATTCATTAAGATTATGTTCCAATTATGGCTACCCCCACCCGACAGGTATATGTCTATCCTGTAAGGAAATCTATTAAAGGGTTATCTATCCTTAAGGAAGATCGTGGGCTATTGAATCTAAGGCTGAAACCTAAAATCTATTCGTCAAGTTCATTTTAAGGTTACCGAATAAATCTTATTAATGCCCAATTAACAAGAAGCATTAAGCTTAAGACTCAATAAACAAACTAAAGAATTGCCCATAAAAAGAAAATCAATTATTAAGTGTGTGGATATTGTGTTTCATCACTTCCTTATAATAAAAATAAAATGCTGGGGTTAGAGGATCCACATTTAATATTTCTTATCTAGGAATCTCACTTATTATAATATATAAATTATTTTCTGTTATGCTTTCTCATGAATTAATAATGTTAAAGATTTAAAACCAGCCATATAGGCGGTAATCCATTTAGTCCAATTACACCAGCCATATAGGCGGTAATTATCTGTCACATAAAGACCAACCATATAGGCGGTAAAGTAATTTATATTTAGACCGACCATATAGGCGGTAATAAAATCTGACATTAATTAATCCGGTTAAATTATAATTTATAAATTATAATTAGGTGAGATTTACCTAGATAATTATATTAAATGTTTTACTTTTACCCCAGCGGAAATTTAACTACAAAACATAAAAGTAAATAAAAATAAAATACTAAAATAAAATGTAGAAATAAAAATATATAATTAATTATTACAATAATAGATGCAATCCTTAAAAACAGGGAAAAAATCCCAAGGAAAACACACCAAATTAGGTGCAGAAAGCTTCAATTTATAGGCATCTGAGCAGGTCATCGTCGCGACGCCACATTCCTTCTTGTGTCGCGATGCGGGGACACGTTGACTCGGTCAAATGCGTGTGAGATGTTATCTTGCTGACGTGGCACATGCTTTGACTATTTGAATGCTAACGTGGGACGCGTAATCTGTCGGCCCCATGAAATTTCGACACGTGGCACGCGGTATGATTGGTCCACTAAGATGCTGACACGTGGCGGGCTTTGATTGGTTGTTGATGATGTGGCGACACTAGGCACGGTGACCCGGTTGTATGCTGACGTAGACGACACGTGGAGGCCACGTGGATGACATGTGGGTGACATGTGGTTAACACGTGGCACGCGGCTGATACGATCAAATGAGAAGCTGACATGTGGCATGCGTATTGTCGGCAGCATGTGATGATGACACGTGTCCCGGAGTATTTTAGCAAGATCTATTCCGATGATGACACATGGCACGGCGCATGTTAGCAAGTCCAATTTCTCAGATTTCGACACATGTCCCTGGTGCACGTTAGATGTCGCGACGTGCCAATTTACCAAAATGCCATTTTGCTTCATTTTTCACTATTTTGGTTCCAAATCACCTCCATAATGTCCTGAAACTTTATTTATCTACAAAATAGCACAAAACACATCTAAATATTCACAAAACTCAAGAAACTATACAAAATATTTGGTCAAATGAGTGGGAAATAGTGATTCATTTACCACTCATCACACCCTCAAACCTAACATTTTGCTAGTACTCGAGCAAAACATAAAATAACATAACATAAACATCTTTAAAATAAAATTTAACTAAGCCACTTTTATAGGGATCACAATTACATTTAGCGTATGCAACAAGCCTTTAAACCCCTAGGTGTCCCTATGGGATGAGTTGTAGTCTCTTGAGGGTTTACAGCAATGATACCCACAAACATTTTACAAAAGTAAAAATGTAGTGAAACTAATACACACAAAAGCAAAAAGACAAGAGAAAAGAGAATAAAGAAGTTAGTGACTAATCAGGTGAAACTTCTACTCCAAGTCACAAGTTGTTTTCTTTCTTTCTAAATTACCGAATAAGTAAATTCTCCAATTATATTTACCATTCTCCATATATATAGCCAACAAAATATTAAACAACTCATTTTTGCCCATAACAGCCACAAGTGCAGTTGATAAGAGAGTAATATTTTTGTCCTAAAGTTTTTTCAGAATTCACACCTTTTTGTAGTAATGGAATAATTTTTCTATTTTTTCTTTGATTTTTGATTTTATTTTTTATTTATATACAATACCTTCCGTCTATGTAGCGAGTGTTGGGTCGGTGGCTCCCAAACCAGTTGGCTTTAGGATACTAGGTGTTAAGACACCCCTACAGACTTAATTACTCAGACTTCAGATATATATATTTTTGCAGCATCTTTCGATCCATGTAGCGAGCTTTGGGCCAGTGACTCCCAAACCAGTTGGCTTTAAGGCACTAGGTGTTAAAACACCCTTACAGACTTAATAACTCGGATCTCATACATTTTTTTTTTACTCCATCACTTTTTGAGATGCTTCCTCCAATTAAACTAGAGCACTGAATATTACAAACTTTTCAATTACAGCTCATGTTCGTATATTACCATGTATGTTGTTAATACCTACCAACTGAGTATATGAAGATCCATTTTAATAAGTTTTATGGAGAATTTACAAATTAAATAATTCAAAATGAAATAAACAAAAATGAACTTGTTCCGAAAATGGGTTGAAATACGTATCAGGAGTGGGAAATCTTTACACAGCTATCTCTTACCAATTTTTACCTTTTTAGTCAAAATAAAAACAAAAACGCAAAATTTTTTTGTAATATTTTTGAAAATTTTTCATTTTTTTTGTATTTTTCGAAAAAATTAGGACTAAAAATAAAAACAACACACAAACTAAAAACAAGATATTGATCAACTAATTCTCTCCCCCAAACCTAAATGAGACATTGTCCCCAATATCTTAAACAGTAGAAGAAGAGTTTAGAAGATAATACCTGGTTAGTTGAAACTCTACAGGAAAATTTACCGATTAAGATCTATGTCCAATTTACGCTTCTTACCACGATCGCTGTCTGACCAGCTCAACTTGGAAATAATCGGGTCAATTTTTGGTTCAAAGACTAGGATTTGGTCAATTAATTCTTCGGCATTTGTTGCAGTCAGGAAAATATCATGTTCTGATTTTGTGACGAACTCATGTCTTTTGGCTTCAGCAAGAAATACAAATAGAAAATCAAAAAAATGTTCAATGTTAAGTAATCCAATGGGCTTCCGATGAATGTTCAACTGCGCCCATGATGCCACTGTGAATATTTCTTCAAACGTTCCGAGCCCACCTGGTCAAGCAATAAACCCATCAGCAGTATTAACCATTTCAAATAGTTGTTTAGACATCCCCAAGACAATACGTTCATCTCCATTTGTTTTTCCGATTATATGTTCGTCCGCCAAAGTTTTTGGAATGATTCCCAAAACGTGACCGCCACCCTCTTGAACGACTTTTGAAATGCTTCCCATCAATCCAAGATTGCCACCGCCATATACTAGGTGCATATTTCGTTCTGCTATGACTCTCCATAATTCCTTTGCAGCCTCAATGAATTCTGGTTTATTACCAAAATTGGATCCACAGAAAACACAAATTCGCTTGATTCACTGCTGTGATGTTGCTTCCATTTTTTTTCTTATTTGGATGTAGATCTGGATATGTCGAAGAGAGAAATGTAGAGCTGAATTTATAGAACCTGAAAAATGGGTGAGTAATAGTACCACTAGTACCTACCAAATGACAATTATTAGATGAACGTTAAAATAAATCGTGAAAAATCAAAAAGTTTAGATCTTGTCGGCGAAAATAAAGATAATTACAACAGAAAAGAAAATCAAAGCAATAATTAAGGCAACGAAATTATGTACACAATACGCCATTCGCTTAGTATAAATTCATTAGGATACGTCTCAAAAATCAATTCCTTACTCAGCCATCGCTAATGAATTAGCTCTTATCTTTACCAAACACCATTCTTTCTATCTTAAAATGCTCCGTTTGTGCTTTTCCCTACAAAAATAACACATAAAATTAAAAACTCTACAACATGTATACACAAAATATAAAAATTACAACAAAATGCATGGGTTACCTCCCTGCTAGCGCTAAATTTTTCGTCTTCAGCCAGACGTGACTGAAATCTATCTGTCAAGGAGGTTTCAGCGTCGTTTTGGATATCCGATTAAAGAAAATCCCGTGTGCATTGCTTTTGAAGGGTCTCTTCCAACGGTAAAGTGACAAAAAGAATTTTGTATCATTCAATGCTTGTGCCATCTTGTTGATCTTTGTTGCTCCAATGGATCCTGAAAAGAAAGAAAGAAAATCAGGAGGTCTCGTATGGTCCTTGACTTTGAATGGAAGTTCTATTCTGTCAAGCTTCTGGGCGATATCTTTAATCAGTACTCCCCAAAACAGTGATGTTTCGCCTGAGTGCATTGGATCCTCAATAAGGTCTGACATTTGCTCTTCCATTTGCTTTGTTTCTTGCTACACCTTTTCTTCACAGATGTATTTTAGGATTTCCTCGTTCAGTTCTTCATCTGTCATATGTGAAATGCATGCTTCATAAGTGTCAACCTGAGAATGTAAAGAGATGTCAGATTTTAAGTCTTCATCCTCTGATATGACTGGCTCAGGTAGATCTTCTTCAAACATTTTTGCAATGGATGTTCCAAGATCTTCATTTTGAGGATACAGAATTCCATCCTCATTTGTTGATGCAGTTGGTACAAACAACTCAGCTTCTTCATCCTCATCAGAGTCCAAATAATAAAAATCAAATCGAGATTCTGTTAGTTTGGGCTCTTGAACTGATACCTCTGGTTCTTAATACTGCTCAGCCTCCTCCTCTGCTAAAATGTCATCATGAATTGCTTGGTACTTAAAGGCTTCATCAGTGTCATCTGAAAATGCTCATTGAGGTATGTAGCTCTGATTTTCTGTTAATTGTCTCGTTTGTTCTGTCAGTCTCTGAATGGATGTTGATTGTCTCTGAATACTTTCGAATTGATTTTGGACTAATTCAAGCATTGTATCCAACTTTTCGTCTTGTTTCTTGAACCAATCTTTGAGCATGTCAACCATCTGATCTTCCTCTGATGGTTCTGGTTCTTGATTAAAATCGTAGATGGATGGTGGATAAGATGGAAAGTATGATGGTTCTTCGTACCTTGAATGATTCCAATAATTCTGCTACTCTGAAAGGTATATATATTTATTGCTCGGGTTGTTACCATCGCATATCACACATCTCCACATTTCGTTCTGATGAGCAAATGTAGTATTGCTTGATTCTAACATCCAGTGATAGTTGTTGGGTTGGACAACAAGCCTCAGAAAACCGGACTGTTGCTCGCTGAATAGGGGTGTATCTTCTTCTAGTAAAGCTCGTAATATTTCTATCTCTCAATAGTGTCCCATTTTTCAACCACCTGAAATAAAAGAAAGAAATAAATATTGCAGATAAAAATAAAGAAAATTAGATACAAGTAAATTAGATAGCTTCAAAAATAACTCAAGAAAAATAAGTCCCCAGCAATGGCGCCAAAAACTTGACCTGCGTAAACACACACGTATAACGCAAGTGCACGTATCGTTCAAGTAGTATAAAAATATCGATCCCACGAGGACTTAATTCCTACTGTTGTTATTAATTATTGATACTATTTATTTACAGGTATCTAATTATAGGGAGAATAGAATGATTGCATTTGTTGGTTGAATGTAGATTTGATAAAAAAAATACTAAAAGACACAAAAGAAAATACTAAGGAAAATAACAAAAGACTCAAAGATCTAGGGTTGTGACTCCACACAATATTATTATAAAGATGAATTAATTCTCTTATATATGTGTAATAAATTAGTTTGCTAACCTGGAACACGAAGATATGCAAAAGCCTATGTCGATGGTTAGATGCAAATACACAGTATAACCCAATTGAACCATATGTCTATGTCAACCAAATTATCTGGATTTATTAAGATTAAGTTCCAATTATGGCTACCACCGCCCGACAGGTATATGTCTATCATGTAAGGAAATCTATTAAAGGGTTATCTATCCTCAAGGAAGATCATTGGCTATTGAATGTAAGGCTGAAACCTAAAATCTCTTCGTCAAGTTCATTTTAAGTTTATCAAATCAATCATATTAGTGGCCAATTAACAAGAAGCATTAAGCTTAAGACTCAATAAACAAACTAAAGAATTACCCAAAAAAAGAAAATCAATTATTAAGTGTGTGGATATTGTGTTTCATCACTTCCCTAGAATAAAAATAAAATGATGGGGTTAGAGGATCCACATTTAATATTTCTTATCTAGGAATCTCACTTATTATAATATATAAATTATTTTCTGTTCTGTTTTCTCATGAATTAATAATGTTAAACATTTAAAACCAGCCATATATGCGGTAATCCATTTAGTCCAATTACACCAGCCATATAGGCGGTAATTATCTGTCACATAAAGACCAACAATATAAGCGGTAAAGTAATTTATATTTAGACCGACCATATAGGCGGTAATAAAGTCTGACATTAATTAATCCGGTTAATTTATAATTTATAAATTATAATTAAGTGAGATTTACCTAGATAATTATATTAAATGTTTCACCTTTTAACCCAGCGGAAATTTAACTATAAAACATAAAAGTAAATAAAGATAAAATACTAAAATTAAATGTAAAAATAAAAATACATCATTTAATTATTACAATAATAGATGCAATCCTTAAAAACAGGGAAAAAATCCAAGGAAAGCACACCAAATGAGGTGCAGAAAGCTTCAATTTATAGGCATCTGAGAAGGTCTGCGTCGCGACGCCACATTCCTTCTTGCGTCGCGACGCGGGGACGCGTTGACTCGGTCAAACGCGTGTGAGATGTTATCTTGCTGACGTGGCACGCGCTTTGACTATTTGACTGCTGACGTGGGACGCGTAATCTATCAGCCCCATGAAATTTTGACACGTGGCACATGGTATGATCGGTCTACTAAGATGCTGACACGTGGCGGGCTTTGATTGGCTGTTGATGACGTGGCGCCACATGGCACAGTGACTCGTTGTATGCTGACGTGGACGACACGTGGAGGCCACATGGATGACATGTGGTTGACACGTGGCACGCAGCTGATGCGGTCGAATGAGAAGCTGACACGTGGCACGCATATTGTCGACAGCATGTGATGATGACACGTGTCCCGTCATATTTTAGCAAGATCTGTTCTGATGATGACACGTGGCACGGCGTATGTTAGCAAGTCCAATTTCTCAGATTTTGACATGTGTCCCCGGTGAACGTTAGCAAACTTGCGGTGCACGTTAGACGTCGCGACTGTAGCAGCGCGTCGCGACGTGCCAATTTACTAAAATGCCTTTTTGCTTCATTTTTCACTGTTTTGGCTCCAAATCACCTCCAGAATGTCCTAAAACTTTATTTATCTATAAAATAGCATAAAACACATCAAAATATTCACAAAACTCAAGAAACTATACAAAATATTAGGTCAAATGAGTGGGAAATAGTGATTCATTTACCACTCATCAATGTCATGGATGTAAATTAATGTAAGGCTATCAGAATTGAAGAAAGATTATTTCAAATTGAAGAAAGTTTGATTCGAATTGAAGAAAGTGTGATTGACTTACTAATTTGATGATATTTCAAAGATGCTTAATTGTGATAAAGTATAAAAGTGTAATTTCATGTTTCATATGATTGAAATGGACTCTATGTTAAATGATTTAATCTGTTGATATTCGAATTTGTGATTTTTATGCTTTGGATGTTTGACCATTAGTTTGGCATATATGTGTGTGTGTGTGTGTGTATGTGTGTGTGTGAGAGGAGTTTGGCATGTACAATAAAGAGATGATAATAAAAAATTGATAATTCTGAACTCGTAACAAATTGATAATTCTGGAAGACCTTCTGATATGCTTGACTTGTATGTTTTGTTTGTAGTACGAGCGTGGTTACTGATTAAGTTTTTATAACTCACACCAAACCAGTTTGTTAGTCTTACAGGTTGGCTACCAGATGGGTCAACCATTTCAGCTTTGAAAGCCATGATCAAGATGCGGATCGCCCAAGTTGTAGTTACCCTCGCAATGTCCTGGGAGAAGTTTTAGAAGTTTAGGGTCTATGATTAATATGTTTTTTATCGTGCTGAGCACACTGTTTTGTATTATTAATTAAAAGTTTTGATTGCATATGATGTTGTGGATACAGAGCCATTGAGTGTTGATTGATGTTGTGGGCATGGAGCCTTAAGTGTTGATTTTGAGTTTGATGTGTTTTGTGTGGACCTGAGGTCTTTTATATATTTGATGTCTTTTTCAGGTTTCGTTTTGATGCTGGTCTGTGATCAAAGTTGTCCAATTTGAGGATACATTATGTCCGTTTTTCTGTAAATTTGGAGCCTTATGTAGATAGGTTAATCATGTCTCTTGTCGGTAGCATCCTGCCTCTAGCTTGGTGTTCAAAAAAGATTAAGAGAAATGACTATTAATTAATAAATGATTTTAAGAAATGGTGTTAATTTCAGAATATGACTAAAATTAAACAGGATATAATCATAATAACTGATTATTATTCAAAAATATATATATTTTTTTTTTTGCCGAAAATAAACATTCTATCATAATTTATCACCTGAAACGAAAATTTTTAAATAATAAAATATGAATTAATCAAAAGAAGAAGACGTACATGGGAACTAAGAGAGAGAAAGTTTACGGTTAGGGTTTCGAGAGCAAAACGACAGAGTTTGGGAGGTTGTTTCTTGCTTTACAGCGGGACTTGCACAAACACAATGAGTTGCAGTGCGATGACCAGCGACGTTATGAGAAACAGCAACGGCGTGAGTGGGGGTGCTGTAAACAGAAGGAACGATGAGGTGAAAAAGGAATTTAGGTCAAATGGTTTTGAAAAGAGGAAGAAATGAGTTGAGTGTTGAGAATCTGAAACAAATATATATTTACGACTGGTTAAAAAATTATTTACCGCGTTATTTTTTCTTTTTTAACTATTTATTTTATTAAAAAAAAAAACTAAATCCAACGGTCAACATGTTCATGGGTATGTGATACTCATGAGTATTATAGACGGGCCCAAATTGATGATATAATTAAACATAAAAATGCTGGATTCCTCGAAGCCATCATAAGATTATGCAACTACCAAAGTCCTGTCAGACAGACCACACTATTGATTATTATAGCTGAAATTATCTATAATACATATTATTTTAGATGTTAAATTGATATTGCTTAATTAAAAAATATTTTTCAAATTTACAATTTTAGATTATTTTTAATTTATAGTTTATTAATTTTTTAAATAAATTTACTAATAAATATTGATATTTAGAACAAAAGGGTAAATTTGTCCATAAAAACTATATAATTTTATTTCCACCCTCAAATTCCCTGTGCAAACTAAACAATACAATCAAATTCCATCATCTTTTCATTTTCTCAATTCATCTCCTCTCATTTCTTGTCCCCTCCTTCCAACCCAATACTACTGTAAGTTTTTCTGATAATAACATTGTAGAGTATAGTTTTTTTAATTAGTTTCCATTAGTCACTTTTCAGTTATCAGTGTCAGAATCATTTAAAAAATATATAAGAAAATACTTGTATACCCTCGATGCTATTTAATATTGCAGTGGCTATTTAATACAAAATAAAAAGATTCGATGGTGCAATGATATTTTCATTCCTTGATGGTGCAGATAATCAACGTGATTTCGTATCAATAAGTATCGAAATCATAGAGTATCAACTATCCGAAAATTTTTACCGAGAAAACTAGTGATATTCAATTATATATTTATTCAAATTTATCTTTCAAGTTTCTCCTAGATTTGGAATTAAAGTCAATTGCTTCCAGCTCTGGAATTAGCATTTAGGGACATTTCTATTTTCTCAAAGTAACATCATTTGATTTCCACTATAAAGTAATAAGCGAATATTGCTGACAATAATAAAAAACACTACTAAAAAACAATGAATGAGGGATCCTAATGCGCGTATATACACACACAAAAAGTCTTTCTCTCATGTGAGCTTCCGCATAATAGTTTTCTTGTGGATAGATGAGAAAGTACATGTATTTTATTTCTTTCTAAAAATATCACGAAGAAAATATTATAAACATAAAAAATTGTAATTGCCAAATATTTGAATTCTGAATTTAATAATATACCTAATGGATAGAGAAATTAAATCTTATTATCACATATGTTATGTTGTTGAGCTCATTTATAACAAAACCAGTTACTAGGCCAATTTCAATAGCTAAGCTATTTATATAACTGCAAGAAATAAGGGATAAGATGAATATCCATGGAGTTAATAAAAAATATATTAAAAATAAAAATGACATGGATGTAACAAATTAGTAATCTTTTAAAAGGATTAATAATTTATTATATTTATGAACGTATTTTGGGAGATTATCTCCGCACTATTAAAGAATATTGACAATGTCACTGCAATGCATAACTTTTCTATTTTATATTAAGTAGTCACTACATCTGACGATTTGACAAAAATACTCATTTGATATCATCAAACTTATAACGCCGTTAACAAAAAAGTGATTTTGTTAGGGTTGGTGCTCGGAGCGCCAATCCGGATCGTATTTATGTCCGATTCATGAATACGAACAATCATTTTTCCATAATATTACTTATTTATGGTCGTACGTCTTGCTTTTATATATATTCGATCTAATTACAATTAGATTGAAACTAAATATGATTTAGTGATATGTATATATTAGACAAAGACCCGATAATATATTTTGTAGCGCGCAGTTACAAAGTAGTTTGTAATTGACATTGGGAAGTGTCACTACTAGAAGTATATTATCAAATAAAGTTCATGGACAAGATTTACTAACACGGGTCGGTTAGTAAAATTCACTGAGACCAGTACATGTCGTATATTGAGACTTGGTCCGATAGTTTATCCCAATGAACCATGAGTCTTGGGAGACTCGTATAGATGTGTAGGTGTTTATTTGATAAACACTGAATGACTCACTGAAAATTTCCTAATAGATGGCACACTAACGTCAATAGGAATCCTCTCGAGTCGAGTAGCATAGTGGTCCTTCGACTTGAGATATCACTGTGGATATATGAGATATCCTCCACACTTTGATGGCAGTCATATCACCGATCTATTTAGATCAGACCTCCACCTGTTCGTTGAGTGTGGACTGATTCTCATGATATCCTATGAGTATCAGATAGAATCCGTCAGTCATATGTACATGGAGTAGGTATCTTGAATGTGTTTACGATCTAGTAAATCCATGGCCGTGGTATACTTCGGAAGTGAGTTCCGAGTGATATTTAGAGATCGTAAATTTGAAAGTCGACTATATTATACTTTAGGGATTTGACATTACTATCTATATCCCCGGTATAATATTGATAGCCTGTGACGGAGGGATTATATGTATGCAATGACCTCGACTTGCATAGTTTAGCGAGATTATCTGTGGTCGTCATAATTCATGAGTGGGTGAATTATGGACACGAAATTGGATTCCATGACAGGTAAACCTAAACTTAGAGAGTCTCACAATATGAAGTGTACTCGTTGAGCACTTGAGCAACATATTATGAATAACACAAATTATTCATGATACTTTACCAGATTAAATGAGTTAATTCGAATCGTTTAAATAGTTAAGCGGAAATACATGTATTTGGGGCATTTCGGTCATTTAATAATTGATGTGTATTTATATTTGATACAAAATTTGATTTGATACATATTAATTATTTGTCAAATGAGACTTTGACACATGCCATTAATATATATATTTTTTATTTAATGTAAATAAAAATACATAATAATAATAATCGCATTAATTAATTATTTAGGTGTTTAAATGTTAAATATCTAGATAATTAAATTATAACAATATTACATAATTATTATGTAATATGTTTGATTATTATTGGTTACATGTGGCATGATTCTTTTAAGCTTGAAGTATACAAATTGGATTTGTTAACTTAAAGCTTATTATTATTTAATTTGATTAAAATGACCAAATGACCATTTTGCCCCCCCTAAGTCAGTCATGGACATTTTTTAAGTTGAAAAAATTTATTTTTCCTCTAACAAGGGAGCCATGGCCGAATCCTCTCCAGAAGAAAAATCCCAAATTTTTCTTGAAGAAATCAAGAAAAAGTTTAAGGAAATTAGGAGATTTGGAGGTAATCTTCATAACTCTTAAACTTAGAAAGCTTGTTTCTTATTCTTGAGCATCTAGACAAGTTCTAGGGTTTCTTCATTTCTTATATTTTGGGGCTTTTTGTTTTGGAGGATAGATTTGGAGGCTAAATGCATGTGTGAAGTTAAATTGAATGATATTAGTGTAATATTAGTTCAATTTGTCATTTGATGACTTGTTGCCATTCTAGAGTGTTATGAACACTCTTGTAACTCCTAGAATTGTTCTTGAGTTCTTCATTTGTGGTGACTTTGGTTGGTGTAAATATTAATGTGATTAATGTTGAGAAAATTTTATTTAAAGCATGAAAAATGATATTCTTGGTTACCAAATCAGATCTAGAATTTCTGTGATTTTGGTGATGAAAATTATGTTGTATGAATGTATTGGATGTGTTTTGGGCATTGGAACAATTTCTAGAAATTATTTCGGAGTTGAAATAGTGGAAACGGTGAAAAACGACATTACCGGGTGAGTTTCGGGCTTACCGGGTGTCCGCTGTCCAAACAGTGAATTGGTCACTGTTCGGGTAGCCTATAAACTGCCCAAGTACTATTGGGGCTGACCTGGACAGCTCCCGTGTGTATTTGTTGATTGGTTAGGACAAAAACGTGT
Organism: Zanthoxylum bungeanum; assembly: GCA_019454045.1. Taxonomy (NCBI): domain Eukaryota; kingdom Viridiplantae; phylum Streptophyta; class Magnoliopsida; order Sapindales; family Rutaceae; genus Zanthoxylum; species Zanthoxylum bungeanum. The sequence continues at coordinate 498,013 of SKCR01025208.1, forward strand.
TTTATACCACTTTGCGGAAAAATATTTTTCGTAAACGTTTCGCAGTCTTTCAAACTTATTTATGTCGTTATTTGATATCAAATAAATATGTTTAGGTGAAATATGAATGAGTTATTCATATTGGATATTGAATAATTTATTTGGTAAGTTTAAAAGTTTTAAAGTTACGATTTCGCCCGAACCACGCATTTCCGCTGCGCCCGGACTAAAACCCCAACAAAAATGGTATCAGAGCAGGTCTGATCCTTCATCCATTATATTTTTCATACATAATATATGATATATACTTCAATTTTGATATTTGCACATGCATGTAATTTGGATGTTTCTTAATTTTTTGTTCTACGCTAATGAAAAACATAACAGAGATTTAATGGTTAAGTTAAGTAATGTTTTCCCAGGTAGAATTAAACTTTTGAGAAATTTATCTAGATTAAAATCCGCATTTGATGTAGAATAAAACCCTCTTTAGGAATATCCTCGCTTAAATAAGGCATTAAAGTAACTAGTATTATGAATACTTGTTTCTTGGTTCGCATTGTTAGTACAAATGCAAATGATTTCCTGATGCTGTAGCTGTATCGTGCCAAAGCTGTGTAGTTATGGCTGATGGTAGTTCATTTTCGCCGGTGGAACTTATATGATAAGAGAGAAATTCAAGTGAAAGTGGAAATCCTGAACGTGCCAAAGCTGTCAAGACTACATCGGTAGCTTGAGTTTGTCACTCACAAGTGAAGCCTTGATACGCCTCTTGTGAACGTGCCAAAGCTGTCACAATGAGAAACAGTCAGAACTAAAATCAGGAGTCACAGTGAGTGTGATTGGCAATGAGTTGTCTACCTATGAATATACGTAGGCGAGAATGTGCCAAAGCTGTTAGTCGAAATATATCAATAGGGTCCACTTCTCACTATATAATTCAATTTAATTATTGAATTCCTATTTTTGTTGGGGATTACGATATTATGTAAAGTAGTGGGAGTCCCGGCTGGGTTAAAAATCCATAACTAAAGCAGTGTGTAATATTATGAAAATTTTCGCTTATATTCCCTTTATTCTATTATGTATATAGAATTAAATTTATAATCCACTGCATGCATATTATTTATATACATGTTTTCTGACTTTCCTCATGGTTGTATATTTCTAGAATAGGTTCTAGAATCAGAGTAGGCTTGGATATTGTTAGATTAGTCAAAACCAACGGGAATTATTTTTCCGATTTTCTTGAAAAATCAAGATAGTTAGTGACTTAGTTACTAAGTCACTTTATGTAATCTAAATAGATATCCATTTTAGGATATAATTCTCTAAAAAGAATAAGTTTCTTGTGCAGTAAGAATTGACTTGAATTAGTTCATGTTTTGAGATTCTTGACTGGCATTAAGAAAATCCATTAGGTATTTGTTTATCTGATAATGATGTTTCTTGGCTTTAGTGACCTTTAGAGGTAATGTGTCTGACACAGATTGCTAATCAATTATTTGCAATTGTTGTGAATTGTTGAAGGCAAATTATAATGCTAAAGAAAGGAGATGTGTATAGTTGTATGTAGAGAATATTCATTCTCACAATACGACAACTATAGGTATTTGATACCAGATCTCTTGTCTAGTTATTTAAAATAGTGTTTAATGATTGTTTTGATATTTGATATCAGAACTTGCCACTATTAGATAGTTACTTGTTCTTTATAAACAATTATTTCATATTCTAATATGACTAGTAGTGTCATTGATGAAAAGATAAACATTAAGAAAAATATTCGGTTTACTAAATAACTTAGAATAATGTTTTATGAGATTTTATCACATAAGCATTAGATGCTTATTTTGTATGGTAAATGATGGTCTGATACGAGATCACACCACATATCCTTATCTATTTAATGAATATTGTATTCAGGAATGTGATTAAATCTCATTTAACCAATGATCGCCATTGGACCACAGATTTATTAAACTAATACATTGGATGTATGTAGTTTAATGAATTATAAATTGTCTTGGATAGTTTTCTTTACTTCGTAAGTTAGTTAATGAATTGTCATGACTTACTTATGTGTTTCTAAAAAAACACATATTGAATGTCTTGAATGGTTCGAGAACTTTTAATATGTTTTTGATGGAAACGCAATAGAATATTTTGAATGGTTCAAAGATATTCGATTTGAAGTTCTGAAAACTATATCTTTAAAATTCATCATGAGTCTTTGAATTGTTCAAGGATGTTTGATATGATCAAACATATGAATTTATGTCAATTAGTTCTAAGGTTATTCAATGAATATGATTCTTACTCAATGTTATTCTTCTATGATTCCATCGTGATGGAATTGGTTAGAGTGACGAATCGAATCCTATACGATTTGATTCGATTGATATTGAGTGTTACCGAATTAGTTTCAATACTCATGGGAATATGATCCAGTAACACTAATTCATCCTTTTAATTAATGTTCCATTAGTTTCTACAGTTACGTATATGATATGTATAGGTAGATAATTCGAATCTTGAAAAAATTGAGATTAGAATCTTTCTTTTTGTATAATAGTTATATAATTGAAAAGTACTTGCGCCACGGAGGTACAAACGAAAGTTTATCATTTTGTATTCTATTTAATAGAATATCGTTTCTACGATCCCGAGTAATAAAATTATTTTATTACTTGGTGTATAACATTAGATGTTAACGATTGTAGAAAAGACTTGACTTATTGAAGTTAAATGTGAAAATGATAAACTATAAATGAAACTACATAATTAATAAGATGGAAAGCCCCTTAGACATCTTCCATATAAGTCCAATAGGATGTCAGAATCATGTGCGAAGTATTTGATACTAAATGGTTCTGTTGTTTTCTTATCGAAGAAAATTATCCTATAACTTATGGTGAGAGCGATATTTGATATCGATTTCGGAAGGTAGCATTAAACCATAGATCTAATATTGTTCAAAGCTTACTAAGATCAAGTTTGGAACTTGATTAAGCTTTATTAACCTATCGTTATGAATCGTTCATAAAATGTGCAAATTGTTTGCGCAGCAAAAGCAAAGTGAGCTAATTAAATGTTTGACCTTTATAGTATGACAGTGAGAAAGGTTATAATCAGCAATATATTATATATTATGAGGAAACTTGTCTCTAGTCGCACTAATTGAACAATTAAAGATCTTATGGTTAATGTTGATATTAAACTATGTATTTTAGCTATGAATGCAAAGTGGCGTTCCTGAATGCTTTCTTCGAAGAAGACATCCATTATGATTTCTTTATTTTAAGAGTTCATTCTGGAATGGCCCTGGAGTTTGTATTCTTCTAAGATCACAGTTTGATATACTAGCTTATAGAGCCTATTGTAGACTCCGATGACCTCTCCAGAAATCTGTGTTCTCTAATTTTGATAATAGTCAGATTATCAGATTTTATCAAAGTATAGAGAATACATATGTGATAGTAGGTGTAAGTGTTCCTAGAACATGACAAGATCGTCTAAGAGTGATTTGTGTGTGAAATAATCAAAGAGAGTTGCGGAAAATACTCACATTGTTCGGATGAGTTCAAATTTTTTTATGCATTTCGGTAGAAGCTCCAAGCCTTCTTGAGTTTTTCCAACACTTGTGTGAGTTTCCCTATCACCTTGATTCACTCCTTTAAGTGCTAGCTTGGAAAAAAATGAAAGAAAAAATTTCACTTATAAGGAGATGAAGTTTCGGCCATGGTGGGAGAAGGAGAGAAGATGAAGTTCTCTTTGTATTTTGTTTCTAAAAACATAATACCCAAGTCAAAGTCACTTAAGTTTTGTATATCCTTTTCCAAAAAGGAATACAAAGTGTGTTGGACAAGTTTCCAACAAAACCCACCAATCATGTTTATCACCAAAAAGGTGACTTATGATGTAAGTTGGTGGGACCCACTTTAAATTCAAAATTCAAGTGGGCTTACTCAACACACTTCGAGCTCAGTTTCGTTTAATCCAATTAAACGAATTTTCTGTCGCAACGTAATTAAATCTAATTTAATTAAATAATAATGCCTAGCAAAATTATTATGGAAGTCGCTCGTGAATTAATTCCAAATTAATTCATTCGCTTGAATTAAAATCCAATTTTAATTCCGCTTTGAAATCCGATTTCATTTCATATATCTAATATATTATTTTAGCCCAATTAAATAAATTAAATAGTAAAATCTAATTTCACTATTAAATTTACTTTACCGATTAATTCTAAATTAATTGCGTTCTCTCTTCTCGACGAATTTAATCCCAGATAAATTCTCGACGCAATTAATCCCAGATTAATTCTTTCCCTTTTAATTAATCCCAGATTAATTTATTACCTTAATTAATCCCAGATTAATTTTCTCTATCATAATTAATCCCAGATTAATTTTCTGTTCGAGTCAAATCTCAACGGTGAATCTTCGGGAAGCGACCCAAGAGATCCCTGGATATGTTGGCAGTGAATATGATCATCGGACTATCAGAATACATGCGTACCCGGTACCACAATCCTACCGATTTACAAGACATGGTTGGCCTCTAGCAAAGCACCGTGCCTACCCAATTCTCCATAAATATTATGTAAAGGAATATGTAATATTTGTCAGGCGTAGCATACGTAGTATTGCGTATTAGGATCCAGTATCGATATCACATGCTAGGCCTAGGGCTGGAATTGTGTCTGCCCCGTACGAAGTATATATCGGATCTCTGGTAGCTAGTCTCTATAATCGGATAATCATGACCTAGTCATATTATCCCGATGATTGCAGTACTTAAGAGTACAGTTTCGTATCTTACGTGATCATAATCTTCATATGACTGAAGTGATACTTCCATCTTGACATCACACCCAATACACTACGATTCTTAGTATACCTAGAAGAGGCGTACACAGAACCTATTAAAGCCCCGGACGACCAAAACCAAAGTATACTGATTGTCGCAAGTATTAGCGATGCAAGTCTCAAGTTAAGACCAAATACACCTACCCTGATTCGGATTCCCATAGACACATAGTCATACTACCAATGGGATTCTGAGTGGTCTATCCAGAGCGAAGCTGTTTCCGTACCATCGGTAAACAGAACCTCCTATTACACTTGCATGAGTATCCAATACTCAAATATATGAGAACTATGCCGTTACGCTTCCATAACACGCACAAGTGTAATACTAGCATATTCCGCATTATCGATGTCCAGTCTCGATAATACTATGACTAGGGATATTTAATGATTAAACCTTTGTGGATTAATATTGTCTCATATCTTATTAATCTGGTACTAATCATATGGACTTTTATCATTTATATATCCAGGTAATCAAATTACAAATGATAAAAGAGCAATTTCCTTTGTCACATAGTTAATTTGTACAACAACAACATGTTTTGTACAAATAGTGATGCTATGGGTCATAATTGTCCAACAATCTCCCACTTGGCTTATAGCCAATCACTCAAGTGTCCTACACCTGAACTATGTACGGGTCGCTTAAATTTCTGGTGAGAAACAGCTTTCGTCAGCGGATGTGCAATGTTATCATCTGATGTGATTTATTCGATCATCACATCGTCACGATATATGATCGAACGAATCAGATGAATTAGTCGAAGTATATACTTGGATCGTTGATGAGACCGCGGTTCCTTAGCCTGTGTTGTAGCCTAGCTCAGCTATTAACGGAACTACTCTTAATCCAATTAGGATAATATAGATCCAAATTGCTTCTATTTCTGCCTCAACTGCAGCAATGTTCCGCTTTTGTTATTTATTTGGAAACAGTATCTTGCTTGGAAGATTTCCAGCTCACTATTTCGTTATTCAAACTAAATATGTACCCTTATTGTGACTTACAGTCGTCTTTATTGGTTTGGAAACTTGCAGCGGTGAACCCAGTCACCTCAAGTTCTCCTTTCCCCATATTATCAGAAAGCATTCTTAGTTCGTGTAAGATATTCAAGGATGTCCTTAACATCAATCCAGTGACCATCACCTAGATTGGCCTGATTGTGACTCCATATGCTCAAAGCATATGAGACACAATGTCACGTACATTTATTTCAATATACGAGTTCTCGGAGAGTGCTAAAAACTTTTAGATCTATCCCAGTATATCCTTATTCCTAGAATGAAGGTTGCCTCTCCCAAGTAGTCTACGGAGAATTTTCATGAAAGCCAAGCTTTCACCGATTATTTAATATGGGATTATCATTTCCAAGAAATAATATGTCATCAATGTATATGACAATCATTGTCAGTGCGCTCCCACTAACCTTCTTATATACACAAGAATTATATTCATTTTGAATTAAATCATATACCATTATGATTACATCAAAACGTTGGTTTCAAGAACACAATACTTGCTTTAATCCATAAATAGATCGATTTAACTTGCAAACCTTGTTTGCATATTTTGGCACGACAAAACCGTCAGGATGTTGTAAACATCCTCCAAAAGGTTTCCGTTAAGGAAAGTGGTTTTGACGTCCATGTGCCATATTTCATAAATGAAACATGCAACATTAACAAGCATGATCCAAATGGACTTAATCATGAAAACAGGTGAAAAAATTTCATCGTAATCGAAACCATGTCGTTAACGATACCCTTTCTGTATAAGCCTAGCTGTATACATTTGTATGTTTCCATCCATGTATGTCTTCCTTGAAGACTCATATAGTACCAATAGGCACAATGCCTTCTGGTACATCAACCAGTGTTCAAACTTGGTTGTATATATGGAATCCATTTCGTACTTCATGGCACTTTTCCATATAGTGGAGTCGATACCTTGTATCGCTACCTCATACGTAGCCGGTTCGTCTTCCTCAATAAGATTGACATCTACATGAGGTGAGATCAGAAACTCATACCTTTAAGGTTGTTTTCTAACTCTCTCCAACCTACGTGGTTCTTGTGTATTCAAAGATTATTGGTACAGTTTCATCCCTGATGAACTGTTGATGTTCCATGAGGACTCAGAGCCTGGAACAGTATTACTCCGATTTTCATCGAGTTCTACTTTCCTCCCAATTACCACTGCATTTTGGTATTCCTCTTAGGAAAACCGCATGGAGAGTAACATTTACATTGTTCTCTTGTGAGTTGTATAAGTATTATACTTTGGTTTCCCTATGACAACCTATAAATAGACACTTATCCGATTTGGGTTCTATTTTGGTATCATCCAAACATTCAATTATATGCCCAGCATCCCAAATCTTCAGGAATGAGAAACCCAGTTTCTTTCCTGTTAATATCTAATATGAAGTCTGTCTAACAGATTTACATGGAACTTTATTCAAAATAAGTATTGCACTATTTAATACGTATCCCTAGAAGGAAATTGGTAGCTCAAAGTGACTCATCATTAACCTTACCATGTCCAACAAAGTTCGGTTTCTCTGTTCGGATACACCGTCAAATTGAGGTGTTTTGAGAGGAGTCCACTGTGAAAGAATACTATACTCTTTCAATTAATCAATAAACTCAAATGTTTAAGTATTTTACATTATGGTCCGACCGTATTGTTTTTAATATTTTTACCGATCTGTTTTTCTTACTTCATGTCGAAACTATTTGAATTACTCAAAAGTTTCTGACTTGTGTTTCATAAGATACACAAAACCGTAACACGATGACACATCCGTAAAGGTTACGGAGTATTCATATCCATCTCTAGCCTAGCTAGACATGAGCCCATTTACGTCACTATGAACGAGGGCTAACAGATCTGTGGCACTTGCACTTTTACCAAGTAAAAGGTGTCTTAGGCACTTTTCCTAATAAACTAGATTCGTAGACATTATTTGAATTAAAATCAAATCCGTCCTAGTACCCACTCTTCGAAAGTGTGGATATACGAGTCTTGTTAATGTGTCACAGACAACAATTCCACAACTAAGTCTCATATGATTAATTCAATTTGAGCTATTTGTTTGTCATGTTATATGTATGAGATTAATTTATATTCTAAATATAAATACTGTTATTCACATCTAATGTGTTTATCTCAATATTATCTTTATAAAAAAAACACTTAATGTTCTAGAATATAAAGGTATACCCGTAACGGGTTAAACTAGATACCGAGATAATATTCCTAGTCAAACTAGATACATTATAACATTTTCCTAACTCAAGTACATGCCCCAAGGGCAGTTCCAAAACTTAGGTTTCTACAGTTAAAACAGCGACGCTCGTCCCGTTTCTGACTCACAGGTCGACCTCATCTAAAGTCAGTCTCCTGCTAATCAGCAGATTCTGCACATCAGTACATATTTATGTACCACATCTAGTATCAAAAATCCAATTTTGAAACCAGTAGTGAACATGTTTATGATAAACATACTTGAAGCCGGAGTCTTGCCCCACCTTCACTTCCTTCATGTCTGCCCTGTTCATATGGCAGTCACGCTTCTAGTGAGCCTGTTTGCCACAGTTTAGGCAGACATCTTGGGATATGTCATTTGTCTTCCCAGAAGACTGTGACGATTTTGCCTTTGCCCCTTTTAGAAGCTCTGGCTCTGCCTCCTTGAGCATAGCCATCAACTCTCTAAGAGTTTTCTCTTGGTTCATAATGAACCTGCCCCAACATTCGAGCAGAGACTGTAAGATCAAATCTTTGGACGTCTCGGCCACGTAGGTAATGCCCAGCTTAACCTCGTTGTTTGATGTCAGCAATCATCTGCGACACCTAGTGCTCGACATATGTACCCTCTGATATACGCGAGCGAAAGAGCTTCTTTTGCAATTCGTACTTATATGATCTAAGAATAGATCTATGAAGATCCTTCAATTTCAACATCATACTATAAGGATCTAATCCTTAGTTCTGACGAAAAAATTAAGGAGTCTTTGCGGCAAGCATAAAGGATTGAGCACTAAATTTTTCATCACGATGAGTCTTCCAAAGATTATGCTATACTATATGCTCAACTTCGGGCTTAGGCCCGAGAGGTTTCTCTATTATATAGAGTAACGTCTCAACTCCCAGGACTATCATGAGATTCATTTCCCAATATGAAAATTAAAGCCGTAAAAGACATTTATCACATATGATTATGTCATTTGACGCTAATCTTTCAATTCATCTTGATTGCTATAGTCCAACTATCCAATCAACGATTTCGGGTACAATCTAATGTAATGATTACTATAGTCTAACTATATAATTAACTACAATTTGATTGGTTAAATTCAAATATATTGATTACTACAATCCAATTATATAATCAACTATGAATGAGGTAGTTTGAATACAGTCTAACTGTTTAATTAAAAAAACAATTGAATATTAGTCCAACTAATATATTTATAAATAAATAATTAATGATGAAAAATGAAATGAGTGCGTATTGGCAAGTATCTAAACGAAATTGCAAATTTAATACTTGGCTCCCACTATTTTTTGGCGAGCCTCTAACCCTCAGTGGAGTACTCGGGAAACATAGTTTCCTAGTGGGCTAGGATCCCGTTAAATAACACACAACCTTGACTTTGGCCAACAAATTGTATGAAACTTAACTAGGTAAATCTCTAAGATCAATTGGATCCCATCCAATTCCTAGATCCAGTAGGTGGACATCCAAGTCCGAAACATATATCCAATATATGCCAATATATCTGATATATTCCCTAACCTTTTTTCCTCTGAATCAACTAAGCCTTGGCTTTGGCTCAACAAGCTTAATGAAACCAGTTAAGCGTGACCCATTGATAGTGGGAAAGCTTCATAATCGAGGCCGATGAACAAGAAGTGACCTTGACTTTGGCCAATAAATCACAACTTCCCCAAGACATACGATATGGAACAAAGCTTTCGTGATTCAAACACATCCGCGATGGACAAAGGTCTTGACTTTGGCCAACAAACCAATGCCAATCTTGGATCTTGAGAGAGAATCACTCAATGGAAGGAAAACCACTTAATATAAGCATGCATTCTAAAAGCATAATAAGGCGCGATAAAATTAATAATGATATGCTTATCGATATACAACAAACTTGTTCCTAGAACAAATCTCTTCATTTCCACTCTCCCGCTAGCACTATTCATACTTCTACCCAATTACATAATACTTCTAAATAAACCTCATTTACATTGAGGGGAATTGGTGAGAAGAGAAATACAATGACAAAAAAGGTAATAGGCTGGACACACATGTCCAATTTAATAAATTCTAAATTTTTTACAATAATTTCCAAAATTGCCCTCACCCATCTAATATCCATCTGATATATATTATTCATACATACATCCAAGTATTCACACAAAGCATGTTATCAATCAATCTAATCCAATTAATTAATCTTGGATTAGTGACCATCCAATGTTCAAACAACGATTTGATTTGCACGAGTCCAACTCGTTTAAGAATAAATATTCAAAGTAAGTATTCTTGAATTATATCGAACAACAATTTTAAATGAAATTTAAATTATATCCAATACTAATTAATATTTAATTCCAAATTAAATAATTACACTTTCAATAGTGCCTTTTAGACTTGGATTCCAAATCCAATCTTTATGGGTCTCAAAGGCCCAATTAGTATCCAATACTATTCAATTAAAGTCCAATGGGCTTTTAATTAAATCTTTAGGCATGGGCTTTGGCAATTATGGGTCAAACCCAAGATGCCAAGGCCCAATTAGGAATCACCCTATGCCATAAATTAATTTAGGCCCATTAGGCCCAATTAAAATTTTAAAGGCCCAATTATCATATTTGGACTTCATAGAAATGGTTTTAGGCCCAATTGGATCCAACCAATTATCGTATGGACTTTTATTGTCTCATATCTTATTAATCTGGTACTAATCATATGGACTTTTATCATTTATATATACAGGTAATCCAATTACAAATGATAAAAGAGCAAGTTCCTTTGTTACATAGTTAATTTGTACAACAACAACATGTTATGTACAAATAGTGATGCTATGGATCATAATTGTCCAACAATAGGGTTAGTGAGAGAGTACATATTTCTTTCTAATATTATATATCCTAACGACATTATCATTATTAATGTAATAATGAGATGTTTATAAGGTAAAAGGTTTACCTAAGTCTTATTTTCTCCGTGAAAGTAGTGTGAGTAGTCTCTGTTATATTTGATATAAAGTTTTATATATGATATAAAACTAAGAGACTTGTGAGATACTTCCATTAGTCGTGCATTAGATATGATCTAATAAAGGACACAACAAGACTACCTATGTGACAGTTAGTATAACATTTAACAGTTAGTGTGTCTCTTGAATATAGTATTTATCTTTCGTAAATGATGATTCCTTTGTCGAAATAGATATTGATTAGAATGTCTAGTCAATCTTATGCATTATAGGATGATGGCATAATGAATACTATATTATGTGCGATTATAGATATCAATTTAATCGTAATTGTTACGATCTATTTTGATACCTTGTAGACCATAGGATGAGTCTTGAAACATGTTCTTTGTTATCTTTGAGATATTAAGAGCAAGTTTCTTATTCATGGAGAATATAATCCGCAACCATTAGGATCAAATTAATTTTGAGTCTAATTATGACATTAGTGATGGAGTTGGTGCTTGGAGTGCCAATCCGAATTGTATATTTTATTATTTATTAATAAAATAACTAATTTTTTTCATTCCATACCTTATTAATGGTATTGTCATTATGCGTATTAGATTGATGTATAGATATGCTAAGAATAACATCGACCTTAGAATAGTTTTGACACTTGGTGTAAACTATTCTTAAAGTAAATATTCCTAGTCGTTGGTTTTGGAATACGGTCGAATTCCTATAACCTAGAAGACTAGCACATGTCGTATATTGGAATTGGAGTTCCAATGGTTTATCACGATGTACCATGAGTTTTGGAAACTCTTATAGACATGTGGGTATTCGTTGGAGCGAATACTGAATGACTCACATGTGTTTTCTAATAGTTGGAAGTACACACCACCGTCAATAGGAATCTCCTCGAGTCGAGTAGGATATGTAATCCTTTGACTATATGATAACATTGATTTTGTGTGAGATCCTCCACACTTTGATGCCATGTATGTCAGAAACCTTTCATGGTTCAGCCTTTAGATTTTCGTTGGGTGTGGACCGATGCACTCAGTAATCAAGTGTGAAGCAAGATAGGATCCATCGGCCCGTATGTGTACCATAAGAGGTTTAGGTATCCATGTAAGTAAAGTCATGATTCTTAAAGATTTTTGCCAAAGCCGATCACCTAGGGTGGATCGCATCAGTTGTAATGAATTATGGACATGTCGACATAAGATGTGTGCCTTGGAAACTTGACGATGTATTCTATGTTTCCTAAGCACAACTCGAATAGCCTATGATGGAGGGATTGTTAAACATATGTGATGACCTCGACTTGTATAGTTCAGAAAGGTCGTTCGTGCTCTTCGCGAATTCGGAGGTGGCCAAATTACGTACATATTAGCTAGGCTTATATGACGAACGTGTCTGAACTTAGAGAGTCCCAATATGAAGTGTACTCGTTGAGCACTTGGGTAGCCGATTAATTTTTATAAAATATAATATTAGATATTATAATTATCAACTAAGATAATCAAGTGTTATTGGATAACATTGATTATTTACATTGACTTATTTGAATAAATTGGATTAATTCAATAATTACACAAGGGCTTAATTGTAAAATCATAATTATCTCTACCATTTGAGGATATTATGGTAATTGTAAGTATGTAATAATAGGTGGTTTTGTCTTGATTTAATTGGATTAAATCAAGGTGGCAAACATTTAATTAATCCATTTCCTAATCCTTGGCTTGATTTAATTGGATTAAATTAAAGTGGGAGACAATGGAGATTAGTCACACCTAATTATATATATTTGGATAAATTAGATTAAGTCCACTTAAAAGTTGATTACAAATTTTATTAATTAAAAACTACCTAAGTTTTGCTATAAATAGCAAGCTTTAGAAAGGTTTTAATTACAAGTTCAAATATAGCAAATTCTTAGAGAAATTAGCCTAAGTTAGAGAAGTGTTTAGGAAAGCTTGTGAGGTCTATAAAACATTTCAATTATGAGAAATCAAGATTAGATCTTGAAGTGAAGCTTGCTAGCATTGGAAATTAAGGTTGGATCTTGAAGTAAAGCTTACGCACCTTTGAGGTTCTCCAACGATTTCAACAAAGGAGAGGTAGATTGGATCATGCATCAAGCTTACTAGGTAATGTTTGATCTTCTCCGAAGCTATGTTTATTTGTGTATTAGATGCATGATCACATAGCTTAATGTTAAAATAAGGCTAATCAATTGTGTTAGGATACTTTAGAAGTATAAACACAACATGTTTATGTATTAGGTCAAAAACGTTCATGTTGGACATGGAACAATTAATTAGAGTTTGGAACTATAGATTAAAGCTTAGAGCTATGGCTACCATTCTAGAATTACTTGACCACCTTTGGGTGACCTAGAATTGTTCACGAGACATTTCTTATTGGGATTCTAATTTGGTTTGTGTATTGGATTCAAAATTTACGCAAGTGCGTATTTAGAATAAATTTATGTTTTTGTAAAAATATTTGATATTTTGAAAAACTTGATTTTTATTCAATAACTTGTGTTAATGTTGGTTTTGAAATTAAAAATTAATTTTGGGTGTTTTTGAAGTGTTTAGAGAGAACCAAAAGTGATTAGGGTAAAATACTCTAATCCATTCAGCTCACTGGAAAGTGAGCTGAATGTGAGAAAGCAAAGGAATTAAAAAAAAAAAAAAGTTCAGCACAGTGATCGTGACACTGTAGCGATCCGCTGCCCGGGGCACCGATCCGACCCTAGGGGTTCATCAACTGCCCCCAACAATTAAATGGTCTATGTCATATAAAGTCAGAAAAGATACAGTGGGAGTGTCATATATGATTCTACTATGTTAGTGGAATTAGTTGTAACTTATGAAGTATTGACTTATAAAGTTACAAAGTGACTTTATAGATTAGAAATTTTAATATTAGTGTTGTGCTTGCAGTTGTCTGCATAGTATTTTGGATTTGATCCTTACATACATAGACAACTCGGTAGCTGTAGCACAAAATTCATGCCGCATCTGAGTCATATTGATGTATAACTTAGGTTCTACAAAATATAAATGGTGCTGGCTAAGGGAAACGATTGGGATTGTTGGAAAAACTCAATATGTTATAGCGGTCTACTTGTTACTGCCTACCTTTTGAGTGATAGGTAAGCTCTTGAGGGTTATGTGTATATGATACACATTTAGATGTGTATATGATACCGTGGATTGGCACTAGAGCAAGTGGAAGAAAATGTTATGGTTGGTGCTCGGAGTGCCAATCCGGATCGTATTTATGTCTGATTCATGAATACGAACAATTCATTTTTCCATAATATTACTTATTTATGGTAGTACTTCTTGCTTTTATATACATATTCGATCCAATTACGATTAGATTGAAACTAAATATGATTTAGTGATATGTATATATTAGACAAAGACCCGATAATATATTTTGTAGTGCGCAGTTACAAAGTAGTTTGTAATTGACATTGGGAAGTGTCACTACTAGAAGTATATTATCAAATAAATTTCCTGGTCAAGATTTACTAACACGGGTCGGTTAGTAAAATCCGCTTAGACCAGTACATGTCGTATATTGAGACTTGGTCCGATGGTTTATCCCAATAAACCATAAGTCTTGGGAGACTCGTATAGACGTGTAGGTATTTATTTGATAAATACTGAACGACTCAGCGAAGATTTCCTAATATATGATACACCAACGTCAATAGAAATCTTCTCGAGTCGAGTAGCATAGTGGTCCATCCACTTGAGATACCACTGTGGATATATGAGATATCCTCTACACTTTGATGGTAGTCATGTCACCGATCTATTTAGATCAGACCTCCTCCTGTTCGTTGAGTGTGGACTGATGCTCATGATATCCTGTGAGTATCAGATAGAATCCGTCAGTCCTATGTACAAGGCATAAATATCTTGGACGTGTTTACGATCTAGTAAATCCATGGCCATGGTATACTTCAGAAGCGAGTTTTGAGTGTTGATACAAAATTTGAGTTGATACATATTAATTATTTGTCAAATTAGACTTTGACACATGCCATTAATATATATTTTTTATTTAATGTAAAAAAAAAATATATAATAATAATCTCATTATTTAATTATTTAGGTGTTTAAATGTTAAATATCTAGATAATTAAATTATATCAATATTACATAATTGTTATGCAATATGTTTGATCATTATTGGTTACATGTGGCATGATTCTTTTAAGCTTGAAGTATACAAATTGGATTTGTTAACTTAAAGCTTATTATTATTTAATTTGATTAAAATGACCGAATGACCATTTTGCCCCCCAAAGTCGGTCATGGATAATTTTTAAGTTGAAAAATTTTGTTTTTCCTCTAACAAGGGAGCCATGGCCGAATCCTCTCTAGAAGAAAACTCCCAGAATTTTCTTGAAGAATCAAGGAAGAAAATGAAGAAATCAAGAAAAAGTTTAAGGAAATTAAGAGATTTGGAGGTAATCTTCATAACTCTTAAACTTAGAAAGCTTGTTTCTTATTCTTGAATATCTAGACAAGTTATAGGGTTTCTTCCTTTCTTATATTTTGGGGCCTTTTGATTTGGAGGATGGATTTGGAGGCTAAATGCATGTGTGAAGTTAGATTGAAAGATATTAGTGTAATATTAGTTCAATTTTGTCATTTGATGACTTGTTTTCATTCTAGAGTGTTATGACTACTCTTGTAACTCATAGAATTTTTCTTGAGTTCTTCATTTGTGGTGACTTTGGTTGGAGTAAATATTAATGTGATTAATGTTGAGAAAATTTTATTTAAAGCATGAAAAATGTTATTCTTGGTTATCAAAATAGCTCGTAACAACGAGCGTACCCGAGGCTGAGCAAACGAATTAAATCCAACGAGGCATCAATTTCTGACTTTTCCCTTCCGACGTCTGTTTCCCGCGACTTCCACAACTTAAAGAGGTAGTGTCTCCATGTGAGACTCATCATCGGGACTTATATGCAAAAATGCAGTGCTTACAGTCGCCCCCACTTTGATAGGACTTGTGCAGTGTGTGACAATGACAATCCTATCAAAGTTATGCAATGTATTTTTACTTACCTGGCTCGCCAGCTGCCACTTGACTTGCATGCTGCTTCGAACTGAATGATTTGGTGGTGCCATACCCGGCGTGCTAAACCCCATACCCGAGGTTTCGCGGTTGCGTCTCCATACCCAGAGTGTCGCAGTTGTATCTTCATACCCGGAGTGCTAAACCCCATACCCAAGGTGTCGCCGTTGCGTCTCCATACCCAGAGTGTCGCAGTAGTGTCTCCATACCTGGAGTGCCGTACCTGGCATGCTAAACCCCATACCCGAGGTGTCGCGGTTGCGTCTCCATACCAAGAGTGTCCCAGTAGTGTCTCCATACCCGGAGTGTCGTACCTGGCATGCTAAATCCCATACCCGAGGTGTCACGGTTGCGTCTCCATACCCAGAGTGTCGCAGTAGTGTCTCCATACCCGGAGTGTCGTACCTGGCATGCTAAACCCCATACCCGAGGTTTCGCGGTTGCGTCTCCATACCAAGAGTGTCGCAGTAGTGTCTCCATACCCGGAGTGCCGTACCTGGCATGCTAAACCCCATACCCGAGGTGTCGCTGTAATGTCTCCATGCCCGGAGTGCCATACCCGGCAAAACAGATACTGATGTTGGTGTGTCTCCATACCCGGAGTGTTATACCCGGCAAGACTAATACTGATGCTGATGTGGGCCTCGCTCCCAGAGTGCCATACTCGGCATGCTAAACCCCATACCCGAGGCGTCGCTGTAATATCTCCATACCCGGAGTGACATACCCCATACCCAAGGCGTCGCTGGTGGTTGTCCATTCTCGAACTATGCTCCATTTTCGGAGCGTCATTTTTGGTGTCTGATGTGTATGCTCCATTTTGGTGCGCCATTTTCGGCATCTGTTGTGTGTGCTCCATTTTGGAACGCCATTTTCGGCATCTGTTGTGTGTGCTCCATTTTGGAGCGCCATTTTCGGCATTTATTGTGTGTGCTCCATTTTGGAGCGCCATTTTCGGCATCTGATGTGATAGTTGTCACTTTTCGAACTGTGCTATATTTTGGAGCGCCATTTTCGGCATCTGATGGGGTAGTGGTCCATTTTTGAACTGTGCTGTGTTAGAATGTGGCTCATTTTTGAACCGTTACTTGATGAGAGGTGGCCCATTTTGGAACCGTTACTTGATGAGAGGTGGTCCATTTTCGAACCTTTACTGATGAGGGTTTTGTTACCGAATTGAGGTGAGGGTCTTGTTCCCTATTTGAGTTGTGGGTCTTGTTCCCGAATTATGATGAGGGTCTTGTTCCCTGAATTGTGGGTCTTGTTCCCTGAATTGTGGGTCTTGTTCCCGTGGGTCTTGTTCCCGATTTGAGGGTCTTATTCCCTGAATTGTGGGTCTTGTTCCCGTGGGTCTTGTTCCTGATTTGAGTTGAGGGTCTTGTTCCCTGAATTGTGGGTCTTGTTCCCGATTTGTGTTGAGGGTCTTATTCCCTGAATTGTGGGTCTTGTTCCCGTGGGTCTTGTTCCCGATTGTGTTGAGGGTCTTGTTCCCGATTTGAGTTGAGGGTCTTATTCCCTGAATTGCGGGTCTTGTTCCCGAACTGTGTTACCTGTGATGGCGAGGTGCTTTTGACCCCTGGGCTTTGTTCTCGAACCACCTGTGGGCTTTGTTCCTGAGAGGTACTGAATGTGGGCTTTGTTCCCGAATTGAGCTGACTGTGGGCTTTGTTCCCGAATTATACAGAATGTGGGCTTTGTTCCCCGGGCTTTGTTCTCGATCTGTGTTGATGGTGGGCTTTGTTCCCGAACTGTTGATTGTGGGCTTTATTCCCGAACTGTTGATTGTGGGCTTTATTCCCTGGGCTTTGTTCCCCATCTGAGTTGACTGTGAAGGCGAGTTGCTTTGGAACCATGGGCTTTATTCCTGAACCACCTGTGGGCTTTGTTCCCGAGCGGTACTGAATGTGGGCTTTGTTCCCTGGGCTTTATTCCCGAATTGAGCTGACTGTGGGCTTTGTTCCCGAATTGTACTAAATGTGGGCTTTGTTCCCTGGGCTTTGTTACCGATTTGTGTTGATGGTGGGCTTTGTTATCGAACTGTTGATTGTGGGCTTTATTCCCGAACTGTTGATTGTGGGCTTTATTCCCTGGGCTTTGTTCCCGATCTGAGTTGAAATAGGGCTTTATTCCCCTGGGCTTTATTCCCGAAATGTGTTGAGAGTGGGCTTTGTTCCCTGGGCTTTATTCCCGGACCTTGCTCCATTCTCGGAGTGCCATTCCCGGCTTGTTCATTTCCAAACCGTGCTCCATTCTCGGAGTGCCATTCTCGGTTTGCTGAACCTTGCTCCATTCTCGGAGTGTCATACCCGGCATTCTAATGATGTGTAGGCCTGAAACCTAGGACTCATCCCCAAAACTGAAACTGATATGGGCCTCAACCCTGAGACTCATCCCCGAAACTAATACTCATATGTTGCTGATTCTGGTTGGCTTACATTTCCGCTTTTATTTTTAAACCTGTGAATACAAAGCAGAACAAACACAAAAAAAAATGCAAGTACGTTACGTGTATGCATGCATGTATGAATGAATTTCCTATTCTGTTGGGTTAGGTCAAACCAACCTAGATGTCTCAATTATGCCTGCAGTTGCTTTTCTTTGCTCAATGTGGTATGGTTTTCTTTCTCTTTTGTCTCTCTCTTTTTTCTTTCGTTTTGAACTTTTTTTTTCTTTTATTTTCTTTTTCCTTTTTTCTTTCTTTCTTTCTCTTTTTTTTTTTTTTCAACACCCCAACCCTTTAAGGTAGCATTTCTTCTCATGGTGGTCCAAATACTCGTCCATGGGTAGTTTCACGCTTATCGGTTATAGGTGGTTCAATTCTTTTTTTTAAAGACTTTTCTTTCATTTTCAACCATACCACATATCATAACATAAGCAAATCAAGATAGATATCTAAGTAAACGGTCATTCACCGACCTACAATTTCTTCAACTAGTCAACTTGCCAACTACTCAGGTTTTCTCCACTAAGAACCTATAGTGAAGTGCTTATGAGTCTGACATAGATCAATCATTCAAAGTACCAGATAAAAGCACATCAAGAGTTTATCGTTTCTAAGATTTCTCCCTAAAGCAAACGATTTCATCATTGGACTTATGTCTAACTATCAAGGACTAAAAACAAACAATTTTTTTTTGTCTCTTTTTTTCTCTGTCTCTTTTTTTCTCTTTTTTTTTTCTTTTTCTTTTTTTTTCTTTTTTTCGGGCCCACCATGGTCTTTCTATCATTGCCGTAAAATTTTCTGTTTCTCAGCTTCTTTTTCTCGATATCCATGTTTGCTAAACTCTTCTTGACAAATCTTTTTTTTTCTAACCCAACGGATATCTATGATGGCTTTTAAAACACAGGGTTAACATGATGTGTGTATGCGTGAGATGCATGAAATGCGTGCAATGCATGAGATATAATATGTATATGGTTATCAAAAGCATAAAAGGGAAATTTCCATGGGATATATGACTATGGTTCATATGCGGGTTTATAGGAGTATAGACAAAGGCTCTCGCCAGCGAAAGGTTGCCACAACTAGGTATCCCCACTCAAGGGTTCGAGCGACCAAGTGAGCGCACCATTTTATACGCTACGGTACGTGCCAACGAGTTATGATGTGTGACTAACTGTCAAATGGATTTCCCATTGTAGATTCCCCAGAGAGAGGGTGGAGCGAACTCTCTTAAATACCCAAGTCTCTTAGGCTCTTATCGCCTTGGTGATAGGAATAAACAACAAGTCCTCCAAATTAGTCTGTCACAGTGAGCTACGAGTAATGATTATCAAGGTGCCTACACAGCTTTTCCTTAAAGAAAGGTAATGAATGGAGGAAGACACCAAACCATCACCTAGCCTTAATAATGCCTTTGATTAAACCCTTTCAACCCACTATAGACACGGTTAACTAAAGCACAAATCACAAACAGTACAAGACACTATTTTGGGGCCGATTCTCTATCCCCAGTGGAGTCGCCAGACTGTAGGACACAGAAATCGGCGACGCTGTTCTAGGTTCGTGGCCTAGTTGGGAGTACGGAATAGCCCGCGAGGGAACTAAACCGGAGAAATAACATGAAGTCGTCACCTGGTGTGAACCGGGAAAATGATTTAAGGCCGCACTCACCCCTCGCAAGGGAAGACCTCAAACCATTGGGTTCGGAATGGTCCCTTACTTATGCCACTTGTAATGAACGGATTTGTGCAATAATTTAACTAAGTCTACGCAACATACATTTGCAAAAGTAATCTACATCTAAATTCATATACGGCCTATATCTAAGTTTGCATGCATAAAAATAAGTCGGAATAACGGCAAATATGCAATCTCATGAATACGTTAAATTAATACATGCGGAATAAACATGTGACCAAGGAATTTGGCCGTTCTCAATGTAGGACCTCGCATACCCGGTTGGACGTATTCCACGTCAACCGAGCATGCCGTGTCCGGGACAACAAAATAAAATATAATAAAGGGTGCCCTCAGGTCTTACCTTTTAAGTCGTTTTTCGGGAGTACGTTTCACGGTGCCGGAAGGGTTATCGTTTTTACTGGTTCACTGTTTTCGGTGTTTTGTCTGTTTTCACTCACTGTTTCTGCTCGCTGTTTTCTCTGCTTTCACTCGCTATTTCCGCTCGCTGTTATCTCTGTTTTCACTGCTTTCAGGCTATTTTGATCGCTGTCTCGGGTTATTTTCTGGAATGTTTTCAAGGGTGTTCGGGGACTGTTTTGCGCTGGTCAGGGTGCTGTTTGTTAGGGACGTGAGGTCTTAAGGTTGCTTTGTTGTTCTCGGCTGATGAGTGCAGTCAAGGCTTTAGGGTTTACTTTGATCAGTCGGTCAAGGAGTCTATTTGCTGTTGTTTGATCGTGCAGTGATGAGGTGAAAGGCTACTTGTTGGCTGTTTATTTTGCATGCGTTCCAGGCCTGTTTTGTGTTGTTTCTGGGGCAGTTGTTTCGGTCGAGAGGGTGATGATGGTTGATGGCCGTGTAGGTTATTGAGAGGGAGAGAGCAGGTTCTCTTTGTTGTTTTCGTGAATGGGGAGTCCAAGCCGAGAGTGGTGAGTGTTCAGGTGTTGCATGGGTGGTTTGTTTAGTGTCTCGTGTGCATGTTTTGAAGGGATGCAGGTAAGGCTGTGCGTAAGGTTGGTTGAGGGGGCATGAAGAGAGTCAGTTTCTGGTGGGGGCTGCGGTTTGTGCGTGTTCTGTGCAGGGGAAATGGCTATTGCAGTGACTGAGAGAAAGGGAGTGGAGAGAGGCTTGCCCTTGTTGTCGTTGTTTAGGGTTTTGTTGTCTTTACGTGGCTGAGGTTTATGTGTTGTGAGGGTTTTGAGATAGAGGGAGCGACGTGTGCATGGGCTGCTGACACAGGAGGTTCATCAACTATAGAATGAGTGGCTGTTACTGGAGAGAGAGTGCACTTCGCAGAGGCCATTCGGACTGGGACCATGGCTGACGTGGGCTGTGTTGCATGGCTTCATATGGCTATCTTTGTCTTCACGTTGATTTAAGGCTCATGGGGAGAGAGAAGGTCGTGTGTGGCTAATTAGGGTTTCTCTTTTGTTTGTCGGTGAGGAGTTTGGGTGAGATTATGGGCGTGTGTAATGGCTGGGGCTTGTTGATGAGTTGCCGAGATTTGATGGGCTCAAGGCTTTGGCGTGTGATGGCTGGGACTTATTTGTCTTCGTTTGTGGAGGGGCGTTTGTTTGGTTGTTGCGTGAAGGTCGTGGACGTGAGAAGCTTTAGGGTGGCTGGTCGCTTGTGTGTGTGTTGTATAGCCGAGAGAGGGAAAGCATGAAGGGTCTGTTGGCTACGTGAGGGCTATAAGCAGTTTAGGGTTTTTGGTTTGTTTTTGTAGAGAGAGAGGAGGAGAGAGAAGAGAGGGCTTAGGGTTTTTTTTTGAGAGGGAGGCCGGGAATGGTGAGCTCCAGGTTTCAAAGATTTAGTTTGTTTGTCTTTTTATAGGAGATGGTTGAAGTTATCCTTGTATGGGTAGGAAATGGAGATTTTGTGATCATGGGGAAGATTTAATTAGTTAGTTTAGGAAAGAGATTTGTTTAGTTTAGGAATGTGATTTGATTTGATTTATTTAATTTAGGCATGTGTTTTATTTAATTTGGAATGTGATTTATTTAATTTAGGAATGGGGATTTAATTAGGAATGTGATTTAATTTAATTTGATTTAATTGGATTTGATTTAATTTAATTTGTGACATGTATTTTAAATGTGTTTTAATTATTTTTTGGATTGGGCTTTGGATGAATTTTAAAACAGAGGTCCAACGAGCGTACCCGAGGCTGAGCAAACGAATTAAATCCAACGAGGCATCAATTTCTGACTTTTCCCTTCCTACGTCTGTTTCCCGCGACTTCCACAACTTAAAGAGGTAGTGTCTCCATGTGAGACTCATCATCGGGACTTATATGCAAAAATACAGTGTCTACACTTATCGAAGTTAAATGTGAAAGTGATAAACTATAAATGGAACTGTTAGTGTCCAAGACATGCCCAAGGTCTCTAAGTCCTCATATTGTGTGTGAATAATCAAGTGAGTTACGGAAAAAAACTTACATTGATCGGATGAGTGATTTTCACAAATCTTTGTATGTTGGAAGCTCCAAGCTTTGTGTTTAGTGTTTCCAACCCAAGAGTGAGTTTCCCTATCACCTCACAAGACTCCTTAAGTGCTAACTTGCTTGATTTTTGAAGCAAAAATCAATGGAGAGGAAGAAGATGCTCACAGCAAAATGAGGGAGAAAGAGAGAGTTAAGTTGTTTTTTTTTTGTTGACTTGTTTCAAAAACAAAAAGCAAGTGTTACAAAACTTGCTCAACACACTTTAGTTGTGTGAAAGACGGAATTAAATGAGCTCAACCACTTCCATCAACCTTTGAAAAGTTGATGTAAGTCAAGTGGGTCCCACCAATTTGATATTCAAAATTTGGTTGGCTTCTCCAACACACAGTTAAGCTTTGGGCTCGGATTCGTTTAATCCGACTAACCGAATTTTCCGTCGCTAAATAATTAAATCTAATTTAATTAAATAATTATGCCTCGCAAAATTATTACGATAGTCGTTTACTAATTAATTCCAAATTAATTCGTTCGCTTGAATTAAAATCCAATTTTAATTCCGTATTGAAATCCAATTTCAATTTAATATATCCAATATATAATTTTAGCCCAAATAAATAAATTAAATAGAAAAATCCAATTTAACTATTAAATTTATTTTACCGATTAATTCCAAATTAATCGCGTTCTCTCTTCTATACGAATTTAATCCTAGATAAATTCTTACCGTAATTAATCCCAGATTAATTATCTCTCTCATAATTAATCCTAGATTAATTCTGTTCGAGTCAAATGTCATCGGTGAATCTTTGGGAAGCGACCCAAGGGATCCCTGGATATGTTGGCAGTAAATACGGTCATCGGACTATCCGAACACGTGCGTACCCCGTACCACGTTCTTACCGATTTACAAGACATGGTTGGCTTCTAGCAAAACACCGTATCTACCCAATTCTCCAGAAATATTCAACGAAGAATATATAATCTGTATCAGGCATAGTATACAATGTATTGCGTAATATGATCCAATATCAAATGTCAAATGCTAGGCCTATGGCAGGAATTGTGTCTGCCCCGTACGAAGCATATATCGGATCACTAGTAACTAGTCTCTGTAATCAGATAATCATGACCTAGTCATACTATCCCGATAGCTGCAGTATTTAAGAGTACTAGTTATGTATCCTGTGTGACCATCATCTCCATATGACTGAAGCGATACTTCCATCTTGACATCACACCCAATACACTACGATTCTCATTATACCCAGAAGAGGCGTACACAGAACCTGTTAAAGCTCCGGACGACCAAAACAAAAGTATACTGTTTGTCGCAAGTATTAGCGATACAAGTCTCAGGTTAAGACCACATACACCTACCCTGATTCGGATTCCCATAGACACATAGTCATACTACCATAGGATTCCGAGGGGTCTATCCAGAGCGAAGCTATTCCCGGTCCAACGGCTAACAGAACCTCCTATCACACTTGCATAAGTATCCACACTACAAGAAAAAAGGCCTTTACTGACACTAAGGTTAGTGACACTAGGCTAAAAGTGTCAGAAACGACGTGTAATGTAAATGTGCCTATTTCCGTGTTTTTCACTTAAATATCAATAATTACTGACACTATGGTATCAGTGATTTTAGTGTCAGTAATTACTATTACCATAGTATCAGTAAGAAATAAAAAAAAAAAAAAACGCGTAGTCGTCTGGAGTCGAACCAACACCTCACGGGAGTGACGTTTTTCGCATATATTACTGACACTATAGTATCAGTAAATTTAGTGTCAGTAATTAATGATACCTTAGTATCAGTAAAAAAAAAAAAAAAAAAAAAAATTATTTCCTTAAAATCAAACCCTCATCTCCACTATCCGCTTCTCAAAAACTCTCCCCATCCTCTCAAAACACCTCATCTCCACCTCCACCAACTCCATAACAACAATCACTTCCCATCTCCCTTCCCCTCTCTCCTCTTCAGCCGCCGCTCCGTCGCCCCTCTCTCCCACGCCGTCCAGTCCCTATCTCCCTCCACCACTCGCTTCTCCCATTGTTGACACCTGACCAGGATGAGGCCACAGAGTATTTCGACAAGGCAACTAAGTACTTTCAGCAAGCAGTTGAAGAGGTATTTTCTTTTTTCTATTTGCAATGACATCTAAATATTAGATAGTATGTATGGTATGTGTGATATAATATAATATATTTGGGTTTTTCTTAGGATCCCTTAAATGAACTTTATCAGAAGTCTTTAGAGGTGGCTGCAAAGGTACTTCTCTATCTTTTCTTTTGTCAATTAATGTTCACGGACAATGTTTATGTTTTATGTGGTTGAGCTTTCTTGTTTTATTTTCTCTCTTATGATCGTTTGGGGTAAGCTTTGTTTAGAAATTTGGCGTGAATTAAATTTTTTTAGGTCCTACATTTAATGGGCAAAGATGGATTCTGTTTCCATAAACTTGTAGAAATGCCGCACAGAAGTGAAAGAAGGGGCTGATTGTGGATATTGATGGATCACACTGGTTAAATTTGTCTTCTATGAAAAGCTTAAGGATAATATTATTAAAATTTTCAAATTTATTGAATTGCAATATGCCATGTGGAATTGGATGGGAGGCTACCATTCTTAAAAGTAGTAATATATGGCAACTTTCTTATATGAGTTTTGGGCGAATAAAGAGAGAATTAGACATTAATGTTGTCTAAAATGTTAATGGGAGACTGGAAATGAAGAATTTCACTAGAGATTCCTTTGTGGTATCATAAGTATAGCTGTTGTTCCCTCCTATTAAAAAAGTTAGCTGTAGTTCCCATTGTTGTTTTGACAGTGCAAATGCAATAATGGTGGATTTGTCTTAATAGAACATATGATTTTCATTTGTGAAGTGTTGATGTCGATTATTAACCTATAATGCTCGTTTCGTTGGAACTTGGAAGCATCAAAGTGACAGTTTCACACTGACAAGCATGTGGAATAATTAGATAGAGTACCTGGATGCACTCAGGTGGTTTTTAGGTAAGGACTTGATCATTCAAAGGTGGCTGCTTTGTAAGAGTTCTTTGAGTTCCAAGTAAATAATTGACTTGAACTTGTATTAAAATTGAGTTTCCAATGATTTTTTGTTATGAAAATGGTAGAAAACCCTTGACATTGTTGGCCATGTCTGTTATCACATGTAAAACATGCTTGTTTTCTGATAAATCTATTGTCATAGAAATGGTAGGAGTAAACTATTGATAATGTTGGCTTCACAAAGATTCATTTTATGTACTGTCTCTAAGTACTTGTTAAGTTTGAGTTCTCTCTGCTGCTAGATTGATAGCATATTGTTATCTGTTTGTGTCCTTAGGCTCCAGAATTGCACATGGAAATCCATAAACATGGTTTAGGTCAACAAGCCATGGGAGCATCTGCTGGACCTTCTTCTTCTTCAGGTGCAAAGGTGATAATCTAAAACTTTTTGTTTTTATTTGGAGCTCATATGCTTGTGCTCATACTAATGTGCTGGAAAGCTCTCATATTAATGTGTCGCTATAACATCATCCTCCGTATATATGCTTTTGATAAGCATGCCTGTGTATGTGAATAGCTTGTGTATGTGAATTTGTGATTTATATTAGCCTCAATAGTGATTTTATGCATAAAAAATGAATTAAATATGAATGCAAACTTTATCCAATCCCCATGTGAAATAAAATATAAAGTACCTATGATATGAGCCTTTGTAAATTCTTCATGTTTTTGCTCCTTACTGGAAAAGAGCTCAAGCTTTTCGAAAGGAAATCTCCAGCTGTACCATCTAACATCAAAAAGACTGTCTTCACGCCATTTTATGCTGTACCATCTAATATTTTCAAGGAACTTGACTATAGGACAAATTGCAATTTAAATATTTAATATAACAGTTTTTTGTAAATATGTATTTTCCTGGTTACCTGCTGGAGCATTTGTTTGCTGATAAAATGAAAGGTAAGAAGGGATTTCGTGACAAGGTTTACTTTTACCTTGGTCTTTTTGACATTTCCTAGAACCATTGAAATCATAATGTCATTACTGCAAGGTTAGCGTGGTGATATTTTTTTCCTGTGGTCGGATGATATATGCATTCTCTGCTGAATTTTACCATCCTGGCAAGGAGTATAATGTTCGTGTGGCTTCTAGGTAAAGTTTAAAAAATTACAAAAACAATGTTATTAACTTTTCATCTTCTTAACGATTTCATTCTTTTTATTCAAATTCAAGAATGTGTAAGATGAATCTGTGTAAACTATCTTGTACTGGTAAATGATGATGAACTATTTTTCATTTTAAGAATTTTTTGACACAAACACTTGCAGACATTTGAAGTATTTGACATTGTGTGTCACATAAACTACCCAATTTTTTGTTAGATAATGTTGGGCATACAGTAAATTGTACTTGATTGCAGTTGGGATAAGTTTGTATCGGTTTTGCTTTGTCAATGCCCTCCAAATTTTTTCCCTTGCAACTGCTGCCAAACCAGTTCAGTTTGGACAATGCGTTAGAGTATACTCTGAGGAATGAAGCCGACATGATTGCTTGTAAAAGTGTGTAAATTGATGAATTCAAATGTAGGATTTTGGGCAATACTAGCCTCTGCCCTAGATGTTTCTCTTTATTTCTATGCTTTTTATTGTATGTTATTGATTTGTTTGTTTTGGTGATTATGTAGCGGTATGAAAGATACAACTTGTTATTATGGATGTCATTTGTTTTTTATATGCATGCTCTTAGGTTGTTGGTATGGTTATTGTCAATAAGTGCTTTATGTGACAAAAATTAGATTAGGGTTATATTTTGTATTTATATTTTGTATTTTTATTTGGATGTATTTAATGTTTTTATTTATGAAGATATCGATTTTTTTGGAAGTCCATCTAATTCTTAACATTTGGTTTATAATTTCAGATTTTGTGCCAGATATCATATTGTTGGGGGATTGTTGCAGGCTTCTCAACAAGTATCATGAATTTTGGTGGGGGGCATGACATTTTGGTGGGACTTTAAGAGTAGTTTTGAAATATATATATGTTAATTTAAAGATTGTCTATGGAGTTTTTGTATTCATCATGTGATACTGTTGAATTGATTAATACGATTAATCTATTATATTGCGAATTTTATATAAATGTAATTTTTTAGTTTTTTATTTCATTGAGTTGTATATATATATCTATATATATATATATATATATATATATTATATATATTATATATTATATTACATTAATTAATTACAAACATAAGAAATATAATTGTGAAATAATACGATTTTTAAATTTTAAAAGATATTGACGGATATTGATACTATAGTAACAATAATTACTGACACTAAAAATCAAATATATGCGATATACTGATACTGCAGTAACAAAATTTACTGACACTATAGTATCACTAAATACTGATGTTATAGTGTCATAATTTACTGACACTAAAATAGTGTGAGAGATTACTGATACCATAGTGTCAATAATTTTCTGATACTACAGTATTAACGTTTACTGACACTAGAAACTAGTGTCAGTGATTTCTGGCTGCGGCAACACTGACACATTTATATAGTGTCAGTAAAACCCTTTACTGACACTAATTTAGTATCAGTAAAAGCCTTTTTTCTTGTAGTGCCAATACTTAAATATATGATAACTATGACGTTAAGCTTCCATAACGCGCACAAGTGTAATACGCCTATTCACATTATCGATGTCCAGTCTCGATAATACTATGACTAGAGATATTAATGATTAAAACTTTCGTGGATTAATATTGTTTCATATCTTATTAATCTGGTACTAATCATATTACTTTTATCATTTAATATCCAAGTAATCCAATTACAAAATGATAAAAGAGCAATTTCCTTTGTCACATAGTTAATTTGTATAAAAACACCATGTCTTTTACAAATAGTGATGATGTGGGACATAATTGTCCAACAATCTCCAACTTGGCCTATAGCCAATCACTCAAGTGTCCAACACCTGAACTATGTACGGGTCGCACAAACATTTGCTGAGATATAGCTTTCGTCAGCGGATATGCAAGGTTATCATCTGAAATGATTTTTCGATCTTCACATCGCCACGATGTGTGATCTCTCGAATCAGATGAAACCATCGAAGTACATACTTGGATCATTGATGAGACCGTAATTCCTTAGCCTGTGTTGTAGCCCAACTCAGCTGTTAACAGAACTACTCCAAATCCAATTAGGAATTTTATAGATCCAAAATGCTTCTTTTGCTGCCTCAGCCACAACAATTTATCCCGCTTTTGTTGTTGAATAGGCAACAATATCTTGCTTGGAATATTTCCAGCTCACTGTTCCATTGTTCAAAAAAAATATGTACCCTTATTGCGACTTATAGTCGTCTTTATCGGTTTGGAAACTTGCATCGGTGATCCCAGTCACCTCAAGTTCTCCATCTCCATAAATTAAGAAAGCATCCTTAGTTCGTCTAAGATACTAAAGGATGTTCTTAACATCAATCCAGTGACCATCACCTGGATCGGCCTGATAGTGACTGCAGATGCTCAAAGCATATGAGACACCAGGTCGCGTACATGTTTGTCAATGTACGAGTTCTCGGAGAGTGCCAACAACTTTTAGATCTATCCCAGTAGATCCTTATTCCTAGAATAAAGGTTGCCTCTCCCAAGAATTTCATGGAGAATTTTAATGAAAGCCAAGCTTTCACCGATTTTAGTATGGGAATGTCATTGTTAAGAAGCAATAAAAAATCAACGTATAGGATCCATGTCAGTGCACACCCACTAACCTTCTTATATACACAAGAATCATCATCATCATTTTGAATGAAACTATATACCATTATGATCTCATCAAAACGTTGGTTCCAAGAACGCAATGCTTGCTTTAATCCATAAATGGATCGATTTAACTTGCAAGCTTTGTTTGCATGTTTTGGCACGACAAAACCATCAAGCTGTTGCATATAAACATCCTCCAAAAGGTTTCCGTTAAGGAAAATGGGTTTGACGTCCATCTGCCATATTTCATAATCGAAATATATAGCAATAGCAAGCATTATCCGAATAGATTTAATCATGGAAACGGGTAAAAGGTTTCGTCGTAATCAACACTATGTTGATGATGATACCCTTTCGCTACAAACCTAGCTTTGTACGTTTATTTGTTTCCATCCATGTCTGTCTTCACCATGAAGACTCATTTGTAACCAATCGGCTTAACGCCTTCTGGTGTATCAACCAGTGTCCAAACTTGGTTGGTATACATGGAATCCATTTCGGACTTCATGGCATCTTGCCATAAAGCGGAGTCGATACCTTGTATCACTTCCTCATACGTAGCCGGTTCATCTTCCTCAATGAGATTAATATCTACATGAGGTGAGATCAGAAACCCATACCTCTTAGGTTGTTTTCTGACTCTTTCCGACCTACGCGGTTTTTGTGTATTAGAAGATTGTGGTACAGTCTCATCCCTGATGAACTGTTCGTGTTCCATGAGGGAATCGGTACCAGGAATAGTATCACTCCAATTTTCATCGAGTTCTATTTTCCTCCCACTTACCACTGCATTTAGGAATTCCTTCTCCTGGAAAACCGTATGGAGAGCAACAAATACCTTGTTCTCTTTTGGGTTGTAGAAGTAATATCCTTTGGTTTCCTTAGGATAACCTACAAATAGGCACTTATCCGATTTGGGTTCTAGTTTGGTACCATCCAAACGTTTAACATATGCCCAACATCCCAAAATCTTCAGGAATGAGAAACCTGGTTTTTTTCCTGTCCATATTTCATGTGGAGTCTGTCCAACACACTTTGACAGAACCTTATTCAAAATAAATATTGCATTGTTCAATGCGTATCCCCAGAAGGAAATTGGTAGCTATGTGTGACTCATCATTGACCTTAACATGTCTAACAAAGTTCGGTTTCTCCGTTCGGACACACCGTTCAATTGAGGTGTTCCGAGAGGAATCCACTGTGAAAGAATACCATATTCTTTCAAGTAATCGATAAACTCATTTCTTAAGTATTCTCTACCACGGTCCGAACGTAATGTTTTTAATACTTTTGCCGGTGTGTTTTTCTACTTCGTGTCGAAACTCTTTGAATTTCTCAAAAGTTTCTGACTTGTGTTTCATAAGATACACATGACCATAAAGCGATGCAACATTCGTAAAGGTTACGAAGTATTCATAACCACCTCTAGCCTAGCTAGACATGGGCCCGTATACGTCACTATGATCGAGGGCTAACAGCTCGGTGGCACGTACACCTTTATCGCTAAAAGGCATTTTAGGCACTTTGCCTAATAAATAAGATTCGCAGACGTCGTATGAATTAGGATCAAATCCATCCAAGTATCCACTTTTCGAAAGTGTAGATATACGGGTTTTGTTAATGTTTCCCAGACAACAATACCACATATGAGTTTCATCTGTTTTACTCAATTTGAGCATTTTGTCTTTCATCTTATATGTTTGAGATTAATTTATATTCAAAATATAAAGACTATTATTAACATATGCTGTACAGATCAAAATGTTATCTTTATATACAAAACACCCAGTGTTCCGGAATACAAAGGTATACCCGCATCCGGTTAAACAAGATACAGAGATGATGTTCCTTAGTCAAACTAGGTACAAAATAACAGTCACATAATGTAATTACATGCCCCAATGGCAGATACAAAATATAGGCCCCGACGGCCAAAACAGTGACTCTCGTCCCATTTCCGACTCGTACGTCGATCTCATCTGAAGCCAGTATCCTGCTAATTAGCAAATCCTGCACACCAGTACATATGTGAGTACCACATCCAGAATCAAAAATCCAATTTTTAAAACCAGTAGTGGACATGTTTATAACAAACATACCTGAATCCGGAGCCTTGCCCGTCATCACTTCCTTCATGTATGCCTTGTACTCACGGCATTAACGCTTCCAGTGACCTCATTTGCCATAGTGTAGGCAGACATCTTGGGATATGTCCTTAGTCTTCCCAGAAGACTATGATTATTTAGCCTTGTCCTTTTTCTTCTTTTTCTTCACACCTCCAGAAGCCTTCGGCCAAGCCTTCGCCTTCGGAGATGTCGAAGTAAGATGCGCCTTGCGCTTCTTGCCCTTAAGAAGCTCTGTCTCTGATTTTTTCAGCATCGCCATTAACTCTCATAGAGTCTTTTTTTGGTTAATCATATTGTAGTTCATGAAAAACCCGCCCCAGCAGTCGGGCAGAGACTGTAAAATCAAATCTATAGAAGTCTCGGCCTCAAAGGTTATGCCCAGCTGACCTAGCTGTTCGATGTCAGCAATCATCTGTGACACATAGTGCTTAACAGATGTACCCTCTGACATACGCGAGTGAAAGAGCTTCTTTTGCAATTCGTACTTCTGAGATCTAAAATTAGATCTGTGAAGGTCCTTCAATTTCAACATCATACTATAAGGATCCAATCCTTTTTTCTAACGACGAAACTGAGGAGTCATTGCGGCAAGCATGACAGATTGAGCACTAAAGTTATCATCACGATGAGTCTTCCAAAGCTCATGCTCTACTGTTTGCTCAACTCTAGGCTCAGGCCCAAGAGGTTTTTCTATGACATAGAGTAACTTCTTGACTCCCAGGACTATCCTTAGATTCATCTCCCAATCTGGAAAATTGGAGCCGTTAAAGACATTATCGCCAATGATGATGTCCCCAACGCTAATCTTTCCAGCCATCTCGATTGTAATAGTCAAACTATCCAATCCACGAATTTCGGGTACACTCAAAATACAATGGTTACTATAGTCCAACTATATAACCAACTACAAGTGGAGTAGTGTCTTGAACAGTCTAACTGTTCAAAGAAAGCAATAAAAGATATTAGTCAAACTAACATATTTATAACCACGATAAATAAAATAAAAGAGCGCGTGTAAGCAAGTATTAAACGAAATTGAAAATTTAATACTGGCCTCCCACTATTTTTCGGAGAGCCTCTAACCCTCTGTGGAGTACTCGGGAAACCTATTTTCCTAGTGGGCTAGGATCCCGTTAAATAACACACAACCTTGACTTTGGCCAACAAGCTGTATGAAACTTAACTAGGTAGATCTCTAAGATCAATTGGATCACATCTAATTCCTAGATCCGGTAGGTGAACCTCCAAGTCCAAGATATATTTCCTAACCTTTTCCTCTAAATCAACTGAGCCTTGGCTTTGGCTCAACAAGCTTAATGATTCCAGTTAAGCATGACCCATTGACAGTGGGAAAGCTTCGTAATCCACGTCGATGAACAAGAAATGACCTTGACTTTGGCCAACAAGTCACAACTGCCCAAGACATGCGATATATAACAAAGCCTTCGTGGTTCAAACACATCCGCGATGGACAATGATCTTGACTTTGGCCACAAATCAAAGCCAATCTTGGATCTTGAGAAAGAACCACTCAATGGAAAGAAAACGCTTAATATTAATGTGAGGGTTTTTCCATAAATTAGCATCCAATTTATTATCTTTGATTAGGTCTCATCATACACCCTTAAACATGCATTCTAAAAGCATAATAATGCGCGAATAAATTAATAATGATATGCGGATGGATATATAACACAATTTGTCCTAGAACATCTATCTCTCACTTTCCTCTCTCCCGCTAGCACTTTACATACTTCTACCCAATTACATAATACCTTAAGAAACCTCATTTACATTGAGGGGAATTGGTGAGAAGAGATATACAAAGAGTAAATAGATGATAGGCTGGACACGCAGGTCCAATTTAATAAATTCCAAATTTATTACAACAATTTCCAAAATTGCCCCACCCGACTAATATCCATCTGATATACATTATTCATACAAATACATCCAAGTATTCACACAAAGCATGTTGTTCAATCAATCTAATCCAATTAATTAATCTTTGAATTAATGACCATCCAATGTTCATACAACGATTTGATTTGCGCGAGTCCAACTCGTTTAAGAATAAATACTCAAAGTACGTATTCTTGAATTATATCGAACTACAATTTTAAATCCAAAATAAATTATATCCAATACTGATTCGAATTTAATTATAATTAAATAATTACACTTATTTATGTGCCTTAAAGACTTGGATTCCAAATCCAATCCAATTGGGTTTCAAAGGCCCAATTAGCATCCAATGCCAATTTAATTAAAGTCCAATGGGCTTTCAATTAATTATTTAGGCATGGGCTTTGGCCAATATGGATCCAACCCAATAGCCAAGGCCAATTAGGAATCACCATATGCCAAAAATCAATTTAGGCCCATTAGGCCCAATTAAATTATTAAAGGCCCAAAAGTCATATTTGGACTTTATGGAAATGGTTTTAGGCCCAATTGGATCCAACCCAATTGTCCAAAACCAAACTTGGCCCAACCAATCCCATTAGCCCAATCCAATTTTAAAGACTAATTTATATTAACATAATATTCCAAATATCACATTAATTTCAATTAAAGTGTAATTAACATAATTAATCTATTAATCTAATATTTCCAAAACATTAATTAATCAAATTAATCATGCTTAATTATCCAATTCATGTCCAACACAAATTGAAGTAAAATCAATCCATTCCAACATGCTATAGCTCACGACAATGGGCATAAATAATATCCAATTTTGATTTCAATCTAATTAAATCAACAATCAATATTCATTTCATGCCTTAAAATCATCCAATAGTGTAAATAAAAAATTACCATGAGTGTTCCAAGGGTTCATGTATTCGGCCATGTGAAGGAATTTGGGGAAAAAATAATTTAATCAATTTTCGCAAATCCTATGATGCACAAATCCAATTTATCGTCATCAAAACACAACCAAACAACTAATTTGGAAAAATACATACACCAAGCACAAAATCCCCAAATAAAGTCCATAAACCCTAAACTCACTTCATGATTAGATATGGCTCTGATACCAATGTTAGTGTCCTAGACATGCCCAATGTCTCTAAGTCATGATATTGTGTGTGAATAATCAAGTGAGTTGCGGAAAAAAACTTACATTGATCGGATGAGTGATTTTCACATATCTTTGTATGTTGGAAGCTCCAAGCTTTGTGTTGAGAGTTTCCAACCTAAGGGTGAGTTTCCCTATCACCTCACAAGACTCATTAAGTGCTAGCTTGCTTTATTTTTGAAGCAAAAATCAAGGGAGAGGAAGAAGATGCTCACGGCAAAAGGAGGGAGAAAGAGAGAGTTAAATTGTTTTTTTTTGTTGGCTTGTTTCAAAAACAAAAGGCAAGTGTTACAAAATTTCTCACACACTTTAGTTCTGTGAAAGATGGAATTAAATGAGCTCAACCCTTCCATCAACCTTTGACAAGTTGATGTAAGTCAAGTGGGTCCCACCACTTTGAAATTCAAAATTTGGTTGGCTTCTCCAACACACAACTAAGCTTTGGGCTCAGATTCGTTTAATCCGACTAAAAAAATTTTCCATCGCTAAATAATTAAATCCAATTTAATTAAATAATTATGCCTCGCAAAATTATTACGACAGTCGCTTACTAATTAATTCCAAATTAATTCGTTCGCTTGAATTAAAATCCAATTTTAATTTTATATGAAATCCAATTTCAATTTAATATATCCAATATATAATTTGAGCCCAAATAAATAAATTAACTAGAAAAATCCAATTTAACAATTAAATTTATTTTACTGGTTAATTGCAAATTAATCGCGTTCT
The DNA here is from genome assembly GCA_019454045.1 of Zanthoxylum bungeanum. NCBI lineage: Eukaryota > Viridiplantae > Streptophyta > Magnoliopsida > Sapindales > Rutaceae > Zanthoxylum > Zanthoxylum bungeanum. The sequence goes on from SKCR01025208.1 coordinate 533,517, forward strand.
TTTTTCTATGCGAATTTAATCCCAGATAAATTCGTGTCATAATTAATCCCAGATTAATTATCTCTCTCATAATTAATCCCAGATTAATTCTGTTCGAGTCAAATGTCATCGGTGAATCTTTGGGAAGTGACCCAAAAGATCACTGGATATGTTGGCAGTAAATACGGTCATCGGACTATCCAAACACGTGCGTACCCCGTACCACGTTCCTACCGATTTACAAGACACGGTTGGCTTCTAGCAAATCACTGTGTCTACCCAATTCTCCAAAAATATTCAACGAAGAATATATAATCTGTATCAGACATTGTATACAATGTATTATATAATACGATCCAGTATCAGATGTCACATGCTAGGCCTAGGGCTGTAATTGTGTCTGTCCCGTACGAAACATATATCAGATCCCTAGCAACTAGTCTCTGTAATCGGATAATCATGACCTAGTCATACTATCCGGATAGCTGAAGCATTTAAGATTACTAGTTCAGTATCCTGCGTGATCATCATCTCTATATGACTGAAGTGATATTTCCATCTTGACATCACACCCAATACACTACGATTCTCAGTATACCTAGAAGAGGCGTACACAGAACCTGTTAAAGCTCCGGACGACCAAAACCAAAGTATACTGATTGTTGCAAGTATTAGCGATGCAAGTCTCAGGTTAAGATCACATACACCTACCCTGATTCAGATTCCCATAGACCCATAGTCATACTACCAATGGGATTCGAGGGGTCTATCTAGAGCGAAGCTGTTCCCGGTCCAACGACTAACAGGATCTCCTATCAAACTTGTATAAGTATCCAATACTTAAATATATGATATTATATTTAAGTATAATCGATGTCTAGTCTATTCCGCACAAGTGTAATACTAGCTTATTCCACATTATCGATGTCTAGTCTCGATAATACTACGACTATGGATATTTAATGATTAAACCTTTCATGGATTAATATTGTTTCATATCTTATTAATTCGGTACTAATCATAAGGACTTTTATCATTTATATATCCAAGTAATCCAATTACAAAAAGATAAAAGAGCAATTTCCTTTGTCACATAGTTAATTTGTACAAAAACACCATGTCTTTTACAAATAGTGATGCTATGGGTCATAATTGTCCAACAGGAAATACATAATTAATAAGATGGAAAGCCCCTTAGACATCTTCCATATAAGTCAAATAGGATGTCAGAATCATGTGCGAAGTATTTGATACAAAATGGTTCTGTTGTTTTCTTATCGAAGAAAATTATCCTATAACTTATAGTATGAGCGATATTTGATATCGATTCCGGAAGGTAGCATTAAACCATAGATCTAATATTGTTCAAAGCTTACTAAGTTCAAGTTTGGAACTTGATTAAGCTTTATTAACCTCTCGTTATGAATCATTCATAAAATGTACAAATTGTTTGCGCAGCAAAAGCAAAGTGAGCTAATTAAATGTTTGACCTTTATAGTATGACAGTGATAAAGGTTATACTCAGTAATCTATTGTAGATTATGAGGAAACTTATCTCTAGTCACACTAATTGAACAATTAAAGATCTTATGGTTAATGTTGATATTAAACTATGTATTTTAGCTAGGAATGCAAAGTGGCGTTCCTGAATGCTTTCTTCGAAGAAGAGAACCTTTGTATTTCTTTGTTTTAATAGTTCGTTCTGGAATGGTGTGATGTCGAGATGGAAGTATCACTCCAGTAATAGTGGAGATGATGATCACGTAGGATACAGAACTGGTTCTCTTATGTACTGTAGTCATCGGGATAAAATGACTAGTGTTGGATAATATGACCCATTGCATCACTATTTGTACATATCATGGTGTTGTACAAATTAACTATGTGACAAGGAAATTGCACTCTCATCATTTGTTATTAGATCACCATAGATATTAAATGAAGAGAGGTCCCTATGATTAGTTCCTGGATTGAGAATGATATGAGACTGTATCAATCCCCGAAGGATTAATCATTAAATATCCCTAGCCGGAGTATTATCGAGACTGGACATCGATAATGCGAAATATACTAGTATTGCACTTGTATGCGTTGTGAGGGCACAACGGCATAGTTCTCATTTATATAAGTATCGGATACTTATGCAAGTGCGATAGGAGGTCGTGTTTCACCGATGGTACGGGAAACAGCTTCGCTCTGGATAGACCCCTCGGAATCCCATTGGTATTATGACTATGTGTCTATGGGAGGCCGAAATCAAGGTAGGTGTGTATAGTCTTAACCTGAGACTTACATCGCTAATACTTACGATAATCGATAGACTTTGGTCTTGGTGGTACAGGGCTTTAACCGGTTCTGCGTACACCACTTTTGGGTTTATCAGAGAGTCGTAGTGTATTGGGTGTGATGTCGAGACGGAAGTATCACTTCAGTCATAGTGGAGATGATGTCACGCAGGATACGGTACTAGTGCTCTTGAGTGATGCGCATCCAATCGGGATATTGTGACCAGGCCATGAATATCCGATTATAGAGACTATGTTACCAGACATCCGATATGTGTTTCGGACGGGGCAGACACTTATCCACCCCAGCCCTAGCACGTGACTATCTGATACTGGGCCGATATGCACGATACAATGGTATACTACGCTTGATACAGATCTTAATATTCTTAATGGATATGTCCGGAGAATTGGGTAGACTTGGTGCTTTGCTAGGAGTCGACCTTGTCTCGTAAATCGGTAGAACGTAGTACTTGGTACGTACGTGATTCGGATACACCGACGACCGTATTTACTGCCAACTTATCCGGGGATCTCATGGGTCGCTTCCCGATAATCCACCGATGACGCATAACTCGCACTCTTAAATAATCTGGGATTATATAGAAGAGAGAGAAAATTAATCTAGGATTAATTACAGAGATATTTTATCTAGGATAAAATATCGTCTAGAGAGAGATAACGATTAATTTTGAATTAATCGATTAATTAATATATTCGATATATTAAACGAAATTAGATTTCGACGCGGAATTAAAATTAGATTTTAATTCGGGCGAACGAATTAATTTAGAATTAATTCGTCAGCGACGTGAATAGTGAATTCGCTAGGCGTAATCATTTAATTACGACGCGACGGAAAAATCGTTAATTTGGAATTAGCGAACCCGAGCCCGAGTGTGATTACGAGCGCATTCGTATTTCGAATTCGAGTGCGGCAACGCAAGTCGCATCAAGCGTCAAATCATTCGTCACATCAAGCATCAAATCAAATGTCACTTTGAGTGATGTGATTGATTGATATGATTGATTGATTGAAAGACATGTCACTTTATTAAAGTTGATATGGCTTAAAGTTGATATGAATAGTTGATGCAAGTGGTTGGAAAGCATCTTTAGCTTTTTGGCTCCAACATTTACTTGATTTTGAATAAAGTAAATGGTAAATCATTTTTATATTTTGGAAAATATAAAAGGAAAATTGATTTACACTTTTGTATACAATTACACAACTTTCTTCTCTCTATTTTCTCTCTCAATCAACTCACGCCCAAAACTACAAAAGTGGACTGTTTTTGAAGCCAAAATGGCGTGAGCAATGGGAAGCAAGAGTTGGGTTTTTTGTGGCAAAAACCGCAAGTGCTAGCACACTACGAGACTTGCGAAGGTGGTAGGGAGGTTCACCCATGAGGCGGGACTCATCCGACAGAGTTTGGAGCTTCGAAATGAGACCCGAAACTGCCAAACCAGTGAGCATGAACTGCAGCAGTGGGCGCACCAAACCAGTGGGTTTTGTGGCTTCAATCGTCTTCAAATCGACTCAACCGATCGATGTGAGTATTCCGCTATCTCCGTTGGTGTGTTCCACATTCTTTTCATGTCTTGTTTGATCTTGGGACCTATAATAACCAACAATGGTATCAGAGCTATAGGTTCAAGCATGAAATTGTAGGGCTTAAAATTTGGGTAAATGTGTGTTGAGCATGATTTGAATAAATTGATTGTTTGAGTATGCTTATAACATGTTTAATTTCATTTTGGTTGGACCAATTTGTTGAAAAATGATTTGGAATTATTTTCCCCAAATTGGTTACCTTGGCCGAATGTATTAGCTATTTTGGGTTCTTGGAAATTTTGTTTTTTGATTCATTAGATGAATTGGAATCATAATGTTTGATGTTAATTTGAGGTCAATTGGTTAGTACTTTGAATTGGACAAAAAACCCCAAAATCTTATGTTGGCCGAATGTAACTATGCCCTAATGTCTTGGTATTTTTTGATTTTATGACATTGGATGTGTATGAAATCATTTAGGATGTGATTTAATGTCGATTGTGGGTTCGATTGGATTGAAACCAAATCGGACACAAAATCCATCCTTTGGCCGAGAGAATTAAAGCATGTAATGGGTTTGATTTTTTCATTTATGTGTTGGACATATGATAATGATAATGAGCATGATTAATTGGACTAATATGGTGTTTTAGAAATATTGATTTAGTTGATTAATCATGTAATACACTTTAGTTTAATTGAATATGAAATTGGATTTTGTATATTTAATTAATTGGGCCTAATTTTGGAAATTGGACTTTAATGTTGTAATTGGCTTATTGGGCTTGATTTTATCAAGTTGGGTTTAGGCCAAATGGATTGGATCCAATTAGGCCCAAACCACTTCCGTTAAGCCCAAATGCGACTTAATGAACCTTTAAAGTTCAATTAGGCCTAATGGGCCAAGATTGATTTATGGGCTTATGGGGTAAATCCCGGATTGGACTTTGGTTATCGGTTTGACCCGAGTTGACCAAAAGTCCACGCCTTAAGAAATCAATTAAAAGCCCATTGGACTTTAATTGAATTGACGTTGGACGTTAATCGGTCTTTGAGACGCGTTACGATTAAATTTGGAATTTAAATCGTAAAAGGTTTATTAAATAAAAGTGTAATATTTAATTAGAATTGAATAGTGAATTAGTATTAAATACATGTTAAATTAGATTTAATGATGTAGTTTAATTTAATTCATGAATTCGTACTTTAAGTACTTATTCGCAAAAACGAGTTTGACTCGAACAAAATCAAATCGTTGTTTGAACATTGGATGATCACTTAATTATCAGATTAATTAATTTGATTAGATTGATTGATAGCATGCTTATGTGTGTGAATACGTGGTTGTGTTGTATGAATAATGTATATCAGATGGATATTAGTCGGGTGGGGCAATTTTAGAAATTGTTGTAATAAATTCGATTTATTAAATTGGACTTGCGTGTCCAGCCTTATCACCTTCATTCTCTTTGTATTCTCTTCTCACCTATTCCCCTCCATGTAAATGAGGTTTCTTTAGAAGTGTAGTGTAACGGGTAGAAGTAATACAAGTGCTAGCTTGAGTGAGAAAGGGAGAGATTTGATCTAGGATCAATGTAAAGTATCCATCCGCATATCATTATTATTTATTTTCATACTCGTTTTATTATGTATTTAGAATGCATGTTTAAGGGTGTATGATGATGAGACCTTAACAAAGATAATTAAATTGGTAGCCAATTTGCACGCGAAAAACCCTCGTTAAATATCATGCATTTTTTCATTCTAGTGAGTGATTCTTGCTCAAGATCCGAGATTGGCAGGGGTTGTTGGCCAAAGTCAAGCCCTTGTCCGTCGAAGATGTGTTTTAATCACGAGGCTTTGTTCCATATCGGTGTCGTGTCCAAGTTGTAGTTTGTTGGCCAAAGTCAAGACCACTTCTTGTCCATTGACATTGATTAAGAAGCTTCCATGTCAATGGGTCCGCGCTTGACTGGGATCACTAGGTTTGTTGTGCCAAAGCCAAGGCCTAGTTGATTCAGAGGAAAAAGGTTAGGGTATATATTCGATATATAGGCATATATTAGATATATGTTTGGGACTTGGATGTCCACCTACTGGATCTAGGAGTTGGATGAGATCCAATTGATCTTCGAGATCTACCTAGTTAATTATCATACAATTTGTTGGCCAAAGTCAAGATTGTGTGATATTTAACGGGATCCTAGCCCACTAGGAAACACGGTTTCCCGAGTGCTCGACAGAGGGTTAGAGGCTCGACGAAAATAGTGGGAGGCAAGTATTGAATTTGCAACATTCGTTCGAATACTCGCTAACGCGCTCATCTATATTTTACTCGTCATATTAATCAAAAGTAGTTGGACTATATTTATGTTGTTTTAATATATATATAGTTGGACTATATACAACTCATTCGATATATAGTTCATTTTATATTGGATTATAGTATCAATATAATTGAATTAAAATTATAGTTGATTAAATAATTGGATTATTGTAATCATTATAATAATAGTACCTTATTAATTGATTAAACAGTTGGACTGTATTATACTTGATTATATTATAATTGGATTATATTAATCAATATATTTGAATTAATTAATTTCCGTTTACAGTTGATTTTATAATTGGATTATAGTAATCATGTAATTGAGGTTAATTAATTTGGATTATATTTGATTATATAGTTGGACTTTATAATCATTATAATATATAGCCACTAATCGTTGATTAAATAGTTGGACTATTGTAATCAAGATAAAATTGAAAAGTTGAATATTTAAAATATATAATCCTTGGATTAAATGTTTTAAATGATTTAATTTTCATTGGGAATTAATAATAGGTTACTTTATTGGATAAAATAACTTGTATATCTAAGCCCATAATTAAGCAAATAGTAGAGCATAAAATCTTTGGAAGATTTATGTGATGATGACTTTAGCGCTTAATTTAATATACTTGACAATAAATCTATCTTTAGATTTAAAAGGTATTAAAATTGCATTTATAATTCTTAGAGAATTGATTTGACTGTTCTAGTGGAGATAAAGTCAAAGTTTGCAATTGGGTATGTTGCACAAGGTGCACATCATTTCGATATTCTAAAACCCAAGGCTTGGCCAAAGGTTTGTGAAATATTGAAAAGATAATTGACATATCCCAAAGTGACTAACATTTGGATATGGCAGACACGAAGGAATTAAATAAAGGGCGAGGCTCTGACTTTAAAATATTTGTCAAAGTTATGTTCACTACTAGTATTGAAATTGGATTTAAATACTTAGTGTGGTACATAAAATATATGTATTGATGTTCAGAATCCGCTATGAGCAGGATACTGACTTCAAGCCGAGATTTCTCTGCGAATCGGAAACGGGACGAAAGTCGCTGTTTCGACCGTAGATACCTAAGTTTAGGAACTACCCTTTGGGTATTTACTTAAATTAGGAAATGTTATGATGTAACTAGTTTGACTAGAGACATTATCTCTATATCAATGTTTAATCTGTTACGGATAAAACCTTTATATTATAGAACACTAAGTTGTCTTATTATATAAAGATGATACTGAGATAAACACATTAGATGTGAATAACAGAATTTATATTTTGAATATAATAAAATCTCAAACATATAAAAATGACAAATAAATAGCTCAAATTGATTTGATCAATAGAGACTTATTTGTGGCATTGTTGTCTAGGACACACAATTAAACGAGACTCGCATATCCACACTTTTGAAGAGTGGGTACTAGGACTGATTTGAGTATTCAAAGAAGGTCTGCGAATCTAGTTTATTAGGTAAAGTACCTAAAATACTATTTACTTGGTAATAGTAAAAGGGCCACCGATCTGTTAGCCCTATTCATGGTGAAGTAAGTGGCCCATATCTAGCTAGGCTAGATGTGAACATGAATATTTCGTGACCTT